>SJYT01056905.1:215802-286610 GCA_006410635.1 Cephalophus harveyi
GGCTGCAGTCCACGGGGTCGCTAAGAGTCGGACACGACTGAGCGACTTTACTTTCACTTTTCACTTTCATGCATTGGAGAAGGAAATGGCACCCCACTCCAGTGTTCTTGCCTGGATAATCCCAGGGACGGGGAAGCCTCGTGGGCTGCCGTCTATGGGGTCTCACAGAATCGGACACGACTGAAGCGACTTAGCAGCAGCAGCAGCAGCAGCAACAGAAGTTATGCCAGGCATGGGTAAGCAATAGCCAGGGGGCGCTAAAGAGCTGAAGCCACGTGGTGGACATGGGGAAGAACTGCTTGCTCTTCGGCAAAACAGGTTAGCGAATTTCACTGTAGTATCTATCACTGTAATATCTAGTCTATTACTAGATATTGGAAGCAATTTCAAAGTTTAAACTTTGTTTTACCAGGGCATTAGCACAAAAAAATGATTTAGAGAACCTGATAATATTTATCTTACTAATTACATAAGGAGAAAAGGACATATATTTGTACCCTTTCTCTTTTTTCTATTTTAGAAAGTCACTTTCTTCTGTTCACATTTAAATATGAGAGCCCTTTCCTTTTTATAGTTGGAGATTCAGAGGTCCAGATAAGAACTAAAACAAAGTTCTCAAAATACAAACAAAAATAATACTTTTTATACAACAAATTTCCTTATATAATACCCACACTTACAACTTTAGCATCTTTTAGAATTTGAAAAGTTCAGTTAACTAAATATAACCTACAGTAAGTCAGGAAATATTTTACAGAAAAGCATTTTTTTCTGAAGCATATTGAAATGTTTTAATCTTTTTCTCTTATTTTGGTGGACATTTTTAGAAGCTGCTTTTCATCAGTTCTAAACTCTCCCTTAATCTGAAATGATATATATTAAGTACTTAGTTTTTTCTTGATGATACAAGAAAATAGTGATATCACCAGAGTTGGGATGATCCCCTGGAGAAGGGATAGAAGCCCCACTCCAGTTTTCTTGGGCTTTCCTGATGTCTCAGACGGTAGAGAATCCACTTGCAATGCAGGAGACTTGGGTTCAGTCCCTGGGTTGGGAAGATCCCCTGGAGAAGAGAATGGCTACCCACTCCAATATTCTGGCTTGGAGAATTCCATGGACAGAGGAGCCTGGCAGGCTACAGTCCATGGGGTCGCAAGGAATCAGACACGACTGAGTGACTTTCACTTTCACTTGGATGATGCAAAGTCAGATTTGTGATAACTCAGCACTATTGTCCTGTAAAATCATGGCCTCTGAGTAAAACTAGAAGAATAAAGGGGAAAAGGAGGTGACAGGTGAAGGGAAAATCCAAAGGCCAAGGACACAGGAATTACTAGAGAGAATGGAAGGTCATGGGCAATTGGCAATTAAATGGTTAATAGAACCTTTAAGCCTGAAGGCTGGTAGGAAGGAGGTGTTCAGAGCAAAGCCTTGTAGGGAAGGAAAGTGTAGAAATGGTTTTTGCCCATTCTGAGTTGGTCATGGGCCAAGGAGGCACAGCAGTCAATAGGATGCCTGCGCAAACTCCATAGCAGCCAATGAATGAGAAAAGGATGCACCATCTACATGGTGCAAGGAAAAGAATGCAACTCAATTGCTCTCCCTCTGGACAACTGTGACATAGCAACGAGAAGACCCACAGTCAAGCTTCAGCTCCACCACTTTCTGGGATGGAAAATTTCAAATTACTTAATTCTCTGAGTTAGATCCCTATTCCTCAGGCTGGTTATGAGTTCTGAATGAGTTAGCATTTGTGCAGGTGCCCAGTGTAGTAGATGTTCAAATTCTTTTGAGAAAGAGGCAGAACATAAGGAAGTAACCAAGCTGACTGAAAATGTTTATTAAGCATTTAAATGTACTAGACACCATAAAAGGGGCCGGAGAGGCAAAAATATGTAAGACAATTCTTTCTCTCAGAGCACAGTTTAGTGGGAAGCACAGACAGGTAAATACCTTCATGAAAACACACTTTGATAACTGCTACAATTGAAAGAGAACAAACTGGAATCCAGAGAAGATAGACATACACTGTAAATTTAGCTGCAAAGAAAGGTATAATTAACTCGGGCTCAGGAGTTAAGAGCGCATCAAAGAAAATGGGGCTTTCAGATGGAGAGTAAGAGAATCAATGGAAATTTTCCAGAAAATTTTAAGTTAAAAAGAGGAAGTTATTTGCAAGAATGAGAAAATTTCTAAAATCTGTTTCAAATAAAAAACACTATGGTTCTAATATTCAGATGGCAAATGAGCACAGGTAGAAAAATACAAATTGAAACCACAACCATCAGAATAACCAAAATTAAAAATAAAGACAACACTAAATCCTGGCTAAGATATGGAGAAATTGGATCTCTCATATACTTCTGATGAAAATATAAAATTGTAAGACATTCTGGGAAACATTTTAACAATTTCTTATAAAATATAATATGCCACTTCTACATGACCTAGCAAATGGCACTCTTGAGTATTTATCCCAGAAAAATGGAGACTTTCCTTCTTGCCTCCTCTCAAAGAAAAAAAACAGAAAAACTATACAGAAGTGCTCATAGGAGCTTTACTTGTAATAGCCATAACACTGGAATTAGTCTAAATGGTTTTCAGCTAGCCACTGGTTAAACAAACTGTGGTACATCCAAACCATGGAATAGTACTCAGCAATAAAAAGAAGGAATTATTGATAAACACAGTTTTGATGATTGCAGAGAATTATGCTAAGTGGGAAAAGAAGCTAGTAACCAAAGGTTATACCTGTTTGCTTCTGTTTGTAAAATATTTTTTTAAGTAACAAAATTTTAGAAATGAAGTTAAAGAATAATGGTTGCTACATGTCCAGACAAAACTATAATTTGAAAAGATACAGGCACACCAATATTCATAGCAGCAAAAAAGATCTTCATGACCAAGATAATCACAATGGTATGATCACTCACCTAGAGCCAGACATCCTGGAATGTGAAGTCAAGTGGGCCTTAGAAAGCATCACTACGAACAAAGCTAGTGGAGGTGATGGAATTCCAGTTGAGCTATTTCAAATCCTGAAAGATGATGCTGTGAAAGTGCTGCACTCAATATGCCAGCAAATTTGGAAAACTCAGCAGTGGCCACAGGACTGGAAAAAGTCAGTTTTCATTCCAATCCCAAAGAAAGGTAATGCCAAAGAATGCTCAAACTACCACACAATTGCACTCATCTCACATGCTAGTAAAGTAATGCTCAAAATTCTCCAAATCATCGAAAAAGCAAGAGAGTTCCAGAAAAACATCTATTTCTGCTTTATTGACTATCCAAAGCCTTTGACTGTGTAGATCACAATTAACTGTGGAAAATTCTGAAAGAGACGGGAATACCAGACCACCTGACCTGCCTCTTGAGAAACCTATATGCAGGTCAGGAAGTAACAGTTAGAACTGGACATGGAACAACAGACTAGTTCCAAATAAGAAAAGGAGTACGTCAAGGCTGTATATTGTCACCCTGCTTATTTAACTTATATGCAGAGTACATCATGAGAAATGCTGGGTTGGAGGAAGCACAAGCTGGAATCAAGATTGCCGGGAGAAATATCAATAATCTCAGATATGCAGATGACACCACCCTTATGGCAGAAAGGGAAGAGGAACTAAAAAGCCTCTTGATGAAAATGAAAGAAAGTGAAAAAGTTGGCTTAAAGCTCAACATTCAGAAAACTAAGATCATAGCATCCGGTCCCATCACTTCATGTGAAATAGGTGGGGAAACAGTGGAAACAGTGTCAGACTTTAATTGTTTGGGCTCCAAAATCACTGCAGATGGTGACTGCAGCCATGAAATTAAAAGACGCTTGCTCCTTGGAAGGAAAGTTATGACCAACCTAGACAGCATATTCAAAAGCAGAGACATTACTTTGCCAAAAAAGGTCTGTTTAGTCAAGGCTACAGTTTTTCCAGTAGTCATACATGACTGGTTGTGAGAGTTGGACTGTGAAGAAAGCTGAACACCGAAGAATAGATGCTTTTGAAGTGTGGTGTTGGAAAAGACTCCTCAGAGTCCCTTGGACTGCAAGGAGATCCAACCAGTCCATTCTGAAGGAGATCAGCCCTGGGTGTTCTTTGCAAGGAATGATGCTAAAGCTGAAACTCCAATACTTTGGCCACCTCATGCGAAGAGTTGACTCATTGGAAAAGACTCTGATGCTGGGAGGGATTGGGGGCAGGAGGAGAAGGGGACGACAGAGGATGAGATAGCTGGATGGCGTCACCGACTCAATGGATGTGAGTTTGAATGAGCTCCGAGGGTTTGTGATAGACAGGGAGGCCTGACGTGCTGCAGTTCATGGGGTCACAAAGAGTCGGACACGACTGAGCAACTGAACTGAACTGAACTGAAACATGCAAGTGACCTAAATGTCCATTGACAGGTGAATGGATTTTAAAAAATGTGGTATACATGTTTACACAATGGAATATTACTCAGACATAAAAAAGAATGAAATAATGTCATTTATAGCAACATGGAGGGACCTAGAGATTATCATACAAAGTGATTAAATCAGAAAGAGAAAGACAAATACCATAGATCACTTACATGTGGGATCTAAAATGCAGCACAAATTAACATATCTATGAAACAGAAACAGACTCATAGATATGGAGGACAGACTTGCGGTTGACAAAGGGGAGGGGCTGGGGAAGGGAAGGATTGGGAGTTTGGGATTAGCAGATGCAAACTATTCTATATAGATGGAGTTAACAACAAGTTCCCACTGTATAGCACAGGGAACTATATTCAATATCCTATGATAAAGAATATGAAAAAGAATATATATGTATAACTAAATCACTTTGCTGTACAGCAGAAATTAACACAACATTGTAAATCAACTATACTTTATTAAAATTGAAAAAAAAAAAAGAAAGAATGCTACCAGAGGTCAGAAATAGAGGAGGGAGGTGGAAGGGGTCTTTGTGGTGATGGATCTGTCCTGTATCTTGACTGTGGTGGTGGATGCATGAACCTATACATGTGATAAACACTGACAGAAATAAATAGACCAGTAAAATAGGGAAACCTGAATATATTTGGTAGATTGTGTGGATTACATCAATGTAATCCCAGTCATCACAGTATCCTGGTCATGATACTTTACTAAAGTTATTTCAAAATATGACCATTAGATGCAACCAGTTAAAGTTTCACAAGAGATCACCCTTTTGTTTCTTGAAACAGCATATGAATCAACAAGTATCTCAGTGAAGATTTCAACGTTTAAAACGCTATGGTTGTTTTATAAAGTAACTGAGGTTTCATTGAACATAATACAAAGAGTCAGACATGACTTAGTGATTGAACAATAGGAGTATGTTTTGTTCTTTTTATTCTATAAGGATTTATTGAGTCTGTAAGTTCAACAGCAGTTTGATATTTGCCATTTATGGAATTCCTATCAGGTGTCAGCTTACCCAGCTGGGATCATCCTCCCCTTCCTTTGGCCCCCACAATGCACTGTGATAGTAGCTCTACACTGATTGGGGGCCCTTTTCTTCCTATGTTACGGCAGACACAAAATGTGTTTTTGAGAATGCGTTTCTGTTACCTCCTAGGTACAGTCTGGTACACGTTCCCTAGCTTTCCTGGCAGTTAAGCATGACATTGTGACCAAGTTCCAGGCCATAGAATTTAGGAAAAATTGATGTAGGTCAATCCCTGTCTGCTTGTGTGATCTTCCATGCTCTCCTTTCTATCTGGATACCAGGATTCAGCAGAGGACCCCACTGTCCTAGGAGAAAGCAAACTCACAATAGAGGAAGCCTGAGACTCTGAACGACTGTCCTGAAGACCACTTGCCAATAAGAACTAAATTTATATTGTGTTAAGCCACTAAACTTCGGGTGTCTGTATTACAGAACATGTTATTTACTCTTATATATATATATACACACACACGTATTATTATATATATTTTATATATAGTATATTATATATTATAATATATAACATATAATGTATAGTGTATATACATATTATACATATATACACATACACACATGTATATATATTAAACATTATATATTTTATATATATTTATATATGTTTTATATTATTTTATATATATATAAATATATACTCATCTCCACGGTAGACTCTGGGGTCACTGAGAGTAAGAACTGTTCTGTGTTCACCTTTATACTCCTGGAGCCCAAATGGTACCTGACACAGAGAAGCTGCCTCATAACTGCTTCCCAGGTGGCTCAAATGGTGAAGAACCTGCCTACCAGTGCAGGAGATGTGATTTCGATCCCTGGGTCAGGAAGATCCTCTGGAGAAGGGAATGGTAACCCACTCCAGTATTCTTGGCTGGGAAATCCCATGGACAGAAGGCCAGATGGGCTACAGTCCATGGGGTTGCAAAGAGTCAAACATGACTTAGCAACTGAGTGAATACACACACAACTGCTTGCTGACAATCATTCTTCCATCAGTGATAGACTTCTCATCCTTAAAGGTGGTAGAAAAAGCTAGGATTTCATTCCCAAGTCCAAAGTCTCACAAAAGGTCTTGAGAAGAAGCAGGGCTCAAATGAGTAAAGGTACGAATTATTATTGGGTAACTTCATTTCCTCCTCTTTAGCATTTCTCATTCTGTAAGTGAAAAGCACATCTTGTTTATCAGAACCCAACTGATGAAACTGGAGCCGATTATACAGAGTGAAGTAAGCCAGAAAGAAAAACACCAATATAGTATACTAAAGCATATATATGGAACTTAGAAAGATGGTAACGATAACCCTGTATGCAAGACAGCAAAAGAGACACAGATGTATAGAACAGTCTTTTGGACTCTGTGGGAAAGGGAGAGGGTGGGATGATTTGGGAGAATGGTATTGAAACATGTATAATATCATATAAGAAATGAATCACCAGTCTAGGTTCGATGCAGAATACAGGATGCTTGGGGCTGGTGCACTGGGATGACCCAGAGGGATGGTATGGGGAGGGAGGTGGGAGTGGGGTTCAGGATTGGGAAAACACCTGTGGCAGATTCATGTTGAAGTATGGCAAAACCAATACAATTTGTAAAGTAAAAAATAATAAATAATAATTTTTAAAAATAAATAAATGTAATTTATTTTCAGATTCAGTAAGTTTCACTAAATAAATGTTTTTGTGAAAATTTAACACTAAAACTAGTGAGAGCTCATGTTTAGACATTTTCATTATTTTTTTAGAAAAATACCACTTGACACTTACTACTGCACTATGAAATTGTATAAATAATTAAAATCGAACCTCACATATCCAAAAAAATGGCCTAACTACTTTCTATCTGTCTCTTATACACATCTACAGTTTTTCCAGTAGTCATACATGACTGGTTGTGAGAGTTGGACTGTGAAGAAAGCTGAACACCGAAGAATAGATGCTTTTGAAGTGTGGTGTTGGAAAAGACTCCTCAGAGTCCCTTGGACTGCAAGGAGATCCAACCAGTCCATTCTGAAGGAGATCATAATATATTATCCTTTTACTTTACAGGTTGTCTTGCTTACTGGATAATCTGCAAAAAATTCACCCATCAAAAATAGGTCATCAGGTTATTGGAGTGAATTTATGACTAAAATTCTGGAGTTGTGCTTCAGTAAAGAAATAACATATTTTCTTTGTACCTTATCTAAGTATACACACACATTATATACTCAAATCCTAAGGGAAAAATACAACTATACTTTTATAAATGTTTTCCCTTTAACCAGCTTGTTTTGCTTACTATTTACTATTTGTCCCCTTATTACAATATTTTCTTAATATTTTGATTGCTGCAGATAGCTTCACTAGTCACAGTGGCAACTAATTTGTCACAGTATTTAACGATTGGAAAAGACCTTAAAGATCATCTGCTGCTGCTGCTGCTAAGTCACTTCAGTCATGTCCGACTTTGTGCGACCCCAGAGAGGGCAGCCCACCAGGCTCCCCCGTCCCTGGGATTCTCCAGGCAAGAACACTGGAGCGGGTTGCCATTTCCTTCTCCAATGCATGAAAGTGAAAAGTGAAAGTGAATTCGCTCAGTCATGTCCGACTCTTCACCACCCCATGGACTGCAGCCCACCCGGCTCCTCCGTCCATGGGATTTCCCAGGCAAGAGTACTGGAGTGGGGTGCCATTGTCTAGTCCAGTACATTTACTTATAGTAAAAGGAACTATCTCCTAGAGGTTAAATGACTGTAGGAGTTCATGGTGCTAATTAGTATATAGAAAAGTCAAGAAACTATACTCTTAACTCTGACCAGTGATGCCCTGGAATTCTAGGAGATGAATTCAATGTGAATTCAATGTTGATTATAAGTTCTTATAAGCTAAAATATGAGTTTTGCTGAGCATAAATTATTCATTTGACTTTATTCTTCTGATTTAAACTCATATATAATTACATTTGAGTGGCAATTGAATAGATTTTAGTTTCTTAATATTTAATTCAGCATTTATTAATTTGAATTTTATGGGGCTTTCTTTGGCATAACTTTTGTCAGTTCCAAAGTCTTTTTAAGCCCCTCAAAAACATACAGCCCTATTCAGACTTTTAATAATCACTTTCATTATTCTTTTTATATTTAAGTCTTGAATTTTTACGTTTAACTCTTTAATCCACATGAACTTTGTTCTATAGTGTGAAGTGCGAATTAGAATTTCTCTTTGTCTAAATAACTAATCTTTGTTCTTTCCCCACTTATCTGTGATGCCTGTATACCACATACAGTATTCTTTTTGGATGATGAGTCTAAGTCTTTTTCTATGCTGTTGATTATATTTTTTATATTAGTGTGTTGTCAGTCAAGTTAGAATAGATAGTTACAAAGAACCTCAGCTATCAATGGTTTAAAAAAAGTTTGTTTCTCACTCAGGTTACATGTACTCTGGGGTCAGTAGGGGGCTCTGTTTATCACAGTCAACAGGAATCCAAGCTGATCCATCTTCACACCTGCTTCTGGAGTCAATGAAGTCATGTTACTGTCTGCCCAAATACGTATCACTTTTTCTCTGTATGTTTGTCCTCAGTGAATTTTGCAGCCTTTCTTATTATGAGTTGAACAATTGTCTTGGTGATTGATTTCCTAACTTTTTATGATTTTAAAATTATTTTGCATGCTTTCCATTAAGTCATCTTTGTGCACATATCTTTTTCCACAAAGAATCATATATTTCATTTAGACAAATTATTAATATAAAATTGTCCATAGTATGCTCATGCAAGACATTATAATAACTTTTTTCTTATTTCTAATTTCATGTACTTGTATTTTCTTTTTAATTATTCATTAGGTTTGTTAAGTGTTTATCTAGTTTGCTGAATTTCTTTAAAAAAAACAGTCTTTATATTTATTTTCTGATCATGCATGGTGTTCTCCGTATCACTAATTTCTACCATTAGTTTTCTTATTTTCATCTTTTTACTTTCCTTGTGGGGTTTTCTTTGCTTTCTTCTAACTCAGTCATTCAATGATTCACTTTCTCTCTTCTAATAACTAATGTTTCTGAGCATACCTTTAAATTCATTCATGTTTTGATACATAATATTCTCATATATGTGTGTTTGAAGTGACCTACAACTTCATTGTTTTCTACATTGACTAAGTTATTAGGAAAGCAATTTTTTTAATTTTTAAGGGCCTGGAAATTTCTATTTAAATTGTTTAAAATTTCTTATTGAGAGGATGTGGCCTAATAAGCTTACAAATGACAACTGCCAAATTCTCTAAAATTTCACTAAGGGCACATATGCACATGTACACTCAAGTGTGAGTGTGTGTACTTGTTATTTCGTCGCTAAGTCGTGTCTGACTCTTATAACCCCATGGACTGTAGGCCACCAGACTCCTCCATCCATGGGATTTTCCAGGCAAGAACCATTTCCTTCTCCAGGAAATCTTTCTGACTTAAGAATCGAATCCACTTTACCTGCATTAGATTCTCTACCGTGAAGCCATCCAGGAAGCCTGTATGTGTACTTAACCTTTGTCTATAACAACATTTGTTCCACAGTTGTAGAATGCTTCAGTCCACTCTTCCACTCCAGGTACACTGATGCTAGAAGTAAGAGCAGGTACAGAAGGAGAAGCTGCTTCTGTTTTGGCCAAACAAGGAGACATTTCCAACTAGCAGACGACAGCTGCTCGGTCATTCACCCTACTCCTTTACCCAGGAGGCAGGCTGAGGCGAAGAGTCGCATGACCTCCATCCTACTTACAAGCCAGCCGGGCTGTTCACATTCAGAGTGCATGTATAGACTATAACTAGGTTCTTCAAACTAGTGTCTCCAAACCACAGATGGCAAACACCCCTCCTGGACTCTGCCATATGGTTGAGTGTTGGCTTTAATTTTCAGGAATATTCAAGTCTTTCAAATTTTCCATTTAAATTTCCTTTAATATACTTTTAATTTTGATTAAAATACATGCATCTTAACCCATCTTTCCCTTGTTTTTTGAAGTATCAATCAATAGTTATTTTTTTCTGTAGTTCTTTCTGTTTCTGTACATTTCACTTCCCCACAACACATTTTGGAAGTTTAAAAGAACCTGTGTTCTCTAAAAGACATAAAGCTCATTGTGGTTCTTTTTTTTTTTTTTTCCCCATGGGAAGTTGGGAAAGGACATTTTAGGGACCATTTTTAGCTTGTCATCATCTTACTACAGAACATGTGGGGTTGTTTTTTTTTAATCCACATATAGAACAAATACAATAAGGTGAGCAGATTTTGTTCTTAAATCTGCACTTCTACACTTTCAAATTCTCACAGCTAAGAGGAGTAATCACACAAATAAAATATGTCCAGGGCTTATCATCAGAAACACTCTTCAGCCTTGAAATAATGCTTGACACTTTCCTTTAGTAAAATTCAGGAAGAAAAAAAGTGTTAGTCACTCAGTTGTGTCCGAATCTTTGCGACCCTGTAGACTGTAGCCCACCAGGCTCCTCTGTCCATGGAATCCTTCAGGCAAGAATACTGGAGTGGGTAGCCATTCCCTTCTCTAGGGGATATTCCCAACCCAAGGACTGAACCTGGGTTTCCTGCATTGCAGACATTCTTTACTGCCTGAGCCACCAGAGAACTTGGTAATAAAAAGGTCCAGTGCCATCCTCAGATGGAAACCAGGTGTTGAAGGAAATTCAAGTTTTTGTTCCATAGAATGACTGGAAGATTTCTAGCATTTCATTACAGGCTACACAAAAACTTAAAAGATAACTGCAAAATGCTATGCCTGCTTATTTAAAGTCTTTATTTTGAGTGTTAAATCAATCATAACTCTAGTGTAAATTATTAAATTGTCATCTATAGTATTATTTCCACGAGTTAAGATCTTTCTCAAGTGATATTATCTGGAATATTCTGAACACATAAGCATGTCTAAAGAACTACATAACTCCCTAAGAAAAGCAGCAATGTTTCATAAAATATATGCCTATAATTTTTAAAACTTAGTTAAGGAGTGGAAATTTTTACAAATTTAAAATTTAAAAAGTCTGCTCAGAGACCTACCAGATTGCAGCATTTGACTCAACCTTGGCTCCTCGATGGTCCTGAACTTCCACATCTACAAGGGATGATAGAAAATGTAAAAGTGAATTATACCACGGAAGTTTACACCTGGACTACAATTCACAAAATATAAAAGTTTCAAACGGATATTGATGAAAAACAGTATGTTAGAATTTTTCTTTATTTGGTAATATTGGGTTGACCAAAGAGTTTATTCAGATTTTCTCGTGGAAAAACCCAGTGAACTTTATGGCCAATCCAATACCTTGCATCATAGTCTATTGTCAGGGGCACAAAGTGCCCATCCAGGAGCTGGGACCAATATAAACACAGGTAGAATTTCAGCTCTTATGGACTCTTGCCTGGGAAATCCCATGGGCGGAGGAGCCTGGTAGGCTGCAGTTCATGGGGTCACAAAGAGTCAGACACAACTGAGCGACTTCACTTTCACTTTTCACTTTCATGCATTGGAGAAGGAAATGGCAACCCACTCCAGTGTTCTTGCCTGGAGAATCCCAGGGATGGGGGAGCCTGGTGGGCTGCTGTCTATGGGGTCGCACAGAGTCAGACATGACTGAAGTGACTTAGCAGAATAGACTAGAAATAGACACAAACACAACCAATGCCAGGACAAAGTCATTTAAAATAAATGGTATAATAGGGAAACCTTAACATTTCTAGGAAACTCTCCAAGAGAGAGAGGCCTCCCAGGTGGGGCTAGTCATAAAGAATCTGCCTGCCAGTGCAGGAGACACAAGAGGTGCAGGTTCAATCTCTAGGTTAGGAAAATTCCCCTGGAGTAGGAAATGGCAACCCATTCCAATACCTTACCTGGAAAGTCCCATGGACAGAGGAGCCTGGCTGGCTACAGTCCATGGGGTCGCAAAGAGTCAGACACTACTGAGGGACTGAACACACAACACACGCTTAGAGAGGGGGAGAGAATTCCCACTGCAAGGGACCTGAGAAAGAAATTCTGATTCAAATTAGGGCTTGAAGGCAGGGAGGGCTGTGGAGGGCACATGATATTGTCAAGTATTATAGGCCTCTACCAAGACCAGACGGCAGGCCTGCAAAGGACACTGATGTAACAATCAGCAGTCCTGAATCTGCGGCCAGAGAGTCTCCACCACAAGGTTCCATCCGCTGGCTCTGCCCTTTCCTGGAAGTCGTGCAGTTACTGTTGACTCTGCTTCACTCAGCAGCGCCCAGAAGACCAAAGGCACAGTTGTGGGCGCAGGCTCAGTCGCTTCAGTCATGTCTGACTCTTTGCGACCCTATGGACTGTAGCCCACCAGACTCCTCCGTCCGTGGACTTCTCCAGGCAAAAATACTTCAGTGGGCTGCCATTCCCTTCTCCAGGGAATCATGAGAAATAAGAAATCATTGCTCATTTAAACACTAAGTTTGGGGTTGGTTTTGAGGGCAAGCTGAAGATTCATTGGCAGCTCTTCTCACCTAACAGGCATACCTATCACTAAGAGATTTTGTCCAAGGACAGATTTGCATTCCAAAGGTTTGAGTGAATCTTGAGAGTCTGCAGCGTTCACCAGGCAAAGGTGATAAGAATGCTGTTGGCCTATGACCTGCAGTTTAAGTAGAAACTTTGGGTAAGAATACAATCTTTTTCTTTAATTACTTTTTGGCTATAAGTCTGCTAGAGCTGCCATAACGAAGTACCACAGGCTGGGTGTCTTAGAAAACAAACATTTACTTTCTTATAATTCTGGAGACTAGAAGTCCAAGATCAAGGGGTCAGCAGGGTTGCTTTCTTCTGTCTTTCTCTTCAATTTGCAGATGGCTTTCTCCCTCCTGTGTCTTCACATGGCCCTCCCTCTGTGCCTGTCTGTGTCCTAATCTCCTCTTCCTATAAGGACCCCAATAATATTGGACTAGGGCCTATCCCCAAAGACCTCATTTAACTTTAATTACCTCTTTAAAGACCCTATGTCCTAATACAGTCACATTCAAAGGACAGGAAATTTCAACTTCAGTATGTGAATACTGTGAGGGACACCATTCCCCCATAACAGCTATTTAGAAAAGCTTAAGGAGAAATCGGGGCTTCCCTGGTGGCTCAGATGGTAAAGAATCTGCCTGCAATGTAGGAAACCCTGGTTCTGTCCTTGGGTAGGGAAGATCCGCTGGAGAAGGGAAGAGCAATCTACTCCACTATTCTTGCCTGGAGATCCATGGACAGAGGAGCCTGGTAGGCCACAGTCCACAGGGTTCGCAAACAGCTGGACAGGACTGACTGACTAACACACACAAGGAGTAAATCGTGACATGTAAGCTGGGACTTAAAAGATAACTTGAATTTTATAGCAGCCAAAAAGGATGAGGTTCATCTGGGGACACTGAGGGGACACCTTGAGCTCAATCTGGTCAACTTGGGATGTGCATGCATTTTATGGACAGAATTGAACAGGAAGTGACAGACTCCAGGTCAGATACTACTGCATCTCTGATTTTTTTTTAAGAGTGCTTCATTACTGCCAGATACACAAAATCCATCCCCTCTCCCCTGCAAACTTCAATTCCCCCGGTATGGTTAGCATAGCTTCCGGTCATTGTTAAGAGAGTACGCTGGGCATGCACAACCACAGACTCTGTCCCTCCTCATCTGTGTCACTACACTGATCCTCTGTTCCTGGAATGTTCCTGAAGCAGCCGGCATCCTTTCCATCCAAGCCTGCAGGTTCCAGAACATTCCTCCAGCTGAAATCTACCTAAAGCCACCGCACTACTGTGCCCAGGGCAGGAGACAGAAGCATCTCCTGCCTGCCTTTCCTCTCAGGCTGATAATGCAGAATCATACATGATATTGACATAGCACCTTTCTCAGTGGAGCTCAAAGTGCTCCCAGACATTACCTCGCAACATCCCTAACCCAAGGGCCCTTGAGTCCTAACCCAAGAAGTGGCTTCTACAAGCACACAACCCTGTTCAATCAGCACAAAAAAATCTAATAACCAGCAGGTAATATATATTCTTTGAAAGATAAAAGTGGGACTGCTTCAATACCACGAGGGTTTTTTTCTTTTTTTCCAATAAGCATTGCAAATTGAATGATTATAATGTTCATTGAGCATCGCCTGTGGCCGCCTGCAGGACAGGGAGGATAAACAGCCTCTACACGACTGACTCACAGAACTGTGGACTTCGGAAAGCTAGCTGAGTGACTCCACTCTTCCTATTTAGCCTTTCAGGTATTCTGAAAGAGATCACACAGAAATCGGCACACGCACAAAAGCCAGTACCAATGATGAAAATGGAAGGACACGTTAGCCACAAACGGAATCACTGCTGTTAGGTAGCCTTTGTATCTACTTTTTTCCTTACCCCTGGGCTCCAGGAAATACACACTTTCCCATTCAGGTCAGAGGACGGTGACCTTTCTCCTCCTGTTTTCTTTTCAACTCTTTCTAGAGGTGAAGCTTTAAGGTTGTTTGAAGACAGAGTAATAACTCTCTCGAAGAGACCACACCACCGCCTTAGGTCAGTCTCAGAAAAAAAGCACCAGTCCCCAGGTGCCACAGACCCAGCTCACAGCTGCATTGTCATTCAGCAGCTGTGTGACTTCAGACAAGTAGTTCCAGTCCTGTGTCACTGTTTCTCATCTACAGGTAAAGATGATGTCTACACTACAGGGCTGGGAAGAACATTAACTAAAACCATGTGCAAAGAACTTAACATCATGCCTGGCACGTCTTCATTCTTTGATAAATGTACAATAATTATAAGCAAGATTAATCACACTAGTTGCTATTTCTCATTTTATTCATGAAATTAGAAAAGATTGGAAGAAGGAAGCAAATCAAGATTGTGAGAGAACTTGGGAAACTGTGCACTTGGAATTCCATATCCCCATGTCCAAAAATAAGAAATATCTTTGGGGCCTTCATCCGTCACAATGTCAAAGTGAATTTCATTTTGTTTTGCCTGCTTTGTTTTGTTTCACTGTTAATACACATGGCAAAAATCTTCTCAGTCCTCTCACTGGCGTTTAATACAAGGTAATGTTCTTTGACAGACAGTTTAAAGAATTAAAGACAGTAAGTGCAATTTTTGGTAAAAATTTTTATATAAAATAGAGAACAGTTAAACTTCCTGTGTTTAAAATGAGAAGTCTTTCTTAGCTACTGATTCCGATCCACAGAGAGCTTGAACTCCCGTTTAACAGACTGAGCGAGAGATTTTTCTATTCCAGGGTTACACTTGTTCTAAATAATGGAAAGCATCCTGTGTAATGATACATACATATCCGAATTAGAAACTATTATTTCCTCTGTCTTGAAAACCCTTGATGGTATTTACATTCTAAATTAAACTGAGCACTGTATATTGATTTTAATATGTTAAGATGAAATTCAATTTCATGACTACTACGAACATCACAGAGCGTGAGGGATCAATGTGTTTGCTGATTTCTTGCTTACTACCAATACCCTAAGGGTTTGATACAAGATTTACAAGAATATTGTTTCTGAAGATGTGTGCACAAACACGCTATCAAATAAGCTACAATGCAATGCACATTAGACCATGGATGATTTGTTTGCTGCATTTTAATCAGCCTGGCATAAATGCTGACACATCTATTAATGAGTTCCCTGTAGTCGGGCCACCAAGTGAAGCTCAGTTTCTTTCTCAAGTAAGCAGAGCTGGCAGGAGAGGTCTCCCCATGACTGCTCTTGGAATCCTCCCTGCCTGAAAAAGAGGAAGTGCATATCAGCTAAGATAGAGCTATGGTTGTACAAGATGTAACTGCTGAGATGGCAGCAAGCCCAATGGCCAATTAAGTACCAGTAAGAGTGTGTGTGTGTGTGTGTGTGTGTGTGTGTGTGTGTGCATTGATTTAGCTCCATAAAGGCTTCCTTTGCCAATACGAGAGGCACTCTAATGTGGTGGAGATGAGTATGGGCATGGAGTTGACCAACACTGGGGTCAAGTCCAGATTACATCAATTACCAGCCGGGTGACTTAGGACAAATTATTGAACCTATTTGTGACTCAATGTCTTCCTCTAAAAAAATGGGAAGAAGAAAAAGAATAAGTCCCTCATAGAGTCATGAAGATTTAATGAGACAAAACACATTAAACCCTCCTCCCAGTACTTGGCATGGAGGAAGAGCTCAATAGATGGTAAGTATTATTATTAGATAAAACTCACATCCCAGTCATTCAAACACAATTTTTATTGAATTCTCATTATGGGGAAGACACTGTATAGACACTTCGGCAAATGCAGAGATTAACACAACACAGTCTCTACTTTGGAGGGGATTACATCCTGGTTGGGTAGATGAATACATAAATAACTGTAATTGATGGGAAAACATGGTTAAGTGCTGAAAGAGAGGTATAATAAATTGCTATGAGAGTCTGCAAGGTAAATAGATTACTTCCCGCTGGGAGGGTCAGGGAAGCCCTCTTGAAAAGGATGCCACTGGGTTTTGAGTCTTGAAGAATAAATAGAATATGAATGTGTGGGAAGGTGACTATGCAGAGGAATAAAGATATGCAAGTGAGCATATGAGACACAGAGGCTGTCTATCAGTTCTTGCCAGCTGGGGCTCTATGTTGCAATCTAATGAAAAAGAAGTTTGTAAAATAGGTTGGAAGAAAACAACAGAGCACCAAAGACCAAGTTCAAGAGTTGGGTCTTTATCTGGTATGAAGGGGACTTCCCAGGTGGCTCAGTGGTAAAGAAGCTGCCTGCAATGCAGGAGACCCAAGTTCAATCCCTGGGTCACAAAGATCCCCTGGAGAAGGGAATGGCTGCCCAATCCAATATTCCTGCCTGGAGGAGCCCATGGGCAGAGGAGCCCGGTGGACTACAGACCATGGGGTCACAGGGACTAAAACATTTTCACTTTTTTTCACTTGGTGTGAGGGGAGTGTCTTTGAAATTTGTTCCACTGAGAAAGAAGCTGGTCTGAGTGCTGCAGTAGGAAAAATAAGCTAACAGCTGGTGCCTATTCTGCACATGCCTGGAACCTTCCGAGATGCTTTATGTGCATCAATTCCTTTAGTCTCCATACAGTCCTGTTAGGTGAGTACTAGTATTTGCACCATTTCACACTGAGGAAATCCAAGACACAGAGAAACTAAACCGACTGCCCAAGATTACATAGTCAGGAATGGACGGAGGCAGGCTTGAATCCAGGGACTCGGGCTGTGGCCCCCACACCCTTGACCACTAACCCCACAGTCTGCTCTCCAGAAGAAGGTGAGCATGCCGTGAGGAGGGCCAGGAAGGAAGCAGGGACAGCAGCGAAGCTGAGACAGAAGAGTGGGATAACACAGCGGAAGTAGGGTCAGGACAGTGAGGATTATGACAAGGGTGGAGCCGACATAATTTAGGAACGAGTTTCATTTCATGTGGGGCTTCCCTGGTGACTCAGACGGTAAAGAATCTGCCTGCAATGTGGGAGACCCTGGTTTGGTCCCTGGGTCGGGAAGATCCCCTGGAGAAGGGAATGGCAACCCACTCCAGTATTCTTGCCTGGAGAATTCCATGGACAGAGGAGCCTGGTGGGCTACAGTCCACGAGGTCACAAAGAGTCAGACATGACTGAGAAACTGACACTTTCACTTCATTTCATATGATGAGAAAATGAGAAAGAGAAAGAGGATTCAAAGGCTGCCAACTTTGCTTCTAGAGAGAAGATAGCGGGGGCACTCCTGGGCTGAGGTGGCACTGTGTAGGGCGTGCAAAAGCATGAATGTCAGAGTCTGACAGACCCTTGGGCGACCTTGTGTAACATTCATTTTATCTACCAAAGTAAAGATTTGTATGGCTGTTTAGGATCAAATGGGATACATAATGTTTATAGAAGAGTCTGGAACATAGGAGGTATTCAATAAACATTCATTTTCTTTCCTGCTGAAAAGAACTGTGATCCTGGAAGACTACAGGACACAAAATGGAAGAACAAGATAGTTCCGCTACCCTAGAGGCTTAACCCACTGCCTACAGCCTGAGTGGCTCTGTCTTTTGAGATTTGACAGGGGACTCTGAGGGCAAGGCAACAGGAAGAGGCAGACACTGAGGTGGGATTTGGCCCCAGGCAATCCTGGATCTCCGTCTGCATGGGGAGAGAGGGAAATGGCAGAGAGAGGGGAAGCTTTCGTGTGTCCACCTCAGGCTGACAGGATGACAGCAAGGCTCAAGGCACGTTGGTTGAAGGAGAGGGTAACGCCTGTGTGCAAGCTTTCTTTACCACCAGCCAGCCCCCCAGGGGATGTCTTTGGCCTCACACCACAATGGTGACCTTGTCACTCATCTGGAATATGAACCTAAAATCTCCAAAAGGGCCAATGGATTTTAGACCCATCTGAGGGAAGCTTTGGTGCCTCATGCCGAAGGGAGTCTTTCCTTAATAGACTTTGCACCTGAACCAGTTGGGGGCTTTACTTCCTGGATTCAGGGGGTTGATGCAGGAACCAGGGAGAAGGGCCACAGCATTGATGAGACCAGATCAATTCTCCAGTCAGACACCCACGGTGAGGAGACAACCTGTGAAAGAATCGAACCTACATCCTATTCCTTGGACTGCTGAGTGGGCTGATCTATGGAGAAGAGGGAACCAGGGAAATCATTGCTCAACCTCAAGACAAGATTGTGAACTTTCTGAAAAAGGCAAAAGAGGGGAGAAATTCCCTGAGAGAGAAGATCAGTAAGGCTTATGGGCAATCTTCTACTTAACTGAACAAAAGGCTCCAACCTCAGAACACCTCAGAAAGATCCCAGAAACCCCTCAGAAGCAGTGAGCAAGGCTTATTGAGTTATTTGAATGCCCCAGAAAGACTAAACAGGCTTTTTTTTTTTTTTTCAATGCCTAAAGCAGTGGCCTGAGCTGCCCTCAGATAATAAAGCAGCGGAAACGTCGTGCGGCAGCTTTCTTAGACGTCTGCTCTGGAGACTCATCAATTCATCTCTACCCCAGAGAGATGGAGGTCCGGCCCCTCGCTTCCAGAGGAGGGATCTCTCCTGCCCTTTGGCCCACAGATTTCTTGTCCTGCCTTCCAGACGCCTCAGCTACAACCCAGGGGAGCCGTGGCTTCTGACTTATATATACCAACCTGTTTGGGTTCCAACATAAAGGTAGGGGTGTGTTTGTGTACAGGTTGGCTTGCCAGTGAGGAGGCTGCTAAGGAGCATCATTTTAACAGATAAAAGTGAAGCCAAATCAAAAAAAAAAAAAAGTTTCCAAAGTTTCCCATCACACCTCACTCTGGGGCTGACACCACTTCATTTCTGATATTTTTCTCCCAGCCAACCTGGACTCCCTAGACATAATTTGTCCTTAGCTCTGAAATCTCTGTAATCTGGTCCAGCCCCATAGACCCTGAGGCTGACTGCCTTCAGCTGACATCACCAGCTCACCATCACGGAGAGAGTGTTGCGATATATTCAAGAGGAGTAGTTCTCAAAGTATGGTCTGAGGAGCCCAGGTTGCCAACACACTTCCTGGAACTCACAAGGACCTCCCTTTTCCAGTTACATATCTGTGTAAAGCTGTTTTTCTCTTTATAGGCTTTAAGCAAAAGGACATAATGCCACCCATTCAATGCAGAAGCAGATATAAAAATTCAGCTATCATTTATAAAGCCACACATTTTTTTAAAAATTGCAAAAACATAAAATAATACTACTTTTCACAGATATTTTTTCATTTAGGAAAATATAATTATTTTTAAAAAAATATTATTTAAGCTAACATATTATGGGTTTACAATGCTAATTTTTATTATTTTTAAATAAACTAATATATTATAAAGTTCTCAGCTTTAATTGCTAATATGTTTAATATCAATCAACATAACCCATCCAGAAAAATAGTCCTTGAGAGTCCTCAATAATTTTTGAGACTGTAAAGGGATCCTTTAAAACTTTGAGAAATGCTTTTCTATAAGAAGGTTGTCTGTTTTGCTTTCCCTGTTGGCTGTTATTTTATCTTGGGTAAGAAGATAAGATTCTTCAGACACATATATTGTAGGAAATGGCCATCAGAGAGTTGTGGGAAGACCCTCATTCTGATAACAGAACTATCATATCAACTGTCTTTTGGTAAATAAATACAATGCCATTCTTTATACACTTTAGAACTTCTAATAAAGAAGTAAAAATATAACAGTTCACGAAAACTGCCATAAAGCTTAACCACTACTGGAATTACTTTCAGACATCTGGTAACTACAGACTCTAGTCCTGTTCAGTCTAGCTTATTTCAGGATGAGTAGCTAAAATACACATATTCATTACTAAACATTTTATTGCTTCCTGAGCGATTCCCAAGGCTCTATTCTTCAACACCACCTTAGATTTTCTGATATAGAATCTCCCAGTGTGAATCCAGCAAACCTTTTTATTTTCCCTCACTGCGTGGCATGTGAGATCTTAGTTCCCTGACCAGGCATCAAACCTGCACCCCCTGCACTGCAAAGCAGAGTCTTAACCACTGGACCACCAGAGAAGTCATACGGCCCCAAGTGATATGCTGTGCAGCCAGGTTTGGGAACCAATATAGAGTATTCTGCCATTACCAAAGCTCTCACATTACCTACCCTAATTCTTTTTTCCTTTCTTGCAGGGCAGTAGTCTTCACAAAGATTTTATGACTCAGATACACTCTTACTGGCAGTTTTTCATTCTCACCTTCCCACTTAAGCTTCCGAAATATTTTACCATATTACATGTAGTTGTTTTGCCCTTGGTTTTTCCACTGGACTCCATCTCTCCCAGTGTAAGACTAGTCTTAAAATAAAAGACTACTTTATTTATAAAGACGTCAGATCATTGTGCCACAAAAATAAACGTGAGTTAAGCACGTAAGGGAAGCCTAGCGTGCTGCAGTCCATGGGGTCGCAAAGAATTGGACACGACTCAGCAACTTAACTGACTGATGACCAAGGATAGGATAGATAAGGTTGTAGTCATCAGGTCTTGATCATTATTTTTTTAAAAGAGGAAAAGGAAAGGAAGTAGATGAAGTTGCAGCTTTAGCTGGAAGCAGTAACCAGAAGGATGGGAAGAGCTGGGTCAATGAATAATGTGCTTTTGTATGCCTCCCAGAACATCCCTATGAACCTCCCCAGTGGCTCAGACGGTAAAAAGTCTGCCCGCAATGCATGAGACCCGAGTTCAATCCCTGGGTCAGGAAGATCCCCTGAAGAAGGGAATGGCTACCCATTCCAATATTCCTCCCTGGAGAATTCTGTGGACAGAGGAGCCTGGCGGGCTACAGTCCTTGACTCACAATGATTCAGATGCTACTGAGCACAGCACGCATGAAGAACATCCCTGGTGCCTGTATTCTGTGCGTTCCACTCTGGTTTTAGAGTGATCGGTTCCTCTGGTGAAGAGGAAGACAGATTCACGTTAGACCTCAGGAATGGATTGTTGGGGAAAGAACTTTGGTTCTCCTGTGGTGGGGGACGTGCACTTGACCATAGACTGGATACTATACTGAGTTTCTCACCCCCTCTCCCACCCCGTTTCCCTTAGTATCACTTCACAGTGAAAGAAATAGTGGACCGCAAGGCAGAGCGAGCATCCATAAATGCATCGGGTAGACTGAGTTATCTTCAAAATCTTGGGTGCGAGGGTGGTAATAAGGGCCTTTGGTTTGTTTTGAATTATTTATACTTTGGTCATTTTTAAAGTAGGCATCTAATTTATAATAGAAACAGAGACTTGAGAAGGAGACCATCCATTCCTCTCTCCCTGACAGTGCGGGGCTGTTTCCTGTGGAACATTTTGGAGCACGGCGTCTTACAGACACTCTGTCTTAGTCGGCTCCACGAGGAGCTAATGCACCAGCCGTGCCCCATACCCTTGCAGAGCGCGAGAGCAGCCGGGTATTAATAGCACAAGTGGGCAGAGTCCCCGTGACTGGGCTTTACCTCGCTTTGGAAGGCAGCATCCCATTCACATTGATTCGCTCTGGGAAAGTGTATCCTGAAACCCTTTCTCATGTCCCCCATTACCCCTGTGATGCCATTACCAGTACTGAGGTCTTTCTGTTGTTGACGGAGAGGTGAGGGATGCCGTTCTTTCTAAGTGCTCCGGGGAAGTGCTGACTTGGCAACCCTGGAGACAAGAGGGTTTTATATATCCCCAGAAGAGGCCGAGCCTCAGCGACGGGAGCAGGAGCTTTCCACGTTGGATTGCCAACAGATTGCAGACTTGCTTTGTAAAGCCTAACTCTAGGCTTTCCGTCTGAGAGCCTGGCGAAGTGATATTGAAGCGGAGGGTGTGATGGACCAGCTGGGCAAGGCCATGTTAGTTTTTCAGCCCCAAAGAGCAGCTAGCAATGATTCTCTTGACTGCTTAATGCCTCCTTTGACTCTTCTAGAAACACTCTGACTGCTCTCAAAGACTTATTTGATTTTTGAACACACCATCAGGTTGAGGTTTGATGTTTTAACTTAAACTACAGCTAAAATGTATGCATATAAATTGTGGAGATGTCTCTAGCAATAAACCAAAAAAAAAAAAAATTATAGAAAAATTCTCCAAGACTTAGTCCTCCTCTCTTTTCACCTCCCACATCCAGGGAGCATGGGGAAGAGCTATCAAAGTCTATCCAGAATTTATTTACAGGGAAATCTTTGAGACAAAGAAGTGAGCATGCTAGAATTGTATCTAACCATGTTGAATTCCCTTGGAAACTGCATTTTTAGAGACTTCTGATTCTTTGGTTTTATTCCAATCTCTCCACAACTTAAGCTTCCTGCTAAGAATAATAGTATTAAATTAAAAGTATAAACAATTATTAGAAATATATATAGGCTTAGAAACCATTAAATTTGTTCCATAAGCAGGTTTATTACTTTTCTGCATCCTTGCATGAAAATTTGTCTTCTACCAATTTGACATATAATAGCCAAGATCAGATTTATTCCTCTTATCAATACCATTATTTTGTACTGTCAAGTATTAGGAATATTATCTGGGTAGCAGGTATAGTGCCTCAAAAATAAACTCCCCCCTCCCCCTTCTTCCAAGTCACCAATGTTAAGCAATTATTTTGTTTGTTGAAAAATAAGCTTAGTCTTATATCAAAGGTTGTGCTGCACCTATAGTGATTTAGAATTCAAATGTGGCTAATTTATAAAACAACCATATATCACTGTTCACAGCGGGAATCAGGTACTTAAACTCCACTTGGAACACAGTTAGTTTCTTTTCTTGGGCCTTTTGCTTTCAGAAAAAGCTGTGACTAATACTAAGGAATCTTTCCTTTCTTCCAGCCGTCACATATTTTGATTTTATATCCCACTAACTAGACCTGGCCAGAACACAGTCACTGCATTTTGGTTGGCTAAGAGGGCTTTTAGCACCTGACAAGGGGTGCAGTTTATGAGAGCTACAGGGTTTTAAAAACACCCAGTAAATCTACTCAAATAACAAATCAGGCCCACAAGACACTGATCAGAAAGCAAGAGTGAAAGAGAGTGTGTTCATATAATCTAGTTTAGGGCTTTTGTCTCCAACATGAGTCAAAGATGAGTTTTGCAATTGGTTCTAAACAAAATGGAAGGCACAGTACATGCTGAAAGAAGAGAAAGGAAACTAGGAGTTTTCCAAAAAGAATTTTATTTTAAAAGATGTTCATAGCCGGAGGAACTGATGGAGAAGAGAAAGATGGGGAAGGAGCTTGGAAGGAAGTGATGGTGGGAGGATTAGAGGATTTTCTCTAGGACTTTAAACACACATTTTCCAGATCTCTGGGTGATCACCTAGAAACCAGGGGTCCTAATCTCAAATATTAGTAATATTCAGGTATTTTAGTTGGTAGTGGTATCAGTAAGGAAATAAATGATAATGATATTTACCAAAATACTAAGTCAAATAAACAATTAACTAAGTAATAACTTCAACAGTCAATTCACACCATGGCAGTGGTATAACTGAGATTCTACTCTTACCTGACTTAAGGAATTCACAAGGAGCATGAAGGAAAATCTTCCAAAATGTTCAGTAAATTAAAAAACACATTAAATGATCATTACCACCAGCCTCTTTTCTTTCTTCTTGAAACTAAGTAGAATACTGTGGGATCTTTCCTGGGGCAGATATCCTCATCTCTTGCCCACAGAAAAGCTTTAGTTTCCTAAGCCTTCCCCCAAGTTCCAAAGAGCAAATTTTATCAGAGAAGTAAGAAAATGCAAAAACAAAGGAAAGTAGTAAAGCAGACAAAATAGTAAGTTTAGTCATTAAAGGAGTTTTAATTCCTCTTCAAGAGTTATGAATATTATCCTGAACCTTATCCTTCAGTTGTTTTGCAGATACTGAAACCTCCACCAGGTGGAGGAAGTTAACTTCATGCTATCCACACACGTAGACTCCAAAAAGGTTGGAACCAGGTTTGATGATTGAGATTCCCAAAACAGCACCCAGTTACCTCATTATCAACCAATCAGAAACTTGTGCACAAGGTGATCACATACTCCCAACTCCCTCTCTCACACTGTCTTTAAAAAACATTCCCTAAAAGCCACTGGGGACATCCGGTCTTTTGAGCATGAGCTGCCTGTTCTTCTTGCTCTACAGCCTGTGAGAAATGCTGTACCTTCCTTCATCATAGCCTGGTGTCAGTAGATTGGCTTTGCTGCAGGTTGAGAGAGTGGACCCAAATTCAGTTCGGTAACATTCTTCTTGTAATTTTACTCTTTTTCTTGTTTTTATTAGTTTTTTCAGATTCTTTTCCATTATAGGTTATTATAAGATTTTGAATACAGTTACCTGTGTTATACATAGGACCTTGTTGTTTCTTTTAGAGATATATATTAATCCCAACCTCCTAATTTATCCCTCCTCCAGTTTCCCCTTTGGTAACCTTAAATTTGTTTTCTATGTCTGTAAGTCTGGTTCCATTTTGTAAATAAATTCATTTGTATCACTTTGTATCATATGATGTTTGTCTTTCTCTATGATTTACTTCACCTAGTATGATAACCTCTAAATCCATCCATGTAGCTACAAATGATTTTATTTCATTCTTTTTATGGTGAGTAATATTCCATTGCATTTTCATGTATGCTAAGTCATTTCGGTTGTGTCTGATCCTTTGCAACCCTATAGACTTGTAGCCCACAAAAGGCTCCTCTGTCCATGGGATTCTCCAGGCAAGAATACTGGAGTAGGTTGCCATGCTCTCCTCCAGAGGATCTTCCCAGTGCAGGGACTGAACCCAAGTCTCCTGTGGCTCCTGAATTGCAGGCAGATTCTTTACCACTCAACCACAAAGGAAACCACCTAGGATATCTTCTTTATCCATTCATCTGTTGATGTGCCCCATGCCATTTTTAATGGGATGCTAGTCTATGTATTCACTTCCTTTGCATCCAGCACAGACCCTCCCAAGACTGCTTATAGACACAGTTAGAAGTCTCTGCTTCCAATCCTCCCACTTCAGCTCTTAGCTGAGTGACTATAGGCCAGTCCTTTAACCACTCTGTATCTCATTTGCCTCATTAAACAAAAATGGAGTTGTTGGATCAGATTTGATTTTCTTTAAAGTCCAGGTTACGTTTAAAAATCTTAGAAGAGACTTCTTTAAGACCAAGTCTAGCCCACAGTACTCAAAAATTGTGGCTGCGTATCCTTGGGCAATACCATCCTGCCTGGTTTTCTGTGGGATTTTGCTACTATCCATGTCACTTCTGTGGGCCATTGGGCCTCATCTGGCTATTGTGACTGAGTGATTTTCAGCAAGAAATTTATACTGTCGCACAGCACTTACAACAATGATATTAGGGAACAAGTGGTATTTATGAGCCCCTCTCAGATGGGAGTCAGATTCTTAAACCCTGCTCCAGATTTGCTGAATCATGGGACCCAGAAATTGATAATTTAATAAGCTCCCCAGTAATTCTTATGTGCTTACATTTTGAGTATTACTGACTAACACCAGACTGCACACCACACAGGGAATTCCCAAATGCTAGCTGGATGAATTCATTCTCGGACTGTGAAGAAGAAGCCTGCCAAATATGTTCCTGGGAATTGAACTCGGCCACTCCCCTTGTGTCTGCTTGCTCAGAGCTGCACAAAGTGGATAACCCACGAGTATCCACTCTCTCCATCAGATGCTGCATCTGTGATATCTTCAGCAGAGGCACTCAAACCGCAGAAACTCCTCTTAGAAATCAGCACTGGAAAACACTTTCCAAAACAGTCAAGAGATGAACCTGCCCATCAGGGATTTCCTAAGTCACTCTTGCTTTAGAAAATAGATCCTCTTTTACCCTCTGGCTCCTGATAATCCATTAGAGACCTCACAACTAAAGCAAGGCCATTCTTTCAAAACCTCAGCCAAAGCACTCTCAGGGTACCTTGTGAGTGAGTCACCAACATGCTGTATAGAAAAGCAATCACCCAGGAAATGATAAAGGGAGTCAGGGATGAGGTCCCTCCCAAAGAAAGCTGGTCCAGGTGGAGAAGCAGAGGTGACCCGCCAACAGATTCAGAACTCGCCAAGAGAACTCAGGAGAAGGTTTTGAGTTCTAAAACTCATACTGTTATACAAGCCCACGGTTCCCCTGCTTTGATCATCTGTATCCTCCTTTTAGAGTCAACACTGGAACATCACAAAAAGAAGCTAAGCATGATAATTAATTGCTTTTGAGTGCTACAAATGCTAAGTGCTACTGTACTTTTGAGCCAGTTCTGCAGAAAGATGTCATGTTTTCAGGGCTATCAAAGGGACATTTCCATTCACACTGGATTCCATTTTAAAAATTAGCAAAAATTTTGTAAGCTTCTCCAAGGGGTAAGAGCAGAAAGAATATTTATTATTAATTCCTTCTTAATTCAGTCTTCTCCCTGCCTAAGGTTAATAAATCTGAGCAGGGAGCAATGAAAGAAGCCTAAACTCAGGATACTGTCCTTTCATTAAAAAGGAAAATCCTGCTGCTTAATCTATATCAACCCCCTCAAGTTCTTGAGCTTCTTTTCTCAAGGCAAATTGTGCTCTTGCCTATTCAAATTCTATTTCTTAGCTGGCTTGCAGTCATGCTGCCATAGAATTTTTTAAAAAAAGAGAGAGATTTTGTTAAAATATTTGCCTAATGAAACTTTGACTCAATTTTTTTGATTGGTGTAGAGAGTTGAACTACTTGGTGGAATTGCCTGGTCTTGATTATTAATTATGTTTTTAGAAAAATATTTTGTTTTATTGCTTTCTGCTACTGCTACTGCTAAGTCACTTCAGTCATGTCCGACTCTGTGTGACCCCATAGATGGCAGCCCACCAGGCTCCCCCATCCCTGGGATTCTCCAGGCAAGAACACTGGAGTGGGTTGCCATTTCCTTCTCCAATCATGAAAGTGAAAAGTGAAAGTGAAGTCGCTCAGTTGTGTCCGACTCTTCGAGACCCCATGGACTGCAGCCTACCAGGCTCCTCCGCCCGTGGGATTTTCCAGGCAAGAGTACTGGAGTGGGGTGCCACTGCCTTCTCCGTTTATTGCTTTCAAATAGATACAATAGCTATATTTAACACTTTGATGTCTTTGAATTAATAGATGTTAGATTTTCATCATAACTTCCTCTCTTCTAAAAAACTGTTTGCATTCTTAAATGGTTTTAAGTGGTCCTCTCTGATCCTGTTTTTTTTTCTTTAATTGGGGGAAAAGTGCTTTACAATATTGTGCTGGTTTCTGCCGTACAACAACAGGAATCAGCCATAGTTATACATAAATCCCCTCCCTCCTGAGTCTCTGATCCTGTTTATGCTATCAAGTTTCTTATCAAACACCTGATTCATTGTTAATATACAGATAAATTGATTTCAGGTATCACTACCATATGTTCCAAATAATTGGAGGTAAATTTCTGGAGATTTCTAAGAATCTCTCACCTATCTAGAAAATTTATATTGTCACAACAAAGTGTTAAGGAATATGTGTCAAAAGATTTAGACTTAGAGGAAGGGCTGGCTTCCCAGAAAGCTCAACAGTAAAAAAATCTGCCTGCCAATGAAGGAGACACAAGTTTGATCCCAGGGTCGGGAAGATCCCCTGGAGAAAGGAATGGCAACCCACTACAGTATTCTTGCCTGGAAAAGTCCACAAAGAGAGGAGCCTGGCAGGCTATAGTCCATGAGGTCACAAAAATGTCAGACATGACTTAGCGACTGAGCAACAACAAAAGTGGGACAGAGGAAGACAAGTTTCCTACGATATCACTTTTACAGGAGATCTAAATAAATGATACAAATGAACTCACAGATAAAATATAAACAGACTCACAGGTGTCAGAAACAAATTTATTGTTACCAGAGGGGAAAATAAGGGAGGGGGAGGGATAAACTGGGAGATTGGGATTAACAGTATGTATAAAATAGATACACAATAAGGTCCTGCTGTGTAACACAGGGAACTATATTCAATATCTTGTAATAAGCCATAATGGAAAAGAATACTAAAAAGAACATATATATAACTGAATCCCTTGCTGTACACTTGAAACTAACACAACATCGTAAATCAACTATGAAAGTAGTGACAGTCGCTCAGCCGTGTCCAACTCTTTGTGACCCCATGGACTGTAGCCCGCCAGGTTCCTCTGTCCACGGAATTCTCCAGGCAAGAATACTGGAGTGAGTAGCCATTTCTTTCTCAATCAACTATACTTAACTTATTCAAAAAAAGAAAAGAGAGAGAGAGAGATTTAGACTTAAAATTTAAAAAAGCTCAGAGGTGGAAAGAAACTTAGAAATCTACTAAACTGTTGATTTTCCTTCTCAAATGAGAAAGGGAGGCTCAGAGAGGTGAATCCAAATATACAAATGTAATAATCAGGTTCCAAGTGGTTAAGTCTCATCTGAAACTAAAGAGCTGTTTTTACCGAATTTAAAAGGGGATTCCTGGAGTGACCAACTGGAGGGGTTCAAATATGTACCAGCCAGCTCTCCATCACCCTGGAATTTCTTAAGTCTGCTTTCTCTGGGTTGACTTTCTATGACAAAGACAGAGACCAGTAGCTATTGGCTTGGATTATCTTTGCGATTCATAATTCTTGATGCATCTAGCAAATTTCCAGGGGAAGCCCCTAAGTGGCCTGGCTTGACTGTGTATTCATCCTCAAGTCCATGACTGTGGCCAGGGAGGTAAGATACAGACTTGCGTAGCATAGGTTTACAACCCTACAGTTGTAGGGTGAGAATGAGGACAATGTCCAGAGGAAAACCATGCCAGGCAGGCAAAAATAACAAACATCTGCCACTTGTGTTACACTGTTAGCTAATGACCACACCAAGAACACAGCCAGAGTTCCTGACTTCAGGTCCAGGGCTTCCTTTCTTAAAGGTAGTTTTGATTTTACTTTGCTATAGTTTTAGAGGGCTTCCCTGGAGGCTCAGATAATAAAGAATTCACGTGCAAGGCAGGAGACCTGGGTTCGATCCCTGGGTTGGAAAGATCCCCTGGAAGAGAGCATGGCAACCCACTCCAGTATTCCAGCCTGAAGAATCCTCATGGACAGAGGAGCCTGGGGGGCTACAGTCCATGGGGTCACAAAGAGTCAGACACGACTGAGTGACTAAGCCCAGCACAGCATATTTTTAGAACCCATTTGATTGGTGTTTCTTCTGGCAAATTTTAGGGATTGGGAAAGGGTTAATTCTTAAATAATATCATCTTGTGCTTGCCAATGTTTCTTATGTTTATTTCAAAAGAGTCAACCTGCCTGTTTCTCTGAGTCCTACAGAAATATATGCTCCTTGAGGAATGTCATATGACATTCCTCATGGGAGAAATGTTCAAGAGAAGAGTCTTAATGTCTGTTTTTCCAGTTTCCAACATATGGTCTGACATGTGGCCAAGGAAAAGCTGTGGGTGTCTGGTTGCCCAACTGGGGTCTGCTGCTAAAAAGTGGGGGAAATGCTGATCTATGTCCCCAGTGGCCCAAACCTTTAGAACCTTTTAACTCTTATTCGAAGAGGCTCTGACACAAGGGTCCACACTTGCCCTAAATGGGGTGGGTTTGAAAAGGGCCACCTCCATGATCTCTCTGGCTTTCCCTGAGGCAGGCATGTGGTCTGTTCACCAAGAGTCAGGGGGCTAAGTGCACTCTGCCAGCATTCCTCCTTCTTCTATCAAGTGGAAGTGGTGTTATAATATTGATATGATCAAGACTAATGAGCCATTAATTCTAATTCAAAAAAAATGAGGTAACTGAACATGATCTTTTATGGCCATTGATCTGATGTGCCAGATGAAGACGAGGTTACATTTCCTCTTGGAAGGAAGCCGGCTCTTCACAAGCAGTTTTAAAATGGTCCCCCTATGGATAAGCTCTTCTGTGTGCCAAAAATAAATCTCATGGAAGGAGACAAATAGAATGTCTAAGGAGAAAGCACGTCCACCATTTAGCCTTTCTTCATCCTTCTCCTCCTCCCTCCAAGGGTCAGACATGGTGCCAAGTCACTCTGCAGGTCACCAAGATGTGCCTGGGAGAAGGTGCTGATTTCTTAATGAATGCCAGTATATGCCAAGGTCAAAAATGTGTCCACCTGTTATCTCTTCCCACATCCACTCAGTAGTGAATTTCTAGAGAACTGAGTTCCAAGTAGGGGCCATAAGTACTATCCAGGGGGCTACCTTCCCAGGCATGTGATTTAGGGTAGACTGACCACGAAGACCTTTGAGTCTGTCCCTTTACAGAGGTAACTGACTATGCCAACTTGAGCCTGCAAAAAAAAAGCTTGGGGTATGTTTTCAGAAAATCTGGGATATATTTTTTCATAAAACATATTTTCCCTCCTTTGAAGGAACTAAGAGTTATTCAAAACCAATCCTGGTTTCTTACATAAACAATGAAATATGAGGTCTAAATTTGGAAATGTTGGTTTTGGTAACTAAGACAAGTAGAATGCTGAATGCTCATCTCATAAACTTTATTTCAAATGACAGTCACATTCTGGTCTCCCAGGTGCTTTGATCAAACTACTTTTGCACATATTTGAATAGCAACTTGAACGTATACACTGTTTTGAACTGACTTATGTCTGCCCCAGTTCTTAGGTTGAAGTCCCAACCTGCAGTACCTCAGAACATGACCATAATTGGAAATAAAGTCTTTAAAGAGGTAATTAGCTTCCCTGGTGGCTCAGATGGTAAAGAGTCTCCCTGCAATGCAGAAGGCCTGAGTTCAACCCCGGGCTGGAGGAGATCCCAAGGAGAAACACATGGCAGCCCACTCTACTATTCTTGCCTGGAGAGTTCCATGAACAAAGGAGCCTGGCAGGCTACAGTCCATGGGGCTGAAAAGAGTTGGATACAACTGAGTGACTGAGCAACAAGCAACAACAAAGAGGTAATAATAAGTTAAAATGAAGTCATTAATGTGGGACCTAATCCAATTAGACTAGTGTCCTTGCAGAAACAGGATATTAGGACAGAGGCTCAGAGGGAAGGCCTGAGAGGACACAGAGGAAACACAGCCATCTGCAAGCCAAGAAGAGAGGCCTCAGAAGAAACCAACTCTGCAGACATCTGTATGTTGGACTTCTAGCCTGAAGAACTGTGAGAAAATAAACTTCTGCTTTTTAAACCACTCAGTACTTCATTATGGCAGCCTTAGCAAACTCATACCTACAGTTCAGTTCAGTTCAGTCATTCAGTTGTGTCCGACTCTTTGCGACCCCATGGACTGCAGCACTCCAGGCTTCCCTGTCCCTCACCAACTCCCGGAGTTCACTCAAACTCATGTCCATTGAGTTGGTGATGCCATCCAACCATCACATCCTCTGTCATCCCTTTCTCCCACCTTTCAATCTTTCCCAGCATCAGGGTCTTTTCCAGTGTGTCATATCTTCACATCAGGTGGCCAAACTATTGGAGCTTCAGCATCAGTCCTTCCAATGAATATTCAGGACTGATTTCCTTTAGGATGGACTGGTTGGATCTCCTTGCAGTCCAAAGGACTCTCAAGAGTCTTCTCCAACACCACAGTTCAAAAGCATCAATTCTTCGGTCCTCAGCTTTCTTTATAGTCCAACACTCACATCCATACACAACTACTGGAAAAACCATAGCCTTGACTAGACAGACCTTTGTTGGCAAAGTAATGTCTCTTCTTTTTAATATGCTGTCTAGGTTGGTCATAATTTTCCTTCCGAGGAGTAAGCATCTTTTAATTTCATGGCTGCAGTCACCATCTGATTTTGGAGCCCCAAAAAATAAAGTCTGAGTGAAGGAAGTGATGGGACCAGATGCCATGATCTTTGTTTTCTGAATGTTGAGCTTTAAGCCAACTTTTTCACTCTCTTCTGTCACTTTCATCAAAAGGATTTTTAGCTCCTCTTCACTTTCTGCCATAAGGGTGGTGTCATCTGCATATCTGAGGTTATTGATATTTCTCCTGGCAATCTTGATTCCAGCTTGTGCTTCTTCCAGCCCAGCGTTTCTCATGATGTACTCTGCATATAAGTTAAATAAGCAGGGTGACAATATATAGCCTTGATGCACTCCTTTTCCTATTTGGAACCGGTCTGTTGTTCCATGTCCAGTTCTAACTGTTGCTTCCTGACCTGCATACAGGTTTCTTAAGAGGCAGGTCAGGTGGTCTCATATTCCCATCTCTTTCAGAATTTTCCACAGTTGATTGTGATCCACACAGTCAAAGGCTTTGGCATAGTCGATAAAGTAGAAATAGATGTTTTTCTGGAACTGTCTTGCCTTTTCAATGATCCAGAAGATGTTGGCAATTTGATCTCTGGTTTCTCTGCCTTTTCTAAAACCAGCTTGAACATCTGGTAGTTCACGGTTCACGTATTATTGAAGCCTGGCTTGGAGAATTTTGAGCATTACTTTACTAGCGTGTGAGATGAGTGCAATTGTGTGGTAGTTTGAGCATTCTTTGGCATTCTTTGTATGGCAGCCTTAGCAAACTAATACCTACCTACACCAACAGAATTTTAATAACACCCTAAATCTTTCAGTGATTATCCTTAGTTCATTAGTATAACATTTTAAAATAACAAAATGTTATTACAAAAGTGCAGTGTTTAGAATTATCCTTGAGTGGGGATAATCTAGTCTTCAAATATTAACTCTACTTTTAAGAGCAAAAAGTCATTTAGAATAGTCAACAAAAGTGGATCACTCATGAATGTTTGAAAGGAGACTTTAGAAACCAAAATATGTCAGTAATTTGGTTATTTACTAGAAAATTAGGTTGGAGGAGTGAAAATAAAAACAAAATATTCTCCTGATTTCTAATCATCTCTATGAACACAGCAGAGGGGGAAAAAAAAAAAAAAAACATACAAGCAAACACTTTTCTTATTGAGATAGCATTAAACCAGAATGTGCTATCCATCATAGGATATCTACTAAGATATGAAAAGACCGAAGGAAATTTTACACTTTTGTATAGCCAGACAGTTATAACCCATTGCACACGTATTGTCAAGTTAAGCCATAACTAGTCCTCAAGTCAGAGGACTTTACCTGATCCAAACCATCCAGACTTCATCTGGTAATTGGGATGACAATCTGTGTTAACTAAGTAGTTTTATCCAGAGGAAAATAACCTCATCTTTTTTGAATGGAAGGTACTGATTTAAGTTCAAGTTCAAGCAAAGCGCCCACTGGAAGCAAGGCTCTACCCTCCTACAGTAACCAGGAGACTGGGGCTCTAAGCTCTCTTGATGTTTACATTTCAAAGAGATGGTTCTCCAGTCCTCGACAAAGACATTCCCAGGTCACAAAGCTGACAAAATGCCAATCTGGTCTTCAAAAGCATTTATATCCATTTCAAAGAGAGGAGAAAGTCCATACGATTACTACGTTTCTCAAAAAGAAGAGAAAGTCTATAGAATTACAAGTTTTCTCAAGTAAAAGTTCAAAGGAAAAAAGAGGGGAGGAAAATCTTTTCCCTTATCAACAGGGAGAACTGAGCGTCTTATTTTTAATTCATATTTGTCTTTACACTATCATTTGAGAGCTAAAAACAAAACTCCCAGAAAGCACAATTTTTATTGCAAGAAACACTCAAACCCTTATCATCTTCCAAGCCTAAATAAAGCTTGGGTTAAGGACTCCACAATTGAAAGGGCCAAGAGACCAACTTCAAAGCTGAAGAAGACATGCTAAGGCAGAATCATTGTTCCTCCAAGATTCTAATTCAAAATATGACATGAACAACATAGTACAAGAGACACTCTGACTCCATTAAACACTGTATATATGTTTTCTTCAGTAAGGTGATTCCTACAAGTTCAATTCTTCCATCACTTAAGGTCATTTTTTTTTTAATCCCAAAGTTAACTGTTCATGCAGTTTCAGAAATCAGTGAATACTGTCATCTGATAGTAAACCCAGAGATTGCTTCAAGAAAGCTGAAATCCAACTAAATCAGCCTGAAGGAAAGCACAGGCTCACAAGACAGAAACCCTAGGAGTCTTCCTCGATACAGTCTGGAAAGCAAGCTTCATCAGGACCAGGTCATGACCGAGTAACTAAGTAAAGTTTTGCATGTGAGTGTTCATTCATGTCCATCTCTTTGTGACTCCATGATCGTGCTCCTCCAGGGATCTTCCTGACCCAGGAATCCAACCTGAGTCTCTTATGTCCACCTGCACTGGCAGGCAGGTTCTTTACCACTAGCGCCACCTAGGAAGCCCTACATTAAGTGCTCAACACATATTGTTTCATGAAAGTTTCTCTCTTTCTCTCTCTCTCTCTCTCTCTCTCTCTCACACACACACACACACACACACACACACACACACACACTATGAAGTATTATCCCCACATCACAGATGAGGCAACACTTCTAAGAACAGTGGTTCACCATTCTGGCTGCAAATTACAATCACCGGAGCTTCTCACTAACAATTCCCTCTCTGGCTACACCTCAATCCACTGAAATCAGAAGCTCTGGGGGAGAGATCTACCACCTATATTTTTAAAAACTCTGCAGGTGATTCCAAAGCACAAAGTTGATCACCACTGTTTTCATCACTCACTCACGCACCTGGGACCATTCAGGTTGAAAGTGGCAGAGGAGGTCTTTCCAAAAGCCCATGATCTGTCTGTATGGCTATACTGGAGGCTCTTGAAACCCTGAAAGGAAAGTTGGAATTTATTGGAGAGATTTGTGAAATTACTAGCACAGGCCTCACCTGCAAAGATTCTGAGTTTCTATTGGTACAGACTGGGGCTCTGCCATGGATATTTTTAATGCACTGTTTTAAAAAGTAACCAGTTTTGAAAATCATCACTTTTAATATTATTCTTACTAGTTTAGTTTTTCAAAACTCTAACAATTATTTTCCTGCGTATCTTGAAGGCTTTTGCAAACCAATTTATATTTCTACATGCTCTGTCATTGGTCTTTTCTTCCCCTAAGGGAATGTATTTAGAGTTCCTGACCTCCATCTGCTAATTAATATGATCAAATACTTTAATAATGAGTATATATTGAATGCACTCAATATAACACATATACCCAAACATCAGACAGTGCCTCAAAAAACAGAGGCTTATAATTAAATATTTCACTGGTGTTTATTTTGTTGATTTTTACGATATACAAATCTAAAAAAAAAAAAAAAAAAGAGGAAGGAAATGTCCTCAGTTCAGTTCACTCAGTCGTGTTTGACTTTTTGTGACCCCATGAATTGCAGCACGCCAGGCCTCCCTGTCCATCACCAACTCCCGGAGTTCACTCAGACTCGCGTCGATCGAGTCAGTGATGCCATCCAGCCATCTCATCCTCGGTCGTCCCCTTCTCCTCCTGCCCCCAATCCCTCCCAGCATCAGAGTCTTTTCCAGTGAGTCAACTCTTCGCATGAGGTGGCAATTTACATTGTCTTTTTGAAATACGGTTTGTAAAATTTGCATTTATCTTAAGCGTATTTAGTTTAGTTCAGTCACTCAGTTGTGTCCGACTCTTTGCGACCCCATGAATCACAGCACGCCAGGCCTCCCTGTCCATCACCATCTCCCGGAGTTCACTCAAACTCATGTCCATCAAGTCGGTGATGCCATCCAGCCATCTCATCCTCTGTCGTCCCCTTTTCCTCCTGCCCCCAACCCCTCCCAGCATCAGAGTCTTTTTCAATGAGTCAACTCTTCGCATGAGGTGGCCAAAGTACTGGAGTTTCAGCTTTAGCATCATTCCTTCCAAAGAACACCCAGGGTTGATCTCCTTCAGAATGGACTGGTTGGATCTCCTTGCAGTCCAAGGGACTCTCAAGAGTCTTCTCCAACACCACAGTTCAAAAGCATCAATTCTTTGGTGCTCAGCTTTCTTCACAGTCCAACTCTCACATCCATACATGACCACTAGAAAAACCATAGCCTTAACTAGATGGAGCTTTGTTGGCAAAGTAATGTCTTTGCTTTTCAATATGCTAGTATATTGTAATTTTTTACTCATATGTGTGTGTGTGTGTGCTCAGTCATGTCTGACTCTGCGACCCCATGGACTGTAGCCTGCAAGGCGTCTCTGTCTATGAGTTTTCCAGGCAAGAATACTGGAGTGCGTTACTATTTCCTACTCCAGGGAATCTTTCCAACCCAGGGATCTAACTCACTTCTCTTATGTCTCCTACATTGGCATGCAGATCCTTTACCACTAGCTCCACCTGGGCCTTTTAATCATAGGAAAAGCAAAGGAATAACATTGTTTTACTTGAAGAAAATCCAGATAATCTTGAAGACATCACACACCAAAAAAGCCTGCTAGTGTATATCATGAATCGTCTCATGGTATATAGCAAAGAAAGGATAAGAGTATTATGATTTGGAAGATAATATTTTGTTCTTCCAAAATGTGCCTCTATATAGGAAGCATGCCCTTTCCTGGCTGTGATTCAATCCAATGTACTCTATTCTGCAGAAACACTAGGCTGTGTCAACGTCCAATTCACAAATCAATATGAATTCTCGGTCCTTACTTCCTTTGCTCTTGTTATTCCTTCCACCTGGAATATACTGCTACCTTATCCAAATAAACAACTCCTTTTATTTATTATGCTTTTAAAGCCAATAAAATGTTACCTGTTCATAATTTTTCTCAAAAATTCTTCCCCCTCAACATTAAATTAAAAGTGTTGCCATCTATGTTTCCAGTCACTTTTTACCAAACTCTGTTAAATGAACTTTAGCACAGTGTGCTGTTCCTTTAATTAGACACTGGCCCCTAGAAGGCAGAAACTGTCTTTGGGGTGATTATTGTCTTTTTTAATCTTAGAACTTCTCCATGCACAGGTGAGGCATTCAGTAAGTTATGAAAACATAAAGTAAGTAGTTGTTGAAATTTAAAATCTAAAATCAATTTGCAGGAATGTGTCCATGTTTTTGACTGGATATAGACAGCATAAAAACAGTTTAGTTCAAGTTAATTTACTGAAATTCTCAAGCTACATAAGCAGCTGGTGGGTGACAAACTGCATTTTTCACTTTCAAAAAAGCTAACTTGATGGTATGAACAGTGCCTTCCAGGACCTTTTCTATAGGATTAGAGAAAAATATATTTAAAAATTGCATCAGATCTCTAGAAGAAATGTACTGTACTGCTATTATTTATACTGATAGCATGTAAAATCATATATTTGTAAAGCACTGACTTTGAAATATTAATAGATAAAAATAAATACTACCACATAATATAGTACATTAAGAATCAAGATCAAAGTAAATATTCAATGGAAAACACAATGGTTTATTTCCTAGTTAAAAGATAGAAGCAGACAAAATTGGGAATCCATTCTGGGTATACAATCTTTTTTTATATAATTTGGTTTTCAACTTTGAAAAGTGAAGTGGCTTGACATTTTTTTTATATGGAAAAATAGTAATAACCATAAGCAGTATCCATTGAATACTTACTACTTGCCAAGAATTGTAGACACATCATTTTAATAATTGATATTTAATTATCATTTCAACAGCTGAAGAAAGTGTGGCTCACTGAACTTAAAATGACTTATCATTTTCCAATATGGTAGAGACATTATTCACAGTCAGGCTTGAATCATTTTGTGGTTCCATAATTCCACCTCATCCCAATGCGGCTGCATTACCATGACCTGAACAAGTGGAAAAGCTCCAAGAAAGGCTCATGTGCCCCAAATCAACTCAGTTTTCTTAAAGGGTTAAGAGGATATTAAGAAAAAAGAAACAAAAAGGGGAAAGTTCTAATATAGTAATTTACCTCCAATTTTACTATGGGTACTCAGAGTTCATCATCTTTGAATTATGTCAGCACTTAAATTTCAGCTGGCTTAGCAGTTTGAGTTGCTTTCTTTCTTGGGAGAAATTCAGATCAGATAAACCACTGGGCTGTTCAGGTTTTATGACCCTTCTCTTTGAAATTATGTTTTTCACAACACGCTTACTATTGCATTCTTTTGCTAAAAAAGTGAGGCTTGAGGTGGAGAAATAGGGAATGAGAATGAGCTGTCACATGAAATAATACCTGCCTGAAATGTGTGGCTCTATGTCTGCTGTCTTGCACACTTTACTATGCAAACCAACATACATCTATCCTGTCCTATCACTTCATAGAATCAAGACTGCGTGATGGGTAATGGGTCTTCACCTGTCCTGGGTGAGGACTTCTCTGGACTTCCATGAGCATTTAGCTGTATCAACAGAGCCTTGTAAATTACCACTAGGCAGAATTTAATGACATTACTGTGAACACATCTGGTTTTATTCAAATACTAATTTCAGATATTTTTATCTTTGACATAACTAGTCAGGTATGAAAATGGAATTTGTACAGAGTCATGAGAGGCAGACTGTGATGAATTTGATTTAAAAAATATAAGATCTCTATTGCTTTTGATTGGATTTTAATTAAGATCTATGTCTGCGAAAGAACTGCTAAGTTTTGCTGCTGCTGGCTAATGTTAATGTATTCTTTTTCTATTTACATAAGGACCAGGGTATGGAAGCAAGTGATTTCTCAGGAAATATGAGGAATTATCACTGGCAAATGCCAATGGGTACAGATGCCAATGCTTAAAAGAAATTCTCTTAGTCTAATTACTTTGCATAACTATTTTAAGGCTGTCCTAAGTAACATATTTGTGAAAAGAGTTAAGTGCAATACCTGTCTGATGCTCTGAAAAGCATTTTCCCCAATCATGTTTGAGAAAGAGTAAGTTAACAAGCATTACATCATCAGAATAACTTCTCATTGACTGGTCTTTCCCTGAGGGCAAACAGGGTTTGCACCTGTTTGCAGAGATGATGCTATTAAAGATTAATCCTATTATGTGTGAGAAAAGGTGTTCTATATGCTCCATTGAGAAGAATGGCAGAAGAATTTTAAGGCAATAATTTCATTCATAAACTTATTTACTGTGAGGGAGTATGTTTGTGTTTTAAGGAAAATACTAAAATTCTGTACATATGGGAATCAGGAATTAGATCTTGATTGAAATTGATGCTTTCATGAGAGACTTATGAACAGATGTAACAAAACCATGATTAGATTAAATTTCATAAAGTCAACATGATTTTAGAGTTACTGAAACTGACAATGGAGGCAAGTAAAATAATCCTCAAATCCTGTTGTTACTTGTATGGAACTTACTTTAGGGAATGAGATTTAGATGGAAATGACCTGATGATTTTAAAGCAGTTTCCTAAAAATAAGAATATTTTGAGGAAAGGTGACAATCATGATAATTTATCTGAATGACTTCTTTCTAAACTGCTGACTCTGCAAAATATTCTATAATTTCCTTAAAAATAATGCCTATCAGCAAAATTCAGACATTAGAGAGTGTGTGTTCAGTTGTTTAGAAATAAAAGAGCAAAGAGCTCACGGATTAAAATCAGTCATTCTGGACACAAGATTTGCCTTTGTACATACTATTCTCTTTGACATACCATTTCTGCACTTCTCCATCCAATGAATATTTATTCTTCCTTTTCAGATCTGGCTAAATGCTACTTCCTTTGTAGTGCTTATTAACTCCCCAGCTATATTAACTATTCATTTATTGATCCATGAAATTTACTAGCATGATTTTCAATTTGTCATCATAGCATATGCTGGAATCTCCTGAGAACTGTAGTTAAAATAGATATGCCTCCTCCCACCTCATGATTCCCGTACGCACCACTGAGAATCACTGCTGAAATGAGAGATGTTTCTAATGAGGGTAGGGAATATTATACATATAAACGTATGTGGAGGAGATTTAAATGTGGTTAAAATCCACTGCTTCAATGAAGGTTACTTCATGTGGTGGCCTCTGACTTTCCAGTCAAGTCCCAGCCACCCCCAGTGTAACACCTGAATGCCTCATTGGTCAAAGCAAGTCACATGGTCAAGCTCAAATTTAAAGAATTAGAATAGGTAGAATCACCAAGTCACATTGCTAAGAGGATGTGCCCATGAGGCAAGAAGATACGTATAGTCATTTTTTATAATCTACTGTAATAAGTCTCTTGGATTTCAGTCTCTACCTTATTAGCCATATAACCTGCTGCCAGATTTATTCTTTAAAACATAGATTAGATCATTTCAGCTTATAAACATTTGTTGAATTTTGACTGTCTTTAGCCACCCAGCTAGCTCAGTGGTAGATTGCCTTTAGAAAATATAAATTCTTTGTCATGTCAGCTAGGATCTTTTATGATCCAGCCCTACATCCTTGTCTTGCAGTATGTCAGTATGTCCAAACCATTGCATATTTTCTGAACTCCATTATTCACTGTTCCAACACATGCTCAAAACTCCCCAGAGAGATTTACCAAAAAAGTTTCTTGAGAAAGACAGCCATTGTCACTATCCCTTGGAACTTATAGTCTAGTTGGGAGATTTATATTATAAATATAATTACCTACATAATAATTGAGCTAAGGCTATATGATATGTTCTACAAACAAAATGCTTACTGCACTGTGACTGTGTTGGGAGGACCTAACTGAAGTTGAGCATATGAGTATCTCTGCCAAGTCTAGAAATCAGAGGATGAATCAACTTTTCCAGGTGAAATGGAGAGGTAGGGAATAAACAGTGTTCTTGATTGGGGAACGATATTTGTGAGAGGTAGAAATAAGATTTCCCCCAGGCAGAAAATGGCATGAATTCTTGGAAACACTGCAAGAATGTCAGTGGGGTTGGCATGTAGAAGCGAAGGGAAGAGTTTCAGGAGATGACATGGAGGAGTCTAGCTCATAGAGCGTAGCAGATAATGATACAAATTTGGGGCATTGACCTAAGAGCACTGGTTAAGCATTTTATTTTTGTTTATTGACGTATAGTTGATTTACAATGTGTTAATCACTGCTGTACAGTGATACATTTATATATACTCTTTTTTACACAGTATTTTCCATTATGGATTATCATAGGATGTTGTATACAGCTCTCTGTGCTATACAGTAGGATCTTGTTGTTTATAATGTATTTTTAAAACTTTGAAAAAAAAAATTCTGATGCAGGATAAGTCAAATGGGGAAAACTGCCTATTCTGTATATATTTTTCTAATGGGATGAGCTTATCATCTGGGCCAGAGAAGTGAGAACACCAAAGAAGCAACATAAAGGTAAACTTGCTAAGGTGGGAATAAATTCTGGTTCTTGTGAGAGCACTTCAAAAAGGAACAGAAATCAAACTGGGGTCAGAGAATATTTGTAAAGTGACAGAAAAGCTTCAAGATTTTATGAATGTCTGAGGGAGTAAGAAAGAAGGAAAGAATGCAGTGCAAATACCGGGAATAATAAAAGCGAAGGAACTTTGGACCTGACAACGAAGCCGATGCAATGGAGGAGCTCAAAAAAGTGCATTATGACTGAAGCACATGGTGCAAGCAGAGAATAGACAGAGAAGAGGCTAGGAAGGTGGTCATGGGCTGCATGACCACGAAGTGAAGGGTCAGGACGCTAGAGTTGGGTAATGACAGCTGTCGTTACTGTGTTCAAGATGAATAAGCTTTTGAAAAAATATCTTTTGTGAATAAACCTAGTCATTTATGTATTTAAGAATAAACAGCTTTTCAAAATGAGAAATTGGAGAGAAAAATGTATGGTGGTTTAGTCACTAAGTCGTGTCTGACTCTTGCGACCCCATGGATGGTAGCCTGCCAGGCTCCTCTGTCCATGGCATTTTCCAGGCAAGAATACTGGAGTGGATTGCCACTTCCTTCTCCAGGGGATCTTCACCCAGGGATTGAGCCCCAGTCTCCTGCATTGCAGGCAGATTCTGCATACTGCTAAATAATTTTCAGAAGAAAATTAAAATAAAGGAGAAATTCAAGTTTTATTTTCATAAAGTTTTACGTTCTTGAATGCTATTCAATTATTTTTCAAGAAATCCCTTTTCAGCGTGAAATATGTATCTAATCTGCTATGGTTCCTTTTCTCCAATATATAGATATCTACTCTTTATCATGTTACTGATTTTCAAATTTCTAAACGGAAGAATTAACACAGGTTTGGCTTGACATAATTTCCATCATTTCTTACTTGAAGTCAACCATCTTTCAACTTGAAGGTAAGAAGAATAGGTATGGTGCAGGAGTTATTCATGTTTAAAATTTGAGGTAATGGAGGAATGATGAAAGAAACCAGGTGTTCAGATTAGGTGTGTGCCTTAAAAAAAAAAAAAAACAAAAAAAAAACAGGGGTGACACATGGTCGTAAGGTGTGGAAATATTGCTAATGAAGGATACTTATAGCAACATAAGGGATTAAAATACTTTTTAACAATTAAAGTAAGAATAAAGGAAGAAGTGTGTGATCCTTAAACTTTTGGCACCAGCAACCCATGCTTCATGACAGGGTATCTCTGGCTGTGTGTCATTATTTCCTCTGGAAACTTTACTTTCCCAGGTTTTCAGGATCTGGGTTTAATAATCCAGACTCTCATCTTAAACACTTTGTTAGGAAGACACACTAATTTTTAAGCAGATAGCGAATTTCTATTGCTATATGATGTGTGTGCTCATTCACTCAGTTGTGTCCAACTCTTTGTGACTCTTTGCTCGCCAGGCTTCCCTGTGCATAGGACTTTCCAGGTAAGACTACTGGAGAGGGTTGCCATTTCCTACTCCAGGGGATCTTCCCAACTCAGGGATATCAAATCCACGTCTCTTGTGTCTCCTGCATTGGCAGGCAGATTCTTTATCACTGAGCCACCTAGGAAGCACCATAGTATGTGATATACTGACTCCAAAGTTGCCAAATAATGGAATTTACATATATACCTAAATAGAATTAATTTTGCTAATACAGTTTGGAAATTGTATATTCTAGTTAAGTCAAAGAATGTATTTGTGCTTTATAAATCTATTCTTGGATAGAAGAGAAAGAATTGATATGTTAAATTCCCACAGTACTGTTTTATTTACATTTGTATTTTGTCCATTTCTCTGTCTCTTGCACAGAAGTATTCTATGGCCCATATTAGATTTCCAGTAATGTTACAACTAATTTTTAAAACCAACTCCCTTCCCTAAAAGGAAAAGGAATGATTATTTTTGGCAACCAGCAGCAGAAGGAAAACTCCTCGTTCCCATCATGTGAATTTCTGTCTCCTCCTATACACGCGTAATTGTCCAAATTAAATGCTTAGAGATTTTCCCTTGCTTCTAAATGCAGACCATTTAGAAGCATGACCTCCCAAACACATCCGCTGTAATGAAGGGAAGACAAGCTTCAGGAAAATGAAGTAGGTAAATAACAACCAGAAAAACCTGACTTGCATGAGACTGGAGAAATAGTATGACTCAGGAGATAATATGGAAAACACTCCACTTTCTCATATGGTTGATATAAAAAATGAGAGCATGATGAGCCAGAGGGAGAGAGTAAAGGGCTCCTTGACAAGTGAATGGCTCGCCACTGGATTCTTGTGAGGCAACAGGGAATCAGGTGCCCCAGAGACAATTTACTATGCTTTCTTTTGCATTTATCTAGCTGTCTGACTCATGGGGTTTCTACAAGTTATTTTATACATATATATAAAGATACTCATTATTATGGCACCCAGTGGAATACTAATGGAACGGACAGGAATAATACCCTACTAGGGACAAGAATATGAGACTTTGGTTATATTTTTATAAGTTTTTTCTTACAAAGACTTCCCTCAACTATTTAACTTAAACTGGGTAAGGTGGCTAAGTCTTTTCCTTCTTCTTCTTCTTTTTTAGCTTTATCTGCTTTACTCATTATGTTAAATCAAATCTATACTCACACCAGTATTCTTGCCTGGAGAATTCCATGGACAAGGAGCCTGGTGGGCTATAGTCCATGGGATCACAAAGAGTCAAACACAGCTGACTGACTAGAGAGATGCCAAGAGAAATACAGATGTGAATATCTAAAACTACCACTCACAACTCAGAAGGCCTTCAATGGAGTCAAATAACAAATTAATCACCTGATCAAAATTTGAAATTGTTTTCAACAAACTCTGTGAACCACCAAAGGAACCTCCTCTCTGACCATGAATAGTGTCAGCCATCATTGTTAGTTTCCATTTTGGTGAGCAGGAGAAAGGATCTCCACTAGGATATTTCTAGTACTCTGTCAACATGACTAGAATATCTTCCTTTTGTGACTTCCTTTATAAAAAAATTATCATTTATTCTTGTCATTCTCCCCAATCCTTTTTCTTCCTTCCCCAATCCTTTTCCCTCAAGCTTCTGAACATTTGTACAGCAGAGTGGCAAATCTGTAAACCTAGATAGGCTGTTTGGAGTATCCTCAAAAATCACTGGCACTGTCTTGATCCCAGTAGTCTGCCATAATCAACCTGAGACACTAGGGCACAAAATTTCCTTCCTATAGATATTTTTATTTTAAAAAGACCCTGAGAAACAACTTCAAAAAAAAAAAACTCACCCTTAAGTATAAAAGAGGAAGGACTTAAGAGGCATCAAGCACTTCTGTTTTGGTAGACAACCTTTTATGCTTCAGTTTAACTCTTCTCCATATGTGTGTGTGCTCAGTCATGTCTTTGTGACCCCAAGGACTGTAGCCCCACCAGGCTCCTCTGTCCATGGAACTTTCCAGGCAAGAATGCTGGAGTGGGTTGCCATTTCTTACTCCGGGGGATCTTCCCTACCCAGAGATGGAACCCTAGTCTCTTGTGTTTCCTGCATTGGCAGGCTGATTCTTTACCACTGTTGCCACCTGGAAAGTCCAACTCTTCTCCACATAGGTAAAGAACTCAATGTCAAATATGTTCTACTAAAATGAATGTCTCTAAAGGTTGACCTGATTTCAAAGACCTAGACTTTAAGCATCTTGCCCATGTTGTAAATAACAAGATGGCAGCTGGCTCAATGGTCACGATCTCATTGTGAACATCAGTGATTCTACCTGTTTTCTGAAATGACAGGTTGGCACGATGACCACAGTGTTAGTAATAGTCTCTCTAACAGAGACTTTTGCCAGTTTCCATCAGCTCTTTCAAAATGACTGGAAGAGATCACCTCTGGGCTAGAGTGTTCAGTTCAGTTCACTTCAGTCCCTCAGTCATGTCCAACTCTTTGAGATCCCATGGACTAAAGCACGCCAGGCATTCACGTCCATCACCAACTCCCAGAGTTTACCCAAACTCAAGTCTATTGAGTCGGTGATGCCATCCAACCATTTCATCCTCTGGCATCTCCTTCTCCTCCTGCCTTCAATCTTTCCCAGCATCAGGGTCTTTTCAAATGAGTCAGTTCTTCACATCAGGTGGCCAAAGTATTGGAGTTTCAGCTTCAACATCAGTTCTTTCAGTGAATATTCAGAACTGATTTTCTTAGGATGGACTGGTTGGATCTCCTTGCAGTTCAAGGGACTTTCAAGAGTCTTCTCCAAAACCAGAGTTCAAAAGCATCAATTCTTCAGGGATCAGCTTTCTTTATCGTCCAACTCTCACATCCATACATGACTACTGGAAAAACCATACCTTTGACTAGATGGACCTTTGTTGGCAAAGTAATGTCTTTGCTTTTTAATATGCTGTCTAGGTTGGTCATAACTTTTCTTCCAAGGATTAAGCGTCTTTTAGTTTCATGGCTGCAGTCACCATCTGCAGTGATTTTGGAGCCCCCCAAAATAAAGTCTGTCACTGTTTCCCTATCTATCTGCCATCTATCCTAAAAGTGTTAGATCTTCTTTTATACTATAATTGGAGTTTTGAGTTAACACTAAGAAAAGTTTATATTTTGAGTCAGACTGATCAACTGTATTATTATTGACTGAATATTTGTGTTCCTTAAAATTAATATATTTAAATCCTACCCTCTAGTATGATGATATTAGGAGGTGGGACCTGTTCAGTTCAGCTCAGTTGCTCAGTCATGTCTGACTCCTTATGACCCCATGGACTGCAGCATACAAGGCTTCCTTGTCCATCACCAACTCCTGGAGCTTACTACAACTCATGTCCATTGAGTTGGTGATGCCATCCAACCATCTCATCCTCTGTTGTCTCCTTCTCTTCCTGTCTTCAATCATTCCCAGCATCAGGGTCATTTCAAATGAGTCAGTTCTTCACATCAAGTGTCCAAAGAACTGGAGTTTCAGCTTCAGCATCAGTCCTTCCAATGAATATTCAGGACTGATTCCCTTTAGGATGGACTGATTGGATCTCCTTGCAGTCCAAGGGACTCTCAAGAGTCTTCTCCAACAGTATAGTTCAAAAGCATCAATTCTTCAGGGATCAGCTTTCTTTATAGTCCAATTCTCACATCCATACATGACTAGTGGAAAAACCAAAGCTTTGACTAGATGGACATTGTTGGCAAAGTAATGTCTCTGCTTTTTAATATCCTGTCTAGGTTGGTCATAAATTTTCTTCCAAGGAGCAAGCATCTTTTAATCTCATGGCTGCAGGTACCATCTGCAGTGATTTGGAGCCCCCCAAAATAAAGTCTCTCACTGTTTTCATTATTTCCCCATCTATTTGTTGTTAAGTGATTGGACTGGATGCCATGATCTTAGTTTTCTGAATGTCGACTTTTAAGCCAACTTTTTCACTCTTCTCTTTCATTTTCGTCAAGAGGCTCTTTAGTTCCTCTTCATTTTCTGCCATAAGGGTGGTGTCATCTTCATATCTGAGGTTATTCATATTTCTCCTGGCAATCTTGATTCCAGCTCAATGCTTCATTCAGTCCAGCATTTCTCATGATGTACTCTGCATATAAGTTAAATAAGCAGGATGACAATAAACAGCCTTGACATACTCCTTTCCCGATTTGGAACCAGTCTGTTGTTCCATGTCCAGTTCTAACTGTTGCTTCTTGACCTGCATCCAGATTTCTCAGGAGGCAGGTAAGGTGGTCTGGTATTCCCAGCTCTGGAAGAACTTTCCACAGTTTGTTGTGATCCACATAGTCAAAGGTTTTAGCATAGAAAATAAAGTCGAAGTATGTTTTTCTGGAACTCTCTCGCTTTTTTGATGATCCAGTGAATGTTGGCAATTTGATCTTTAGTTCCTCTGCCTTTTCTAAATGCAGCTTAAACATCTGGAATTTCACGGTTCACGTACTGTTAAAGCCTCACTTGGAGAATTTTGAGCATTACCTTGCTCACCTGTGAGATGAGTGCAATTATGAAGTATACTTTGAACATTCTTTGGTATTGCCTTTCTTTGGGATTGGTACGCAAACTGACCTTTTCTAGTCCTGTAGCCACTGCTGAGTTTTTCAAATTTGCTGGCGTATTGAGTGTAGCACCTTCACAGCATCATCTTTGAGGATTTGAAATAGCTCAACTGGAATTCCATCTCCTCCACTAGCTTTGTTCATAGTGGTGCTTCCTAAGGCCCACTTGACTTTTGCATTCCAGGATGTCTGGCTCTAGAGGAGTGATCACACCATTGTGGTTATCTGTGTCATGAAGATCTTTTTTGTGTAGTTCTTCTGTGTATTCTTGCCACTTCTCCTTAATATCATCTGCTTCTTTTAGGTTCATACCATTTCTGTCCTTTATCAAGCCCATCTTTGCATGAAATGTTCCCTTGGTATTTCTAATTTTCTTGAAGAGATCTCTAGTCTTTCCTAGTCTATTGTTTTCCTCTATTTCTTTGCACTGATGACTGAAGAAGGCTTTCTTATCTCTCCTTGCTATTCTTTGGAACGCTGCATTCAAATGGGTATATGTTTCCTTTACTCCTTTGCTTTTTGCTTCTCTTCTTTTCACAGCTATTTGTAAGGCCTCTTCAGACAACCATTTTGGCTTTTTGCATTTCTTTTTCTTGAGGATGGTCTTGATCACTGCCTTCTGTACAGTGTCATGAACCTCCATCCATAGTTCTTCAGGCACTCTATCAGTTCTAATCCCTTGAATCTATTTGTCACTTCCACTGTATAATTGTAAGGAATTTGATTTAGGTTATACTTGAATGGTCTAGTGGTTTTCTCTACTTTCTTCAATTTAAGTCTGAATTTACAAATAAGGAGCTCAGGATCTAAGCCACCGTCAGCTCCTGGTCTTGTTTTTGCTGACTGTATAGAACTTCTTCATCTTTGGCTGCAAAGAATATAATCAATCTGATTTCGGTATTGACCATCTGGTGATGTCCACGTGTAGAGTCTTCTCTTGTGTTGTTGGAAGAGGGTGTTTGCTATGACCAGTACAATCTCTTTGCAAAATTCTCAGGACCTTTTAGGAAAAGATTAAGTAATTACAGTTCCAACTTTCAGTACTTAAAAAAAAAATTCAGGGCGCTATCATGATTTCTGTGACATGTAAAAATACAGTGAGAAATTAGCTGTCTATAACTCAGAATGGGGTTCTCACCAGAACCTGGGTATGATGACACTCTGATCTTAGACTCCCAGTGTCCAGAACTGTAAGAAACTAATATTTGTTCTTTATGCCACCTAAACTTTGATAATTTGTCAGAACAGCCCAAACTAAGACATGCATCATCAAATTAAATGATTAGCATGGAAAACTTACTTTAATTTTGGTTCTTTATAATATCACCACAGATTAACAGTTCTCTAAAAGAGATTCATTCCAAAATAGCTTTATTTCCTTAGAAACTGGTAACATGCTCTTCCTCTCCCAGCTTTAGAACATACATTTAAGAGTAAGTAGTACCAAAATCAGCTTCCCAGGTGGCACTAGTAGTAAAGTTCCTGCCTGCCAATGCAGGAGACCCTAGAGACACAGGTTCAATCCCTGGAGTGGGACTATCCCCTGAAGGAGGGCATGGCAACTCACTCAAGTATTATTGCCTGGAGAATCCCATGGACAGAGGAGTTTGGTGAACTACAATAAATAGGGTCACAAAGAGTTGGACATGACTGAAGCAACCTAGCATGCACACACAGTACCAAAGCCACTTCCAAAAAATGGTTACTTTGACATATAATCTAGAGAATATAGTGCTTCCCTGGTGGCTCAGATGGTAAAGAGTGTGCCTGCAATGCAGAAGACCCAGGTTCAATTCCTAGGTTGGGAAGATACCCTGGAGAAGGGCATGGCAACCAACTCCAGTATTCTTACTGGAGAATTCCAGGGACAGAGGAGCCTGGGCTACAGTCCATGAGGGTGCAAAGAGTAGGACACGACTGAGAGACTAACACACACTAGAGAGTATAAGTTCTGTGGGAACAGGGACTTGGTCTTTCTGTGTATGCCAAATCCCTGGTACCTTGAAGGTGTGTTGAGTGAGAAGTGTGCACTGAAAAAACCAATGTATGATTCAGTGGATGTATCATTACTGAATCTAGATTGCTATAGATTAATAATGTGTCAGATGCCACTTTCAGTGGGAGCTTTTATTCCCATTCAGGCAACTATAAGGAATTATTTCTATAATGTAAGAGTAACACTAGAGATTTACAAGTTATCCAGGATCATCATGCAATATCCAGTGATATGGTTGAGAAGGTTGAGACCTGGTGTTGGATGAAGATGCAAAAGCAACGGAGGACAGGAAGCTTACATTACAGAGGTTTACAATTCAGTAGGGGATGACTAAATAAAAGTGTAAGGCAGTACAGGATTAAGAACAGAAAGAGTAGGGCAGATTGAGACCTACTATGGGAGTGTGGAGAAGATGGGGACTATTGGGTGACAACAGATCTGACTGGAAGAGAGCTGAGGTCAGAAAAGTAATGAGGAGCTGAGTGGTAATTGAAAGGTGAAATTACATATGTCCAGGTTAGTACTCTAGTGGGAGTGGAGAGAAAGGCTGAATAATGTGCACTCACACACACACACACACACTGTTTTCTGCCAGATATTATGCTCAGGAAGTCTCATACATTAGCTCATGTGAGGTGATTATTTCATTTAATCTTTATAACAACTCTATAAGATAGGTATTATTATCTCAGTTTTTTGGATGATAAAATCAAGTCTCAGAGAGGTGAAGTGATTTTCCAAGACCCTAATTGTTTTAAGCAACAGAGCTAGAATTCAAACCTAAATCAGTCTAACTCCAAATCATAGCCTTATATAAAATAGTGTACATAACATAAAAAGATCATGGAGTAAAAGGTAATTCTCAGGTTTTGAATGTAGAGTTCTATGCATAAATAAGATATCTGGAAACACCTATAGTAAAAGAAGAGAAAATATAGATGAAAAGCTGCTTTGAAAAGAACTTCAGGAGTTTTAATTCTTTTATAGTAGTTTCTTATAAGAACAGTACCTTCTGTGTAATTCTGGACTCTCTTCTGTCCTCATATTTTGACTACTGCATTCGAATTTTGAAGAATAATTCTGACCAGATGGAGTCCCAAATTATAGGGTTCTTTTTGCTCTAGGAGAGATTTGTCTAGTGGAGATTCTTTTGAAGAATGCATGGTAAGGCTACAACTATTTGGACCAAATCACAATTATTTAGAATATCATACTTTCCTTATTCAACAAACAATGTGGGATCACTTATTGAGTACATAAGGCCTTTTGGAATCTTTCCTCCTTCCTTTTGATCTGCTGTTACCTTCCCATGGAAAGAGCCCCATTTTTTTTCTGCCCACTATCTGCCCTATATACACATAAATAAATGAAATTCGCTGATCATTTCAGACTCATCTCAAAAGAATACCTTCACTCCTGCCTATTTGAGAACTCTTAGAGTCATAAATAATTCTCCTCTTTCTTTTATATCTAATCACTTAGCCAATCATTCTAACTCTCCTTTTAAATTTTATCTACCATCTAACTACCTCTTAATACTTTCAACCATTACCATCTGGGTCCACACCCCATCTTGGATAATTTCTTACCTGGATAATTACAATGGGTTCTTAACAGGTACCCTAACAGGTACCTCATCTCTCTAAGGTACCCTAACAGGTATCCTAACAGGTACCTTAACAGGTACCCTAACAGGTACCTCACCTAACAGGTATCCTCACCTCTCTAAGGTTGATTTGTCATTCAAAAAACCAGGATGATCTTGTTAAATGCAAAAAATGCATAAATATCCTGCAATGGCTTTGGCGCAAATACTCCAACGGCTTTCCACTGCACTTAGAGTAAACTTCAAATTCCTTTCCATGGTCTGTAAGGCCATTCATGATGTGGTACCCCTGCTGCTTCCTCTTTATTTCCCAGCATTCTTCCCCTTATTTATTTTGTCCTCAGTTACAGTGGCCTTCCTCAGCTCATCAAAACCAGCAGGCACACTGTACCTCAAGGTTTTCACACTGCTCATCCATGTGTCTAGACTGTTCCTGCCCCATATATCCACATGGCTCTCGACTTGACTTTGTTCAGATCAGCAGTTAGCCTGCTGTGACCACTCTTTCTCAACAACCTAAGGCCATCTATCTATAGCCCCGCCCCCCCACATCTTGTTTTATTCTTGTAACATTAAATACTGCCTAATATAGTATGCTGCTGTTGCTGCTGCTAAGTCGCTTCAGTCGTGCCCGACTCTGTGCAACCCCATAGATGGCAGCCCACCAGGCTCCCCCGTCCCTGGGATTCTCCAGGCAAGAACACTGGACTGGGTTGCCATTTCCTTCTTCAATGCACGAAAGTGAAAAGTGAAAGTGAAGTCGCTCAGTCGTGTCCAACTCCTAGCGACTCCATGGACTGAAGCCCACCAGGCTCCTCCATCCATGGGATTTTCCAGGCAAGAGTACTGGAGTGGGGTGCCATTGCCTTCTCCTAATATAATATATTATATATTTATTACCTGTCTTCTCCAACCAGAATGTAAGCTCTTTGTCGGGAAGGACTTTGCCTGTGTCAGTCACTGTTGCATCCCAAGTGCTCATAGCAATGCCTGACACTTGACATCCCCACCCCTCTGCATCCCACCCCCAGCCCTTCTGTGGCCTCCAGGGATTCCAGAGAGGGCCCTGAGCACCTCTCCACTTCCTACCATCTTCCTAGGCATTTTTTAGAAAGGGCTGTTGTGAGGAGCCAGAGAAGCAACTAGGCCTCTACTGTGCAGAGAATTATGGGCCAGAGAGAAATCACTGACAGGGGCGGGACTTGGCTGGTGTATCCCCTCCACGGCTGGAGGCGTCCTGTTCCTGGGGTAGGTTAAGAAAAGAGTGAGTTATAGACCTAGGAATGGACAGACAGACTGATCCAGCACCTGACCTCCTCTTTCTTCTTACTGCCCCAGAGTGGCTGGGTTAGATGCCCCCTTTTCCCTCTCTCTCTAGGACCACCCCACTCCTCACCTACAAATCTCTCCTCAAGTTCAAGCACAGACTCTATCATGAACACTGTTTTCCCTGGTACCTTATGGAGTTGGTGCTGGCCCTGCCTCCCTCTGTGACCTACAGGGCAAGCTAACTCAGCTCCAGAAGGGCATTTGGCCCCATTGCCCTCCCAGACTCTCCATTCATCTATTGAGGGATGCTTAGCTTATTTTTATATCTTGGCTCTTATGAGTAAAACTACACTAAACAAGACATATCTTTTCTGTATCCTATTTTCGTTTCCTTTGGATAAGAGAAGTGGGATTGCTGGATCATAAATCAGTAGTGTTGATTTAATGTAGTAGATACGATACATAACAATGAAATCTGAAAATGAAATAATGAAAACTATCCTGTTCACTATAGCTTCATAAAACAATAAAATACTTAGGAATAAACTTAACCAAGGAAATGAAAGATCTATACAATGAAAACTGCAAGACTTTGATGAAAGAAACTGAAGAAGACACAAATAATAAATGGAAAGATATTCTATGTTCATGGATTAGAAGAACTAATATTTTTTAAAATGTCTGTGAGCTTCCCTTGGGGCTCAGCTGGTAAGGAATCCACCTGCAATGTGGGAGACCTGGGGCCGATCCCTGGGTTGGGAAGATCTCCTGGAGAAGGGAAAGGCTACCCACTATAGTATTCAGGCCTAGTGAATTCCATGGACTGTATAGTCCATGGGGTCGCAAAGAGTCAGACATGACTGAGCGACTTTCACTTCACTTCACATGCTACCCAAAGCCATCAATATATTTGATTCAATCTCTATCAAAATTCCAATGGCATTTTTCACAGAAACAGAAAAAAAAATCTTAAAATTTGTATGGAAACACAAAGACCCTAAATAGCTAAAGCAGTCCTGAGAGCAAAGGTGAAGGACCCATTTCAAACAATATTTTGTGCTTGTGCTGTTGTGTCCAGCTCTTTGCAACCCCATGGACTATAGCCCACCAGGCTTCTCTGTGGAATTTTCCAGGCAAGAATACTGGAGTGGGGTTGCCATTTCCTCCTTCAGGGAATATTCCTGACCAAGGATTGAACCTGTGTCTCTTTCGTCTCCTATATTAGCAGGCAGATTCTTTACCACTGAGTCACCTGGAAAGCAAATAATATATAAAGATATAATAATGAAAGCAGTAAAACAGACACATAGACCAGTGAAAGAAAACTGAGAACTCAGAAATAAATTCCCTACAGAGGGTCAGCTAACATCTGACAAGGGAGTCAAGAACACTTCATTGGAAAAAGAAAATCTCTTCAAAAAATCAAACTGGGGAAACTGGATAAACACATGAAGAAAAATGAAATTGGGGCTCTAGCTCACAGCATTCACAAAAATTAACTTAAAATGGACTAAACTCTATTTAATACCTCATACCATAGAACTCCTAGAAGAAAACACAGGGAAGAAACTCTTAACATTGGTCTTGGCAGTAGGTTTTTGGCTATGACACCAAAGCACAAGCAACAAAAGTAAATATCAAGTGGGAAACATCAAACTAAAAAGCACGAGCACAGAAAAAGTAACAACAGAGTGAAATGGCAACCTACAGAATGGGAGAAATACTTGCAAACCACATACTGGATAAGAATTTAATAACCAAAATATATGAAGAACTCATACAACTTAATAGCAAAAAAATAAAAATAAAACTCAATTAGAAAATGGGCCAAGGAACTGAATGGACATGTTTTCCAAAGAAAATATACAAGTGACCAACAGGTACATAAAATGTTGCTCAATCATCAGAGAAATGTAAATCAAAACCACAATGAGATATCACCTCACATTTGTCAGAATGGCTACTGTCAAAAAGACAAGAAATAACAAGTGGTAGAGAAGATCTGGAGAAAAAGGGAACACTTGTGCACTGTAGATGCAAATGTAAATTGGTACAAACACTGCTGAAAACTGGATGGAGTTCCTCAAAAAATTAAAAATAGATCCAGCAATCCCAGTCCTGGGTATATATCCACAGGCAGGTTCTAACAGCAGGTAACTCATCTTTCCTGGCTGGGCATACACACAAAAATCTTAGTCCTTGAACCAGGGGAAACATGTAGGCTTCTCTTTCTCAATAGTCAAAATAAGTGGTAAGAACGCCTTAGGTGAACAGTGCAAAGAAACAGAAGAAAACAATACAATGAGAAAACGAGATCTCTTCAAGAAAGTTGGAGATACCAAGGAACACTTCATGCAAAGATGGGCACAATGAAGGACAGAAACAGCAAAGATCTAACAGAAGCAGAAGAGATTAAGAAGAGGTGGCAAGAATACACAGAAGAATTATACAAAAAAGGTCTTAATGACCTGGATAACCATGACAGTCACCTACAGCCAGACATCCTGGAGTGTGAAGTCAAGTGGGCCTTAGGCAGAATTGCTAAGAACAAAGCTAGCGGAGGAGATGGAATTCCAGCGGAGCTATTTCAAATCCTAAAAGATGATGCTGCCTAAGTGCCGCACTCAATATGCCAGCAAATTTGGAAAATTCAGCAGTGGCCACAGGATTGGAAAAGGTCAGGTTTCATTCCAATCCCAAAGAAAAGCAATACCAAAGAATGTTCAAACTGCCATACAATTGTACTCACTTCACATGCTCAAAATCCTTCAAGTTATGCTTCAGCAGTACATGAACTGAGAAATTCTAGATGTACAAGTTGGATTTTAAAAAGGCAGAGGAACCAGAGGTCATATTGCCAACATCCATCGGATCACAGTAAAAACAAAATTCCAGAAAAACATCTACTTCTGCTTCAGTGACTATGCTAAAACATTTGACTGTGTGGATCACAACAAACTGGAAAATTCTTCAAGAGATGGGAATACCAGACCATCTTACCTATCTCCTAAGAAGCCTGTTTGCAGGATAAGAAGCAACAGTTAAAACTGGACTAGGAACAAGTTTTATTAAAGGCAAAATGAGGACTGTAGTCCAAGAGCTATTTCAGATAGCTCTGAGAAACTGCTCCACAGAGTCTGGGGAAAGGTCAGTGATTTTGGTGAAGGGAAAGTACATGTAATCAGGCTTGTTGAAAGTTGATGCTAGTCTCCTGAAAATTACTGCTAGTCACGAGGAGCAGATGTCACCATGAAGGGTTTTAGTGCTTTTCTAGCCACGAGGAGATGCAAGAATTGGGCTCATAAAATCTTCTGAAAATCTCTATCTGAAGACCTGTTCTGCCAGTTGTTCCCAGATCACACACTGCCTCATTTCTATCTCCACCCTGAACTCCTTTCAGGGAATGTTGAAGGTCAGCAGCTGCAGCAGCTCATGATTTAATCCTTATGGAGGCAGATGGCTAGTGCCAGTGTGTAGTTGGCATAACAATACCTACCTTATAGGGTTATCATAATAACTGAATCAAAATTAAACAATACATGCTTATAGGGTTATTCATATGTAAAAGGCTGAGAACAATACCTAGTACCCTATAAGCACTTCACAAACACTGTGTTCTGAGAACACAGAAAGAAGAGCAGGAAACCCTAGCGGATGAAGGAAGATGCAGTTTAGAGGAATATATACCTAAACCCAAAGAAAAATCTGACCTCAAAGTGAAAAGGAAATATTTAGGGTGTTTTTATGTTCTCTTTTGTCAAGAACTATAATAAGTGTGATGCAACCTTCATGTTGTATTTGATATAAAATATCAGTCTTCTTAGAGAGAAGCCTGATTTAAAAATGAGGTCAAAACATCTAATAATGAAGCAGAATACATATAGGCATGTGTATTTTCTTAGAAAGAAAATAGACTAAACGGCGCCTGGTTCTATAAATCATTGAATTTGTAAAATAATCTGCAATTATTTACATATTTCCAGTAATACCTAAAGGGGGTCGTGGATGAAATTATTCTTTAAAAATCATTCCCAAAGAAGTAATCTACTTGAAGTAGGTCATCCTGTTTCCTTTATTAGTGAGCCAAGATTTCTGCAAGGACCATTTACTTCAGCTCTGCATTTTACCTGTATCTGGTTTATCTGTCTTGGCTATAGCTATAATGAAACTTTCATCGATACTCACAAATCAGCCACAATTTCCCTGTGGCAATTTACAGCTGACTGCTACCTATAAGTTTTGCAGTAGAACCCACGTGAAAGTCCCTCCCTCTCAGCTTCGGGATCATCCCTCACCTCAGGTTAAGTCCTGATGAACAATCTGAAGAGCAGCATGTCAAAACCTATCACTTGCGTGCTCCTCTGGATGACTGAGTCATGGCCCCACCGGTAAGGCCTTCTTTACCAAGTCCAGGTCTTAGGGCTCTGGCTCCATGAACCAGCAGGGCGACAAGAGTAATTTTACAAATCACATAGGCGTGTTTTATGATAGGATCAGAAAAACCTGACTTTCTGAAAGTTTCTGTGTTTTTACACAGTCACGTGGCAACACTCAGCTGAATGTCCAAGATACACCAAGTGTTAGAGCTGGAAGGAACAATTGCCATCATTGCTGTCAACCGGTAACAACACTGCTGGACAGAGAGGTTGCCATCATTGCTGTCAACCAATAACAACATTGCTGGACAGAGAGGTTGCTAAGTTAATGGGTTGCAATAATAGGTCTTAGAGCACCTCTGCAGCTTCTCAGCCCAGTGCTCTTCCTTATATCTTAGTCTCTCACGGTCATGTCCCTTTTTGTTTCATTATATAGTCAGATACACATAACTGTAATTTAATAGATACTACCAAGGGATTGTATATCTATATGTGACAGCATATGCACCCACCCCACAATGCTTATTTTAAAAAAATGTTTTCATAAAATCTGAATTGAATGAAATATCATATAGGAGAAGGGTCTTATAAAACACTGCCAAATGCCAGCTAGGTCAGCTTGCCCCACAAGTACAGTCAAGGTTGTGAGCTGTGTTTAATATCCTGCTTTCTTGCGTTGAGCTGGTTGTCACGTGCTGTCGATGCCATCCGTATGTATAATAAGCGTGTGGTGATTTTGCAATAAATACACAGTAACTATAATGTAACCCAGAAGCAGAATGACTGCAAAAAAAAATAAGGTCAACTTTTAAAATGAAATCTATCCTTACTTGAAATTTCAAGTTGAGAAATTCAAATATGTTACAGATATCTGACATTAGTGATTGAACATGAAAAATTAAATAAAGAAAAGGGGTCATTTCCTAAAGAGGTCAGTTTGGACACACACATACAGACAGACATACATGTTCACTTGGGGAGCCACCTTGCTAGGTTGGCAGGGCTCCATGAATGACAGCCTGTGAGGGCAGCCGATGATAAGGTCCATCTGTTCTTTGCTCTCTTCATCATTCTGTCTCCAGAGCTTTTGTCTTCAGGTTTCCCTTTTCTTTTTAGCACCAGGCTTAGCTTCCCTACTTGGACCTGGTCCCTGATGCACCCTGGAATTTCACTTTCAAGGGGCCAATACCTTACTCGGACACTTCTGAGTCTCTGCATAGTCATTTGTATTACATACCACTATAGGATTTGGGCAAACCATCAGCTAATGACCAAATTCCAAGAGAAAATGTGAAGTTTGAATTATTTTTAAAAAGAGCATGATTTTTCCTTTCAATTTGTCTGTAAAGACACACTTTCAACTTAAGGAAGTTCTTGCATGATCCTGCTTTTTTGGCCAGAATGACCAATCCAATGTATAAAATATTTCTAATATGAAAATATCTCTACTTTATTATATGCATGTATTATTAGACAGCTAAGATTCCTCAATTATATTGAAAAGCCCAATGCAGGTAAGTATTTGACAAAGATACTGGAAGTAAAATTGGATTAGGGGTCAGGCATCTAAAAATATATCTATCTCGGGGTTAAGTTTCTTCATCTATACAGCTAAGGCATTGGGTTAGAATTTCTTTTGTTCCTACACATTGGCTGCTTTGTCTCCTTCATTGGCCATAGTAATGTTAACCTAGCTCCTCTTTCTCATCCTCTTTAAAACACAAGTGAGGGATATTGACTTGAATTATCCAGGGAACTATTTAGATCTGAAATATAGTGAGGGCTAGCAAACATATCCCAAGACGGCTTCTGGCACTGAGAATGAATGGCTGAGTATAAAGCATGGATGATGAAGGACAGAGATATACTCCCAACAGTCAAAACAATGCTTACTAAGAAAACTGCACTACAAGGAATTTAATCTTAAAACTAAATGTTAATGATGTCATTATATTGTCTTAAAACTAAATATTAATGAAAAAAAAAAAAACTAAATGTTAACAATGTCATTATATTTTTCTCCCAAGAAGGAAGAAGAGGAAAGGAAGGATAGAAGGAAGGACAGAAGGAAAGAAAGAAGGAAAGTAGGAAGGAAGAAGTGAAGGAAAGAAATCAGGCAGAGGAAGGAAATATGTGAGTGTCATTAAACTCTTTCCATCAGAGGAAAGATTAATGTAGTAATTAATAATAATGCCCAAATCTGGGCTTCCCTGATGCTCTAGTGGTTAAGAATCTGCCTGCCAATGCAGGGGACACGGTTCAAACCCTGGTCCAGGAAGGTCCCACGTGCTGTGGAGCAACTAAGCCCATGTGCCTCAACTACTGAGCCAGTGCTCTAGCCTGTGAGCTGCAACTACTGAACCCATGAGCGGCAACTACTGAAGCGTGCAAGCCTAGAATCTGTGCTCCACAAGAGAAACCACTGCAATGAGAAGCCTGTGCAACACAGTGAAGGGTAGCCCCTGCTCTCTGCAACTAGAGAAATGTCTGTGAAGCAACAAAGATCCAGCACAGCCAAAATAAATAATCTTAAAAAACATCATAAAAAAGTAATGCCCCAATCAAATAGAAAATCTCTCTTTCAACTATCAAAACATGCAAAGTTGAACCTCTGTTTTTCTTCACTCGTCAAAAGAGATGCAGTTTATTACCTTCAAAGTCCACATCTCCAACGAGTTTTGTCTTTCCTGTGATTGGGTCATGGACATAGTTGATACCAACGTCAATTACAGCGGCACCTTCCTTAACCATATCAGATGTGATCAACTTTGGGATACCTAGAAGCAAAACAGAGTTGTAAAACACTGGAAAATACTTAAACTTTGTCCTTGAGCATAACAAAGATTTATACGTCCGGTATTTTTGTTGTCATGGAAAGACAGCACATGAGGGTATTGCTGGTTGAAATCCTGCTAGGGTTTACCCTTTCACCTTAGAGATTGCTTGCTGCTGCTGCTGCTAAGTCACTTAAGTGGCGTCTGACTCTGTGCGACCCCATAGACGGCAGCCCACCAGGCTCCCCTGTCGCTGGGATTCTCCAGGCAAGAACACTGAAGTGGGTTGCCAGTTCCTTCTCCAATGCATGAAAAGTGAAAATGAAAGTGAAGTCGCTCGGTTGCTTAGCAGACTTCAAACGAACCCAGCTTGAGCAGCCTCCTTTTGTATCTCATGTAGTGTAAATAGCATGGGGGAGATTATGGAGATAAAACAGGCTTCTGTTGAGGGTGAGTGCAGTGGAGAGAAAACAACTAGGAAGATGGAGGCAGAGACAAGGAAGCAAGGGAGGGAAGGAGGATAAAAAAGACAAAACATGAAATGGTAATATCCATTTTTCTCAGGGTTGTGGTAAACTGTAAAGTGCTGTGTGCAAAGTAGTATCTTATCATTTCCAAACATAAAAGACTATTCTGCTTTGATTTTTTCTTGGTTTCTTTGATTCATCATGTCTGTATATAACTTGGAATGGTAAGAAACCGTATATTCTACTCAGTGTTTCTCCATTTGAGTTTGAAAGATAGCTCTACAGAAAAGTGATGTCACCATCTATTTTTTATAACTCTTTTCAAATTTTATTTCAGGTGCAATAATACCAGTTAACAATACTTAGTGCTCCAATTTTTTTTTTTTTTTTGGAGAAGGCAATGGCACCCCACTCCAGTGTTCTTGCCTGGAGAATCCCAGGGATGGCGGAGCCCGGTGGGCTGCCATCTGTGGGGTCGCACAGAGTCGGACACGACTGAAGCGACTTAGCAGCAGCAGCAGCAGTGCTCCAATTTTTTTTTTTTTTTTGCTATAAGTTAACAAATCATTCCTAAACTCAGTGTCTTAAGCCAACAACTTATTATTATGTTCCACAGCTGTGTGAGTTGACTGAGCTCAGTTGGATGGATCTTCCTGGGGGTCTTTCATATAAATGGAGTCAATTAGTGGCTGCAGTTTGAAGCATCTCAACCTGTGACATCGCTGGTTGTCCGAGGTGGTGCATTCACAGGCCTGCAGTTGAGCTCGTCTGGGGATGCTGACTAGAGCACACATATGTGGCCTCTCCATGCTGCTTGGACTTCTCACAGCCCCGTAGCTGGCTTCCAGGAGCGAGTATTCCAATCCAGGAGTGAGTGTTCCAAGTGGCAGGAAGTAGAAGGCACCCATTGCCTGAGGATGGAACCTGGAAACTAGCACAATGTTGCTTCTGTCATATTCTATTGGTCAGGCAGTGACAGAATCCACTTAGATTGAAAAGGAGGGGTAGAGATGCCACTTCCCAGTGGGAGGAGAATCAAAGAATTTGTGTCCATCTTTATTCCATCAGCATGCTTCTGGAGGACACTGTGTCTATAATGTGATTTACTCATTTTCACACTACATCGCTTAACCAGAATAGGGTAATCTGTTTGGTATCATCAGAGGCTTTCTTCTATCATCTGAATATCCAGATGCTTTAACTGTCATCTTGTGACATACGATTTTTAGTGATAATAAAATTAAAAGGCTAAGAAGACAGGGCCAAAATAGATGCAGCTAGCTGACACGGTTCCTCAGCCACACCAACGATACAACCAAGATGGTTATCAATGCTTGAGAGATATTTTTCTCTTGCTTTCCTATCCTGTCCCAGACAAGTTCTCCCTTTTTATCAGTTCTAGCATAGATATTGAGTAATGCTCCAAATAAAGTCATAAAATCCTGTATATTCTTGGCAGCCAATAGAAAAAGAAACCATAAGTGATTATGGCAGCAGGAAATAGTTTTAAAATTAAAATGACAATGAAGTAGTTATGAAAATCCAGCTACTATGATTTTGGGAAAGATCCAGATCTCCCTTTCAATTAGGACCATTCAATATAGTATCTCAATGAATATCAATTGGCAGTAGTCAAATATACAGTTTTCCGAAGTGAGGGAAATGTGAGCTTGATTTTAATTCTCAGGAAAATTACAAAATGGAAAACAACTGAATGCATTCTTTTTTTTTTTTTTTTCTGATGATGATGTTACATATGTCCATTGCAGAAAGTGTCAAAAATATCTAAAAGGTTATGCTGAAAACAAAAATCACTATAATCTTGCCACCCAAAGATAATAAATGTATTTTATTGTATTTGTTTCTAGGATTTCAAAATGTTTCTTCATTAGATATAAAAGCCTATAAAAAGATATATAGTTTTGTTTGTATTGTGCCTCATTGTCTTTGAATTAAAATTAAATTGTAAGCATTTTCCTTTTTCATCAATTATTTAAAATTTTAAAACCACATGAAATAATTTATTATATAAATTACCACAGTAAGTTATTCATTCCTGCAGTCTTTTCAATACTTTGGTGTCATAAATAATGCAGTGATGATCATTTGTGTTCAGGAAACTATGATGATTTCTTATCTGCAGCAGCAAGTTTGACAGTTTTTCACTGAAGCCTTATGATGGGATTCAGTGAAACATGATGGAAAAACATGGGTTGAATAAAAGCTTTCAATGGTAGAGTCATGACTGGTTAAATAATACATTCTGAAACAGTTTATCAATGCATCTGTAAGAAGGTCTCTTGAGGTCTTCCATGAAAAGTATCTTTCAGTGCCATTTTCAAATTTTGTGAGAACTTGGAATAATGCATTGGCATCACAAGAGTTAGTTATTTTATCTTTGTCCTCCTCCAGGTCCATTTTCCACCCTTCTCTGCTCTACTTTATGGCAGGAATGGGACTGATTCTTATAGAGGTCTTGTGTGTTTCCTCTCCCTCTTGGAACCCTGTCACAGCCATGAGAAAAAATACAAGCCTCCCTGCTGGCAGATCCAAATCCTGTGGAAGAGAGCTGAGTCGTTTCAGGGAAGCCATCCTAGACCGGTCATTTAGCCAACCACCAGAAGGCAGATGTTTGAACAAGCCAAGTCATGGTCAGAATATTTGAGCTAAGGTCACCATAATTGACCAGCTGAACCAGACTCATGAGAAATTTATTTTAAGGGGTGTTATTTAAATTGACTGAGTTTGGGGGTGTTTGGTTGTTTTTTAATACAGCAAAAGCTGCATAATCCATATTAGCAAATGACACAAAATTGGACAGAACAGCTAGTAGGTAGCTACTTTGGAATAGTGGACTATCAATAGCAATAAGAATTTGAAAGAGATTCTGTATATAATTCTGACCAGCTGGCTGTACTTGATTAAAAACTCACTCTCACTAAAAATTATTAGGTTGTTCCAAGACAAATAAGGTACAGATACAGGGATGCAATGTTTTCCACTATATTTTCAGCAGACTCTCTCTGAAAATGTTGGTTGTATTCTGGAGGGTGATCTCGAGAAGAATGATGAAAATGGATCTGGAAATCATGTCATATGGAACAAGTGCTATCAAACTAATTGGTTCACACTGTTTACCCATCAGGCTGTGACAAGAAGAAAAAGTTTATGCCACAATGTAAAACAACTATATCAGTAAACATGCTTTTAAATTCACCTAGCTTTATTTTTTCATAGAAAGAATTTTTCAATGAAAATAGCAATGTGTTGATTTCTTTTTTTTTCTAATTTTGGCAGTGCTGGGTCTTCTTGCAGCGTGCAGACACTCTGCTGCAGCACGTGGGCTTCTCTGGTTAGTTGTCCCGTGACATGTAGGATCTCAGTTCCCTGACTAGGGACTGAACTCTTGTCCTCTGTATTGGCAGGCAGATTCTTAACCACTGGACCACGAGGGAAGTCCCAGTATTCTGATTTATATTCTGCCACAGCTGTTTATGTTGATTTGGATCTATAACTTATAGTTCCCAAAGGGTAAGGAAGAGCCATGGGTCAGTATTGGTCCATACACTGAATATCTCTGAAACAGAGGAATGGTTGAATAAACTCAAGTTGCCTTTCTTAGGGGAAAAAAACCCCCCAAAACTAAAAATAATCAAAACCCAATTAACTGTGTCTTCAATGTGTTAAACTGTATAAGGAGTTGATTTACGTTATATATTTTCAGAAGGAAGAATGAAGGGACAAAGAAGGGAATAGATTTTAGCTCAATACAGAGAATATTTTAAGAATAATAAGCCACAAAGAGAGATACTGTCCTTATTCCCTATTAGAAATGTTCACAATAGGGTAAAGATGAGATTGAATTGGGAAAGTTAATGATGCTGTCAAATTTTATGATTTAAAGATTCTCTTTTGTCTAATTAAAATAATTTTTTTTTCTTTCTTCTCTCAAGTAATTCATTTCTGAATCCTTGCAGACTACTGACCCTGTCATTCTGCTAAACAAAAGAAAGAAATAATACAAATTGTACTTAACAGTTGAAATGATAACAAACAGGCATATAGGATACCTACTTCAGATATGTTAAATAAGTTGTCCACTGACATTGTTGTCTTGTAGAGACAAATGACTGGAAGTAAAGTTGTTCATTAATTGTACCTTAAAAGACACTGAAAAGAAATTTCTTAGACATGATGTATTTGGTTTCCCAAATAAACAAATGCAATGTATTTAAATTAAATTATTATCATTTGATAAAGTGGCATATTAAAAACTATTTAAACATTTGGAAAAGACTTTCAGTCTAGTTCACTTCAGTCACTCAGTCGTGTCTGACTCTTTGCGACCCCATGGACTGATTTTAGATATTAGTCTAAAAAAGACTTTAGACACCAGTAGAATGTGAAGTCAGAAAAATTCTTATTTGTTTTTTTGTTAAAGTTGAAAATGAACAGTAGTTTCAGGTGAACATTTCCTATGAGCTTTTTCTTTTTGATATGATAGTTCCATAGAAACCTATCCTTAATTCTTATATAATTTGAAGACTCAAGCATTATATGTGAGAACCAAAACCATCCACATCCACATAACTTACTCTATATATTAATGTAACTTTATTATTTCATTATCTTTATCAGTGCAACTTTATTACTCCAGGAAACTCTTGCTCAGAAAGATAAAAGTTTTAAGCAATTTTATTGTCTCAGGAACACATCAAAAGACTTATTTTAATTAACATCAAACTGTTTGACATCTCAACAGATAGTATCAAAATTTTTGAGACTCTTGGAAATCCTTGCTTTAAATCCTCTCCTTGTTGTGTCTTCAATCCTAAACTTTTATATGATGATCTTTACCTAATCCTACTGAAAATCTCTTATTAAGAGACTTGCCTTAAAACAAACTTCATGCTTAATCTCTTGCAACCCCATGGACTGTAGCCCACCAGGCTCCTCTATCCATGGGATTCTTGAGGCAAGCATTCTGGAGTGGGTTGCCATTTCCATCTCCAGGGGATCTTCCCCATCCAAGGATCAAACCCACATCTCCTGCATTGCAGGCAGATTCTTTACTATGTGAGCCACCAGGGAAACCCCCAAAACAAATTTCAACATATCCTAAATATTCCAACTTTACTTCTACACCCTAAGATGTTACTAAGGTAAAGTAGCTCACTGGGGCTAGTGTGGGGGGTGGGGGTGCGATTTCTGATTTGTGGAATTCGGTGATTTATGTGTATAAGTATTCCTATCATGGCTGACTTCAAGTTACCAAGGTGACATCACTGAACATGGAATTGGAAAGAGATGTTCAGAATCCTTCTCAGGCTAATAAGAGTTAGCTCCAGCACACCACTGCCTCTAAGGGACTGTCAAGATAGTGTTCTCCTATGTTTCTCTAACCTAAACTCAGATTTGTCTTATTGATGGATTGTTTGGATGACATCTGGGGGAAACCAGTGTTCAACAATATTGGGGATCTGTGAAAATCTAATCAAGAACTTCTCTTGGCCATGGCCCAGGACCTCAAGTTGGAGCCATGGTTGCCGCTTTGGCCCTTTGAGCCTCTTCCTGGTACAGGGAGCTGTCGGCCTCTGTGACTGGGATGATGAGGTAAGTCTTGCATTGAGTTCCAACTCTGATTTCTTTTCTTGAAAAGTCCCCAAATGCTGAGTTTATTTTGTCTTCTTTAAATAAGAAACTAATTTTAGGAATCCTTTGATTATACGTTCAGTTAAATAACTTTTATCTTTGGTGGAAGTCAGTGCTATTACTTACAACACATTTTGTCTCGATCGCTGTCACCTTTTGTTGTATATCTATAAAGGAAGAGTTCACAGGGAGGCGATGTGGGTAAGGTAGATAAATCCATTACTCAAACTGACCCTGAAGACTGAAAAATTTGGAAAGTGTCTTTTGAATTTTGGAAAATCCTATGGATAAGTTTTGCCTCAGCTCACTTGTTCCCTTGGCTAAGATGATAAAAAATCTGCCTGTAGTGCAGGAGACCTGGGTTCGATCCCTAGGTCAGGAATATCCTCTCAAGAAGGGAATGGCTACCCAATCCAGTGTTCTTGTCTGGAGAATTCCATAGACAGAGGAGCCTGGCAAGCTTACAGCCCATTGGACCACAAAGCGTTGAATACGACTGAAGTGATTTAGCATTAGCACAGCATCCCAAATAGCCAATGTTCTTCATTTTTTTTTTTTTTTTTTTTATGTTTCAGAGGAAGTATCTGAGGCATTTAGATTCCAAAATTGTTCCCTTAAAATTTGTCTTCAAAGCCAACAAAAAGTGAAAAACTAAAAATGATCTCTTTTAGAGTCTTCCAAGTCTTAGTACAAATCAAATAGCTCTTATTTTATTATTTATCTTCCCCCAACTTAAGTTTCTCCACTTCCTCTGACTTGTTCCTTTTACCTCCTAACTGGCTAGAAAAATCTCCAAAGTGCAATTACTTCATAAAATTAACCACCCTTCCCCTCACCATCAGAAACAGGGAAAATTGCATTGTTTTAAGGCCTAGTCTCATACTAAGCCAAAAAGCCAAGTGATAAAATTTGCAGAGGAATTAGAAATAGTTTTAGGAGTCAATAATCCAGTACCCCCAAGTGTATATCAAATAGTACATATGTGTTCTGTTATGAAAGAGTTGGATGGAAAGATAGGATTCAAAGAACCCAATTTGCATAAGAAATCAGAAGAATTTAGAAAAGTTGTGTATATTAGACAAGGTCTTTGGAAACTATCCCCTCCTGTGAGCTTAGATTGAATGCTGAATTCTGTCTTACAAACAAAGAAAGGAACCATCCACTGGAGAATTCAGAGACAAGTTCTTTAATACCTTTAGACAGTTCTCATAAGTAACTCTTGCTGCAGATGTAATGAGCTCTCTGCTAACTTTCTGCCAATACCTTTAAGCCTGAAATAGAAAGTTTAATACACTAGAAACATTTAGAATTTAAAGTCTATAATTTAAAACATTCTAGAAAAACTAGAATGGAATAACAGACCCATTGACTGACATCCAGAACTTTACTGAACGTTTTTAAAAGAACATGAGAACAAAGAATAAGACTCAGATAAAACAATAAGACACTCCTTATAAAATCACTGCAGATGGTGAGTGCAGCCATGAAATTAAAAGACGCTTACTCCTTGGAAGAAAAGTTATGACCAACTTAGACAGCATATTCAAAAGCAGAGACATTACTTTGCCGACTAAGGTCCGTGTAGTCAAGGCTATGGTTTTTCCAGTAGTCATGTATGGATGTGAGAGTTGGACTGTGAAGAAGGCTGAGCACCGAAGAATTGCTGCTTTTGAACTGTGGTGTTGGAGAAGACTCTTGAGAGTCCCTTGGACTGCAAGGAGATCCAACCAGTCCATTCTGAAGGAGATCAGCCCTGGGATTCCTTTGGAAGAAATGATGCTAAAGTTGAAACTCCAGTACTTTGGCCACCTTATGTCAAGAGTTGACTCATTGGAAAAGACTTTGATGCTGGGAGGGATGGGGGCAGGAGGAGAGGGGACGACCGAGGATGAGATGGCTGGATGGCAACACTGCCTCAATGGACATGAATCTGAGTGAACTCCAGGAGTTGGTGATGGACAGGGAGGCCTGGCATGCTGCGATTCATGGGGTCGCAAAGAGTCGGACATGAGCGACTGAACTGAACTGATGAGGAAGAAGAGGAGGAGGAAAAGGAATCAAATGCCCAATCTCTCATTGAATCCTTGAATATTCACAAGGAGAATTTTCTCATAATGTTAGAAGGCAACCTTTTGCTTGATCTGGGCACTACTTTGTTAGTCTTAAACACTGCTATTTAATTCAACATCTCCCTTGGAGTAAACAGACCACTCAGGTGATGGGTGTTTAAGAATACTCAGACATTCCACATGTCCTGGCTGAGAGCAGAAGTGCAGTCTTGGCTCCTCAGTGACCCCACACTTGCTAATTTGATAGGGACAGATATATACTAAAAGTAGAATCATCAACAAATTAAGTGATTTCTTGATGATAGTCTCTTTCCTGAAAACTCTGAAGACTTCCTATTCATAATGAGGTCGCAATTAATTGGCATATTAACTTAGACTTACTGTGTCTAAATCAAGTCCAAATTAAAAATCTCAAAGAAATGCTAGAGTTTTTGTGGGTAACACTTCTATAATATTGGCGGCATTAATAGGACTGAACTTCTATCTAAACCTCTATCTAGTGAGAAAAGCACTTTTGTTGAGACGTTCTTAAGTTTTAGTGAGTTTCACCTGGGGAGCTTGTTAGACGGACTGTGTCCTGTGTCAGTAGGCCAGATATGGCCCAGGACTCTGCATTTTAACACTTCTCCAGACAACTCTGATACATTATATTCTCTTAAAACACAAGCTAAAGACAGACCAAAACTAATAGAAAATGGACTGGTTCTTAAAACTCCTGTCCTTCTAGGTAAAAACACCAATGGGTTGAGGATATAGAATCATTCAGAATCTTAGATCCATAAATAGAATATTCATTCCCCAGTTCCCTGTAGTAGCAACCTCAAATTCTGTTTTATCCTTGTGCCTCATGAGACAATATGTTTTAATTTAGATCTGTATTTTGTTTCCTTTAGTGTCCTTTCTTTAGTGTTAATCATAATTGACTATTGTGATTTCTTTTAGATCATAACAATCAATACTTATTTGCCTTCTTCTGGAAATATCAACAATATACATATCTGGGCTATTGTTATACCCAGAAGTTTACTAAGTCATCCTTATACTTTTTCAAAATCCTCTATTAGGACCTAATGAATCTGAAAATTTCCTGTAATTATATTCTTATCGTTCAAAGGAAGATTTGCAGAAGAACATATATTTTAGATGTGAATCAGAAACTGAATTTTAAGTTTCTAAAAATTCAAAATATTTTAGGATCTGCTGGCCTATTAGCAGATGTATTCATCAAGTAAATTGGTAATAAGAAACATTACAAGTACAATAAAATAGCTTAGATTTTATATAAATATTTGTTATTGCAAACTCTCTCCTTTATATTTAGCAATTTTCAAAACTCTCATATCAGTTCTTTAAATTCCTAACAAAACATATCAACTCTATATTCTAGGATATTCAGTAACATGAAATTTCATTGTTGCACACTTATAATATTATCACTAAAAATTTCTAGCTTTAACCATGCAGGGCAAAAACAACCTTGAGAAAGAACAGAGCTGGAAGAATCACCCTACCTGATTTTAGGCTATACTACAAAGTTACAGTAATCAAAACAGCCTAGTATTGACACAAAAACAGACATGTAGATCAATGAACAGATTAGAGAGTCCAGAAATAAACTCATGCACTTATGGTCTATTAATCTATGGCAAAGGAGGCAAGAATATATAATGGAGAAAAGATAGTCTCTTCAGTAAATGGTGCTGGTAAAACTGGACAGCTACACATAAAAGAATGAAATCAGAACATTCTCTAACATCATATATAACAATAAACTCAAAATGAATTAAAGACTTCAGTAAAAACAACAACAACAACTTATTAAAGACCTAAATTTGAGACCAAAAACCATAAAAGTCCTAGAGGAAAACGTAGGCAGAACCCTTTGACATAAATTGTAGTAATATTTTTTTGGATTTGTCTTCTAAAGCAAAGTAAACAAAAGCAAAAATAAACAAAAAGGACCTAATGAAACCCAAAATATTTTGCACAGTAAAGGAAATCATTGACAAAACAAAACAAAACAAAAAACCAACCTACTCAATGGAACAAAATATTTACAAATGATATGACTGATGAGTTAATACCTAACATACATTAAAGAGCTCATATTAATACAACTCAAAGTAAAAAAAAAAAAGTTAAAAAGTGGGCAGAAAACCTGAATATACATTTTTTCCAAAAGGACATGAAGATAGTAGCCAACAGGCACATGAAAAGATGCTCAACATCACTAACATTCAGTTCAGTTCAGTTCAGTTCAGTCGCTCAGTCGTGTCCGACTCTTTGCGACCCCATGAATCACAGCACGGCAGGCCTCCCTGTTCATCACCATCTCCCGGAGTTCACTCAGACTCACGTCCATCGAGTCAGTGATGCCATCCAGCCATCTCATCCTCGGTCGTCCCCTTCTCCTCCTGCCCCCAATCCCTCCCAGCATCAGAGTCTTTTCCAATGAGTCAACTCTTCGCATGAGGTGGCCAAAGTACTGGAGTTT
>SJYT01056905.1:289893-303632 GCA_006410635.1 Cephalophus harveyi
GCTGCTGCTGCTGCTGCTGCTAAGTCGCTTCAGTCATGTCCAACTCTGTGTGACCCCATAGACGGCAGCCCACCAGGCTCCCCCGTCCCTGGGATTCTCCAGTCAGTAACACTGGCGTGGGTTGCCATGTCCTTCTCCAATGCATGAAAGTGAAAAGAGAAAGTGAAGTCGCTCAGTCATGTCTGACCCTCAGGGACCCCATGCACTGCAGCCTTCCAGGCTCCTCCATCCCTGGGATTCTCCAGGCAGGAGTACTGGAGTGGGGTGCCATTGCCTTCTCCGGTGGTGAGCTAACACTTATTAATAACTATAGTTACAAAAACACAAGTACCATATGATGCCACTTACATGAGGTATCTAGCTAGTCAAATTCATAGACAGTAGAATGGAGACTGCCAGGGGCTCGGGGGAGTTGCATAATGGATATAATTTATTACATGATGAAACAGTTCTGGAGATTGGGGCTCAAAGCAAATATACTTAACACTACTGAACTATATGCTTAAATATGATTTTTAAGACAGTAAATTTTATGCTATTAGGTTGGTGCAAAAGTAAATGTGGTTTTGCATTGCTGAACTTTGCTGTTTGATATTGGAATACATTCTTAAATGTGGTTATGCTATGAAAGTGAAGTCGCTCAATCGTTTCTGACTCTTTGCGACCTCATGGACTAGAGCCTATCAGGCTCCTCCATCCGTGGGATTCTCCAGGCACGAATACTGGAGTGGGCTGCCATTTTCTTCTCCAGGAGATCTTCCCAACACAGGAATCGAACCCAGGTCTCCTGCATTGCAGGCAGATGCTTTACCATCTGAGCCACCAGGGAAACTCATATGTTATGTTATACATCATTTTAATGCATATTTCCCCATTTTCACACAACAGGAATAAACAAACTTATTTCTTATTGGCAAATATGTGTTGATTATAACGGTTCCTATTTTCATTCATAACTATGTGTTTGAGCCTAGTTATAATGATTTAAAATTCACTTCCAAAACTGCAATTACATTTGTACCAAACTAATATGTATGTTTTATCACAATTAAAAATAATAATTCATATAAGAAGAATGTGCCTTTAGAGGCAGTTTCTTCCTATGTGATAGTTGGGTGGTGTGTGCTCAGTTGTGTTGCAATCTCTGTGACCCGATGGACAGTAGCCTGCCAGGCTTCTCTGTCCATGGGATTTCCCAGGCAAGAATACTGGAGTGAAGGTCTTCATAAAACCGTTCCACTTCAGCTTCTTCAGCATTACTGGTTGGGGCATAGACTTGGATAACGGTGATATTGAATGGTTTGCCTTGGAGACGAACAGAGATCATTCTGTCGTTTTTGAGATTGCATCCAAGTACTGCATTTCGGACTCTTTCGTTGACCATAAGTTTATTAGGCTATTTCAAATCTGTTATTTTGTGATCCCTTATATGACGAATATGAATTAAACAACCAATGCTGTTTTAGCAAAATATACTGGATAAATACAGCATTTAGAAAAACAATAGCATTATTTAAAGTATAAACAGGACATGATTCTACACCCTAGGAACTGTTTACTTTTATATGAAGGTAAAACCAACACTCCTTGAGTAAGTTGAGGCCATATCCTAGAACCCCAACTAGGTATTTTCACATGATTTCACATGGTTATTTGACAATCTCAGAATTTAGTTTGCAAGAATTTTTTTTAAAGTAATTTTTTTCCCTATGAATCCTCCTATCACAGTCATCCTTCTTTATGAAATGGCTCAGTCAAGGCATCCTGATAAAAAGAAGCACCATATTTACACATCAATTTAATTAGTAGAGTTCAAAGGGCTGTGCGAACATTACCTAATTAAACTTCACAACAATTCAGTGAAGCAAGAGAAGGTTACCCATTATCCTCATTCACAGAAGAGAGATTTTGAGGCGCTGAGAGGCTAATTGATTTCGTGGTTTCACAATGATGAGTCAGAGGTGAGACTGGGAACAAAACCAGAATTCTTATTCAAATATAAAAGTAACACCGTGGAAATGCTTATTCAGATGCATCACTCCTTCAGCTGGAAGTTGTCCTACTACATAAATAACAAGAGCAATTGCAATGGAATTTGTGTGAATGTATATGTTTCTGTCTAGATGAGAAAAAACCATGTTCAACAGTATTTGTTGTGGAGACAGTAGTATGATGGCTAAATGCATCCTAGCTAAATACAGACTATATTAGTAGTGAGAGTACTTCAGTGTTTTCCCCAAAGAGTCCTCCTGTTACTTCTAGGAATCCCCAAGAAGTGGATTATATGCCAGTGAATCAGTGACAATGACCACAAAACATGTCCTCTTTTTTCTCTTTTTCCCTGACTTCTTTGATTCCTATCTGGCTATTTTGATACCTGTTTGACTATGATGCCTGTCAGGAGAGTAATGTCTATACCTAGGGCAATCTCTGGATACTTTTAAAGCTTCTAATCCTTGGGGTGCCAGACCAGCCTTGAATTCCTTACAGAGCTGAGGACCAGTAGGATTCTGCTCTGTGCCATACTTGATTCTCTAGGGATATGGAATCCCTTTGTTTTCAGAAACTCATAGAATTGCTCATGAGTAGTTATATCAGCTTTTGTTTTTGCTGTTGTTCAGTTGCTCAGTCATGTCCGACTCTTTGCGACCATATGGACTGCAGCATGCCAGGCTTCCTGTCCTTCACGATCTTCTGGAGCTTGCTCAAACTCATGTCTTGAGTTGGTGATGACATCCAACTATCTGGTCCTCTGTCGTTCCCTTTCCTCCTGCCTTCAGTTTTTCCCAGAATGATGGTCTTTTCTAAGACCTGATAACTGATATCAGCTTTTACCTTGAACCTTTTTGCTGCAAAGTCCAGTGGATCTCTTGGGGGGTGAGAGGCATGTTTCTCTTTTCTTCCTCCCATTAACAAAATCATGTTCCTTTCAAATAGACACTGGTGCATTGGAGGCATGGGTGGAGGTTGGAGGACAATTGGGACAATAGATTGTTCACTCAGTTGTGTCGGTTTGCGACCCCATGAACTGCAGCACACCAGGTTTCCCTGTCCATCATCATCTCCCGGAATCTACTCAAACTCATATCCTTTAAGTCAGTGATGCCATCCCACCATCTTATCCTCTGTTGTCCCTTTCTCCTCCTGCCCTTAATCTCTCCAGCATCAGTCTTTCCCAATGAGTTAGCTTGTCACATTAGGTGGCCAAAGTATTGGAGCTTCAACTTCAGCATCAGTCCTTCCATTGAAGATTCAGGGTTGATTTCCTTGGAGATTGACTGGTTTGATCTCCTTGCAGTCCAAGGGACTCTCAAGAGTCTTCTCCACCACAACAGTTTGAAAGCATCAATTCAAAGGGTCTACACTGCCAATCTCCATGGGGTATACAGAGCACACAAATGGAATAAGATTCAAACACTTTTTCATCCTTTCTTTACAGGAAAAATGTTTACCAAACTCACATGTAAAATGATCAAAGCAAGGATAGATGTACTCATTGAAAAAAAAAGGTAGGATTGGGGGAGCACCAGCTCCTTAGGTTCCCAAGAGTTCAGTTTGAAAGCCAGTGAGTTTAGTTCCTTTTGCTTAAAAACATAGGTCCCAAAAGCCAGATAGTCTAAATAATGTATATAAATGAGGCTGATATTTTGGAAACACAAATTATTTTTTTCATAATTCTGTTATTTCTTTTGTATGTAGTCTTAGACCTTCCCTTCTTTCACCTTGTTGCTTGTTGGTCTTGGCCTATTGATAACAACGCTGTGGCTGAACCTGCTCTTTTGGTTCTTAGGATTGTAAGATGGCATCAGCGATAACCATTAAGAAAATTTTAAAAAAGCTTATTGACACAGGAGCTGGAAATTACATGGCACACCTGGGGCACATAGTCAATGAGGTCACAGGTAAAGCAAAAGAGAGGGAGAGAGCATGTAACTGGTGCTCTGCTTTTTATTGGGGCTCCGAGTCGGGGGATAGGATTTCAAAGGCTAGCTCTTGTTTGTGACTTTAAAGCAAAAATGGGAGTTAACAGCACAGGAAGAGAGAACACATGCAGCTCAAATCATCAGTTAGGAAAATCAACCAATATCTCTAAAACAGAGTAGTCTGGAGGAGATGGGTAGCCTAGGTCATTATCTACTGGCTGGCAATGTGTTTATCCAGTGGCAATTTAGAATAGTTTCATAGGAATAGTACAACATGATGTGTTGTTGTTGTTGTTTAGTCACTGAGTCATTGTAGACCACAAATTGCAATTCCTTGATCCTGAATAAATCCATTTTTGCTGGAGAAATAACTGTCAGTCTCTTTGTTTTAGGTCAACATGACTTTGTGGTTCCTTTATTTAAGAAGTGGAATCTTTTTTCCATGCTTTGAATCTGAGCCTGGCCATATAAATCTGATCAATAGAATAAAGGAAAAATGACAGAGCACCAGGAAAAAATCAAATAAATAGTTGTTTTCTGTGTTTTATCCTTAAATGAATGGGGATAATTCTAGTATTTCAAAACTGAGGATTTTTTTCTCTATTTTTGACTGATAACATTCATTAAATTAAGAAAATTTTCTCCATTCCTAGCTAGGAATGATTGTTTTAAAAACTTGTTTCTTTGCTGCTGTTTTATTAAATCCCAAATAGGTGTTGTTGACTATTATAAATCGCTTTTTCTACATCTTTTGAGGTTATAAGAGTAATGGTGCATGTGTGCTAAGTTGCTTCAGTCCTGTCTGACTCTCTGCAACTCTATGGACTGTAGCTCACCAGGCTCCTCTGTTCATAGGATTCTCCAAGCAAGAATACTGGAGTGGGTTGCCATGCCCTCCTCCAGGGATCTTCCTGACTCAGGAATCAAACCTGTGTTGCTTATGCCTCCTGCATTGGCAGGCATTCTTTACCACTAGTGGCACCTGGAAAGCTGGGTAGTAATATAATTTAAAGAATTCAATTTTTTTTTTATGGTAATATAGTTTTAAAGAATCTGAATTCTTGTCTTATATTCTTTTAATACTGTAGTTTTAAATTTACTAATATTCATAAGTAAAACTAAAGTATTTTTTATTCCCCTGTCACCTTCGTCCTGTTTTGATATCAGTATTATGCGTGCATGCTTAATTTCTCAGTCGCGTCTGACTCTTTGTGACCCCAGGGACTGCAGCCCACCAGGTTCCTCTGTCCATGGGGATTCTCTAGGCAAGAATACTGGCGAGGGTTGCCATGCCCTCCTTCAGAGATCATCCCAACCCAGGGTCCGGACCAGGGTCTCCTGCATTGCAGGTGGATTCTTTACCAGCTGAGCTACCAGGGAAGCCCCATCAGTGATCTTATAAATTAAATTGGGTAATGTTTCTTCTCCCTCTTTGTCTCATTCCCCCACCTTCTCCACCTCCTCTTTCTTTCTTCTTTTTCCATACTAAGTTTATATAAGACATAATTATTTATTCTTTAAAGAATTAAAAGTTCTTTCTGAAGTTATCCCCAGACCATCTAGTACTTATTATTTTAATATGAAGACCTGTTTACCAATTCAATTCATTTTATACTTAGTAGCTTAATCAGTCGGAGAAGGCGATGGCACCCCACTCCAGTACTCTTGCCTGGAAAATCCCATGGACAGAGGAGCCTGGTAGGCTGTAGTCCATGGGGTCTCGAACAGTCGGACACGACTGAGCGACTTCACTTTCACTTTTTACTTTGATGCATTGGAGAAGGACATGGCAACCCACTCCAGTGTTCTTGCCTGGAGAATCCCAGGGACGGAGGAGCCTGGTGGGCTGCCGTCTATGGGGTCGCACAGAGTCGGACACGACTGAAGCGACTTAGCAGCAGCAGCAGCAGCAGCTTAATCAGTACGCTTGCCTGGAAAATCCCACTGATGGAGGAGCCTGGTAGGCTGCAGTCCATGGGGTCGCGAAGAGTCGGACACCACTGAGCGACTTCACTTTCAATTTTCACTTTCATGCACTGGAGAAGGAAATGGCAACCTACTTCAGTGTTCTTGCCTGGAGAATCTCAGGGATGGGGGAGTCTGGTGGGCTGCCGTCTATGGGGTCACACAGAGTCGGACACAACTGAAGTGACTTAGCAGCAGTAGCAGCTTAATCAGATTTTCTCTGTCTTGGGACAATTTTGGTCATTCCTCATCTCTCCTCCCCAGTTTTTAAAATTTTATTTTATTTTACATATTTATTTATTTCTGGTAGTGCCACACAGCTAGGAGGATCTTGGTTCCCCAATCAGGGATCAAACCTGGGCCCACAGTAGTGAAAGCACTGAATCTTAACCACTGAATCACCAGAGATACCATTCTCTGGTTTTAACATGTTATCCAGGTTTTAAGTATCAATCTTGGTTTTAAAATTTAATGGCATAAGATTATATAATTTTAAAATGTCCCACTTTCTCAGTTGTATTTCCTGATTTTACTTTCTGTGCCATCTCTCTTTTTCCTTTCCCTACTTTTGATCCTAATAGCTACTTTACATACATCTGTGAAAATTTTTGTGTATTCTAATACAGATTATAAATTTATCCTATTGCAAATATGAGCTCTATCAAATGATTCATACCATTAATTGAGATATTCCAAATTTTAATTATAGAATTTAAAGATTAGATGTGTATACAGCTTGTGATATTTCATATTTTCTTATAGATGTGTATACAGCTTGTGATATTTCATATTTAATTTTTCTTACATAAAGCTATATTTCAATAAAATATGGTTTATAATAAATGCATGCAAGTGCAATAAAACCTGCAGAGTTTTGTTATTCCACTCATTGAATACTTATATTTGAAATTTCCAACTGCTTATGAATAAAATGCAAACAAAATTTAGATGATTCATCTTCAGAATTTCAACTCCATTCTAGTACACTTAGTTTTCTGACTAAAAAATTAAAATTTCAAAATTTCTATAATATCTATGATGAGCAAACAGAAATACATAGATAGCTGTACATATGTATATGCATATTTTTTTATATGCATATTTTTTAACCTTGTAAATTTTGACAACCACTGCTCTGCTTCAATTGGCAGAACATCTCATCTCATTTGGAAGAAATTCTGAATTATGTATGTACCACAATTAACCCCAAGGAATTTCTGTGCATAGCATTTTTTTCTTAGATGCTTTAATGATGTATAATTCACCCATTGAAATTCTACAATTCAGTGGTTTTTAGTATTCATCACCAGTAACAAAATTGTGTGTTTCTCACCACAATCAATTTTGGACCATTTTCATCATCCTTTTATCCATTAGCAGTCACTCCCCAATTCTCCCTGCCTCCCCAGTCCCAGTCAATTACTAATCTACTTCTATCTCTATGGATTTGTCTGTTTAGGTTATTTTATATAAAGGGTATCATACTATGGTGTTGTATTTGTGCACTAGCTTTGTGTGGGGTTGTGTATTCATTTTCTTGGGGTATATATCTAGGAGTGGAATTATGGAGTCATATGGAAACTCCATATTTAACATTGTGAACAGCCAGATAATTTCCTAAACCATTTTGTATTTAAATAAGAAATGTATATAGATTCCAATTTTTACTTTCTTTTCAACATTTGATATTATCTGAAATTTTGATAGTGACCTTGGTGGGTATGAAGTGTTATCTCATTTGGTTTTGGTTAGCACTTCCCTAATGATAATGATAGTAATCATCTTTTCATGTGATTTTATTATTTAACTTCTTGGAAGCATCTCTGTTCAAATCATTTGTCCATGTTTGAATTAGATTATTTGTTTTTTTCATTGATGAACTGTAAGAGTCCTTTATTTTGGGTACAAATATTATCAAATATTTGATTTGTAAATATTTTCTCATATTCTTTGGGTTGTCTTTTTATTATCTTGATGATAACCTTTGAGGAATAAAGTTTTTAAAAATTTTTTATGAAATTCAATTTATCTTTTTTTTTCTTTTGTTGATTGTGTTTTGGGTGTAATAGTTAAGAAGAATCTGCCTAGTCCAAAGTTATGAAGATTTACTGCAATATTTTCTTCAAAGAGTTTTATAACTTTAGCTCTTATGTTCGGTCTCTGATCCATCTTGAGTTAATTTTACGTATAGTATGAGAAAGCAGTCCAACTCCATTCTTTTGCCCATGTGGATATCCAGTTGTTCTAGAACTACTGGTTTAAAAGTCTTAAACCATAGAGATTGCCAATATCCCTTACGTATTCTACAGATTCAGAGAAATTGTCAAAATTCCAACAGATTTTTTTCAGAAGTTGACAACTTAATCCTAAAAATTATATGGAAAATTATAAAGCATGAGATGAATGAATAGGGGACCTCTTTCTTTGTATTTATGTGATCTTTTAGTTCAGTTCACTTGCTCAGTCGTGTCCGACTCTTTGTGACCCCATGGACTGCAGCATGCCAGGCCTCCCTGTCCATCACCAACTCCTGAAATTTACTCAAACTCATGTCCATTGAGTTGGTGATGCCATCCAGCCATCTCATCATCTGTCATCCCCTTCTCCTCCTCCCTTCAATCTTTCCCAGCATCAGGGTCTTTTCAAATGAGTCAGCTCTTTACGTTAGGTGGCCAAAGCATTAGAGTTTCAGCTTGAACATCTGCAAAAAGAGATAATTTTACTTCCTCCTTTCCAACATGAATGCTTTTTATTACTTCTTCTTGAACTCGCTGGAACCTCCAGTACAATATAGAATAAAAGTGGTAAGAATTGTCATCTTTGTCTTATTCTTGGTTTTAGGGGGAAGATATTCAGTCTTTCACCAATAGGTATGATTTAAGCATGGAATTTTTTTAAATGCCTGTTATCAAATTGAGAAACTTTCTTCTATTCTTAGTTTGTTGTGGGTGTTCGTCACTCAATTGTGACAAATTCTTTGTGACCCCATGGACTATAGCCCACCAGGCCCTCTGGCCATGGAATTCTCCAGGCAAAAATACTGGAGTGGGTTGCTATTTGTTTCTCCAGGGGATCTTCCTGACCCAGGGATCAAACCTGGGTCTCAGGCATTGCAGGTAGATTCTTTACCATTTGAGCCATAAGGGTGTCTTTATCTTGAAAGAATGTTGCATTTTGTTGAATGCTTCTTCTGTGTCTAATGAGATGATCACAAAGCTTTTTTTCCTTTATTCTGTTGATGGTGTGCATTACATTAATTGATTTTGTATGTTAAAGTAAAATATATTGCTAGTGTAAACCCCATTTGGTCATGATATGTTACCCTCTTTATTCATAGCTGTATTCAGCTTGCTAGTATTTCATTGAGGATTATTGGATCTATATAAGGAATATCAGTCTGTACTTTTTGTGATGTTTCTATTTCAATATCAGAATAATATTGGATTCATAAGAAATATCCCCATCTTGTCTATATCTAGAAAGTTTCAGAGGAAGTGGCATTAATTTGCCTCTAAATATTTAGTAGAATTCATTAGTGAAGTCATTTGGACTTGGGCTTTTCTTTGTGGGAAGAAGTTTTTAAACTACTTATTCAATCTCCTAAACTGTTAAATGTCTACTCAGATTTTCAGTTTCTTCTTGTGTTAGCTCTGGTTGTCTGTGTCTTTCTAGGAATTCATTCATCCATTATAGTTTTCCATAGTATTCCCTTAGAATTTCTTTTTGTTTCTGTAAGATTGTTAATGATGTCCTCTCTTTCATTCTTGATTTTAGCAATTTGACACTTTTCTCTCTCTTTTTTTTTTTTCCTCCTGGTCAACCTAGGTAAAGTTTTGACAATTTTTGTTGATCTTTTCAGAAAAACAAATTTTGATGTTGTTTACAATCTCCATTGTTTTGTATTCTCTATTACTTTCATATATGGTGTAATCTTTATTCTTTTATTCCTTCTCTTTCCTTTGAGTATAGGCAACACTTCTGTTTCCAGTGTTCCAAGTTGAAAGAGTAGGATGCTGATTCAATATATTTCCTTTTTTTAAAATAAAGACATTTGCAGCTATAAATTTCTTTCTAAGCACTGCCTTAACCGCATTCCATAAGCTTTGCTATGTTAGGTTTTCATTTTCATTCAGTTTAATGTGACTGTGATTTCTTTTTTGATGCTTTAGTCAGTTAGGAGGGTACTAGTTAATTTCCACACATATATAAATTTCTCAAATTTCTTTCCGTTATCGCTTTTTCATTTCATTCCATTGTTGTTGGAGAACATACTTTTTGTAATCTCAATCCTTTAAAATGTACTGAGTTTTTCTTGGAATGAAAGTCAGTTATAAATGAATTCTCTTAGTTTTTATTTATCTGGAAATGTTTTTACCTTCATTTTTGAGAAAGAATTTTACTAAATGTAAGGTACATGTTTGACAGTTTCTCTTTCAGCACCTTAAATACGTCATCTCACTGTCATCTGGCCTCCATTGTTTCTGATGATTAACTTAATTTTATTGAGGTTTCCTTATATGTAATGAGTCATTTTTTGCTTGCTGTTTTGGAGATTTTCTCTTTGCTTTTCAACATTTTAAGTATGATATCTTGGGGGTGTATCTACTTGAGTTTATCCTAGTTGGAAGTTGGTGATTTCCATTGCCTTTGTTCATTAATGCTTTTCATCAAATTTGGTAAGTTTCAGCCATTATTTCTTCAAACATTGTTTCTGATCATTTCTTTGTCTCCTTTCATTCTAGTAACTCTATCACACATATGTTAGTGTGCTTACGAATTTTCCACATTTCTCTGAAGTTTTTTGCACTTTTCTTTATTCTTTTTACTATATTTTTCAGATGGCACAATCTTTATTGATCTATTTCCAAGCTCACTGATTCTTTCTTCTAACAGTTCAAATCTACTATTGAGGCTCTCTAGAAATTTTTTAATTTTGTTATATTACTTTTCAACTTCAGAATTTAATCACTAATTAAAATGATAACTCTTTCACTATAAAAGTGTGTCACATTATAATAGATGAGATGATGGTAAAGTCTAGAATTACAAAATAGAAGTCACCATATCCATTCTGGGTCTTCAATACAGTAATAACAATACATCAGTTCAGTTCAGTTCAGTTTAGTCGCTCAGTCGTGTCCGACTCTTTGCAACCCCAGAAATCGCCAGGCCTCCCTGTCCATCACCAACTCCCGGAGTTCACTCAGACTCATGTCCATCGAGTCAGTGATGCCATCCAGCCATCTCATCCTCTGTTGTCCCCTTCTCTTCCTGCCCTCAATCCCTCTCAGCATCAGTCTTTTCCAATGAGTCAACTCTTCGTGTGAGGTGGCCAAAGTACTGGAGTTTCAGCTTTAGCATCATCCCCTCCAAAGAAATTCCAGGCTGATCTCCTTCAGAATGGACTGGTTGGATCTCCTTGCAGTCCAAAGGAGTCTCAAGAGTCTTCTCCAACACCACAGTTCAAAAGCATCAATTCTTTTTTTTTTTAATTTTATTTTTACTTTATTTTACTTTACAATACCGTATTGGTTTTGCCACACATTGACATGAATCCACCATGGGTGTATACGAGCTCCCAATCCTGAATCCCCCTCCCACCTCCCACCCCATATCATCTCCCTGGATCATCCCCGTGTACCAGCCCCAAGCATCCTGTATCCTGTATCGAACATAGGCTGGTGCTTCGTTCTTACATGATAGTATACATGTTTCAATGCCATTCTCCCAAATCATCCCACCCTCTCCCTCTCCCACAGAGTCCAAAAGTCCGTTCTATACATCTGTGTCTCTTTTGCTGTCTCGCATACAGGGTCATCATTGCCATCTTTCTAAATTCCATATAAAAGCATCAGTTCTTCGGCACTCAGCTTTCTTCACAGTCCAACTCTCACATCCATACATGACCACAGGAAAAACCATAGCCTTGACTAGACGGACCTTTGTTGGCAAAGTAATGTCTCTGCTTTTGAATATGCTATCTAGGTTGGTCATAACTTTTCTTCCAAGGAGTAAGTGTCTTTAATTTCATGGCTGCAATCACCATCTGCAGTGATTTTGGAGCCCCCCAAAATAGTCTGACACTGTTTCCACTGTTTCCCCATCTATTTCCCCTGGAGTGATGGGATCAGATGCCATGATCTTCATTTTCTGAATGTTGAGCTTTAAGCCAACTTTTTCACTCTCCTCTTTCACTTTCATCAAGAGGCTTTTGAGTTCCTCTTCACTGTCTACATACTACTACTATTACTACTATTATTGCAGGCAGATTCTTTACCATCTGAGCCACCATCTTATTCTTTTTAAACTTTCATTCTTCTCTCATGGTTGTAATCTCTTCCTTATCTCTCTAATAAGATCAAAATGACTTTTTCAAAGTCCTTTCTAGTTGTACTAGTTGCTTATTTTCTTTAGTCAGCTTTTCTGTTTACCAAGTTGGTCATTTGTCCTTTATCATCTGTTAAGTGCCTGTGTAGTCATTTTTCATGGGTTCTCCTCTAGGGCATCCTGGTCCCTTATAGCATGTTTGTGGTGCCTCACCATGGGCTCTGTTGGAAGTCTGGCCCCAGAGCAGGCCTGGAACCCAGGACTGCACTCTTCACAGATCCACTTCTAGATTTGCTTCTGCTAAGGCACAGATCCAGACTCTCATAATTCTACAAGCCAAGCTGCAGGAGCCCCAAGCTATATGGCAGGAGGTACTGCTGTTCTAAGCTCAGCCAAGAGAGTAGAAAACAGGCAGCACCTGTCCCAGAACCCCTTTTCACTAAAGCTGTGCAGATGTGGTCCTGTGCTATGTATACAACTTGTATGGGCATAAAGATGTCAGTTCTTTTTTGCAAGCATTCACCTGAGTCTCCACCTTCTGCTACCTGTGGACTGACTTCACAGCTTCAGAATGTTATGAATTTTATTTGTTCCTCATTGTTTTTTTTCTTTTAGGGGAATATCCTTATTCTATTCTATAGAGACTTCTCTTTCTTGTTTTCTGGAATAATTATGTCTATTAATTTTTTTATTAATTTTATTTTTACTTTATTTTACTTTACAATACCGTATTGGTTTTGCCATACATTGGCATGAATCCACCACGGGTGTATACGAGCTCCCAATCCTGAATCCCCCTCTCACCTCCCACCCGATGTCCTCTCTCTGGATCATCCCCGTGCACCAGCCCCAAGCATTCTGTATCCTGTATCGAACATAGGCTGGCGCTTTGTTTCTTACATGATAGTATACATCTTTCAATGCCATTCTCCCAAATCATCCCACCCTCTCCCTCTCCCACAGAGTCCAAAAGTCCATTCTATACATCTGTGTCTCTTTTGCTGTCTTGCATACTGGGTCATCATTGCCGTCTTTCTAAATTCCATATATATGTGTCAGTATACTGTATTGGTGTTTTTCTTTCTGGCTTACTTCACTCTGTATAATAGGTTCCAGTTTTGTCCATCTCATTAGAACTGATTCAAATGAATTCTTTTTAATGGCTGAGTAATACTCCATTGTGTATATGTACCACAGCTTTCTTATCCATTCATCTGCGGATGGACATCTAGGTTGTTTCCATGTCCTGGCTATTATAAACAGTGCTGCAATGAACATTGGGGTACATGTGTCTCTTTCAATTCTGGTTTTCTCGGTGTGTATGCCCAGCAGTGGGATTGCTGGGTCATAAGGCAGTTCTATTTCCAGTTTTTTAAGGAATCTCCACACTGTTCTCCATAGTGGCTGTACTAGTTTGCATTCCCACCAACAGTGTAAGAGGGTTCCCTTTTCTCCACACCCTCTCCAGCATTTATTGCTTGTAGACTTTTGGATCGCAGCCATTCTGACTGGTGTGAAATGGTA
>SJYT01056908.1:941-30317 GCA_006410635.1 Cephalophus harveyi
GATTTCTTTGGAAGGAATGATGCTACAGCTGAAACTCCAGTACTTTGGCCACCTCATGTGAAGAGTTGACTCATTGGAAAAGACTCTGATGCTGGGAGGGATTGAGGGCAGGAGGAGAAGGGGACAACAGAGGATGAGATGGCTGGATGGTATCACTGACTTGATGGATGTGAGTCTGAGTGAATTCCAGGAGTTGGTGATGGACAGGGAGGCCTGGCGTGCTGCGTCTCATGGGGTCACAAAGAGTCATATACGACTGACTGACTGAACTGAACTGAACTGATGGCAGTTCTATTTCCAGTTTTTTTAAGGAATCTCCACACTGTTCTTCATAGTGGCTGTACTAGTTTGCATTCTCACCAACAGTGTAAGAGGGTTCCCTTTTCTCCACACCCTCTCCAGCATTTGTTGCTTGTAGACTTTTGGATTGCAGCTATTCTGACTGGTGTGAGATGGTACCTCATTATGGTTTTGATTTGCATTTCTCTGATAATGAGTGCTCTTGAGCATCTTTTCATGTGTTTGTTAGCCATCTGTATGTCTTCTTTGGAGAAATGCCTATTTAGTTCTTTGGCCCAATTTTTGACTGGGTCATTTATTTTTCTGGAATTGAGCTGCAGGAGTTGCTTGTATATTTTTGAGATTAATTCTTTGTCAGTTGCTTCATTTGCTATTGTTTTCTCCCATTCTGAAAGCTGTCTTTTCACCTTGCTTATAGTTTCCTTTGTTGTGCAGAAGCTTTTAAGCACTGTTTATAACAGCCAGGACATGGAAGCAACCTAGCTGTCCATCAGCAGACAAATGGAAAAGAAAGCTGTGGTATATACTGAACTGAACTGAAGGATACTTCCATGTCAAGGAAAATTTAAAAATTCACCACTCACAGACCTACTGATAAAAGCTGACTGAAGCTCTCCAATAAAAATAAAACAATGATAGAAAAATGATTGGAACTTTAGAAAATAGAGAAAAGAAACATGTATAATATCTTATATGAAATGAATTGCCAGTCCAGGTTCCATGCATGATACAGGATGCTTGGGGCTGGTGCACTGGGATGACCCAGAGGGATGGTATGGGGAGGGGGGTTCAGGATGGGGAACACATGTACACCCATGGTGGATTCATGTCAATGTATGGTGAAAACCAATACAACATAGTAAAATAATTAGCCTCCAATTAAAATAAATAAATTTATATAAAAAGTAAAATGCCAAGTATTTTCCTATACAGTGAAAAGATTTCTTGGTTTTCCCACTGATTGTATAGATTTTTTATATTCTTCCTGTCAAAACAGATTTTTTTAGAAATATTTCAAAAATGATATAGAGAGTTCCTATATACTCCACACTTCAGTTCAGTTCAGTCGCTCAGTCATGTCCGACTCTTTGCGACCCTATGAATCGCAGCACGCCAGGCCTCCTTGTCCATCACCAACTCCCGGAGTTCACTCAGACTCGCATCCATCGGGTCCGTGATGCCATCCAGCCATCTCATCCTCGGTCGTCCCCTTCTCCTCCTGCCCCCAATCCCTCCCAGCATCAGAGTCTTTTCCAGTGAGTCCACACTTAGTATCTCTGTTTTTAGCATCTGACATTAGTATGGTATATTTGCCACAACTGAACAACTACCATTGGTTGTTAACTGAACACTGGATTTATGTGGACATATCTACTTTTTATCTAGTTTCCTTTTTCTCTTCTAAGATCTCATGTAGTATTCACACTGCCCTTACTCATTGGGTCTTCCTTTTTTTGATGACCTTGGTAGTTTTAAGGAATGCTGGTCAGGTATTATGTAGAATGTCTCTCAACTGGAATTTGTCTGTTCTTTTTCTCAGAATTATTTTGGTTTATGAGTTTGGGGAAGGAAGACCACAAACATGACATTTTAATCATATCATTTAGTTCAGTTCAGTCACTCAGTAGTGTCCAACTCTTTGCGACCCCATAGACTGCAGCACGCCAGGCTTCCCTGTCCATCACCCTCTCCCGGAGCTTGCTCAAACTCATCAACCATTCTCCAAGGAGTCCTGCCTCTTTTTATTGGAGAATGGTATTTAAAACTACGTATGTTCTTTGCTTCTTTGAGTTCTTGTTTTTAGGGCCTCCTCAGCTGACAAAGCCAGGGTATACTCACCCATGTAGTAAACATATCTTTATAAATATTTCTATATGTAACAACTATATTTATATTAAACCGAATGTGAGTTCATACTGATGTCTACACCTCTAATCCATCACCACATGAATCATTCCAGCCTCCTCTAAGTATAAATATAACCTTCTATGCCAACAATGAGAAATTTGAGTCCCGTCATTTGCCATACATTTACTAAGCTGTTCAGTTCAAGTGTAAATATATCTATCCTATGATCCCCCAACCTCCTAAGTGATTTTTTTTTAATTTGCATAGTTTCACTTACATTGTTGAGTTCTGTGGGTTTTGACAGATAATTTTTGGATCTTGACAATTTTATTAAACTTGTTCCCTTTCAATCTTTCTTTTAATTGACTTCATCTGTCTTAGCCACTGACTTTGAAATTTATCTTTACAGTATTCTTTAACTTAAAAAAAAATAGACCCACATACATAGAAAGCAAACTTATGGTTACCTAAGGTAAAATGGGGTGGATCCCGTCATTTGCCATACATTTACTAAGCTGTTCAGTTCAAGTGTAAATATATCTATCCTATGATCCCCCAACCTCCTAAGTGATTTTTTTTTAATTTGCATAGTTTCACTTACATTGTTGAGTTCTGTGGGTTTTGACAGATAATTTTTGGATCTTGACAATTTTATTAAACTTGTTCCCTTTCAATCTTTCTTTTAATTGACTTCATCTGTCTTAGCCACTGACTTTGAAATTTATCTTTACAGTATTCTTTAACTTAAAAAAAAATAGACCCACATACATAGAAAGCAAACTTATGGTTACCTAAGGTAAAATGGGGTGGAGAGGGATAAATTAGGAATTTGAGATTAACATCATACTCTACTGTATATAACAGAGATAACCAACCAGTCTTTTTAAATCACCTATAAGGGAAAAGGACCTGGGAAGAAAAGCAAAACATATGCATGTTTAGCTGAATCACTTTGTTATACACCTGAAATTTAACACAATGTTGTAAATTGACTGGTTCAATACATATTTTTAAATTTAAAAAAGTAAAATTTTTAATGAATGAAAGCTTCTTTAAATTCTACGTACACTATAATTTCAGAAGTTTTATACACATAATTTCATATAATCCCATGATAATCCTTTTTCTCCCTACCCCTCTATTACCTCTTCCCCTTTCCCTCTCCCCACTGGTATCCACTACTTTGTTCTCTATATCTGTGTTTGTTTCTTTTATTCACTAGTTTTATAGATTCCACACATAAATGATTTCATACATTATTAGTCTTTCTCTGTCTGATTTATTTCATTTTGCATAGTGCCTCCAAGCCAATTCACCTTGCTATACATTTACTAAGTATAAAATTACATTCTTTTTTATCTGAATAGCATTCTACTGTATGTATACCATATCTTCTTTATGGTAGATAAAGAAGATATCTCTTTATGGTAGACACTTAGGTTGCTTCCATACCTTGGCGATAGTAAGTAACACTACTATGAATATTAGGGTGCATGTATCATTTTGAATTAGTATTTTGGTTTTTTTGGGATATATACCCAGGACTAGTGTATCATATGGTAGTTCTATTTCTAGGTTTTTTGAGAAATCTTCATACTGTTTATCACAGTAGCTGAACCAATGTACCTTCTTAGCAACAGTGTAGGATTATTTCCTTTTCTCCACATTGTGGCCAGTTATTTTGCTTGTTTCTTTGTGGTCTTTTTGATGATAGCCAATTTGATAGAAGTGAGATGATATCTCATTTTAATTTTGATTTGCATTTTTCTAATAATTAGGAATGTTGAATATCTCTGCATCTTTTCATGTACCCATTGGCCATCTGCATTTCCTCTTTGGAAAAATGTCTTTTCAGTTCTTCTCCCCATTTTTAAATCAGGTTGTATCTGTGATGTTGAATTGTATGAGCTGTTTATATATGTTGGATATTAACTCTTATTGGTTGTATCATTTGCAAATATCTTCTCTCATTTAGTAGGTTGTGTTTTCATTTTGTCGATGCTTTCCTTTGCTACGCAAAAGCTTTTAAGTATAATTAGGTCCCATGTGTTTATTTTTGCTTTTACTTCCTTTGTTTGGGAGACAGATCCAAAAAAATATTGCTGCAGTTTATGTGAAAGAGGGTTTTGCCTAGTTTTCCTCTAGGAGTTTTATGGTATCCAGTTTTACATTTAGGTCTTTAATCCATTTTGGGTTTATTTTTGTATATAGTATTATTGAATGTTCTATCTTCATTCTTTTACATGTGGCTGTCCAGTATTCCCAGCACGACTTATTGAAGAGACTGTCTTTTCTCTGTTGTATATTCTTACCTCTTTTGTCACCAATTAATTGACCATAATTTTGTGGGTTTATATCTGGGCTCTCTAGTCTGTTCCATTGATCAATGTGTCTGTTTTTGTGCCTGTACAATACTGTTTTTTTTTTGTTTGTTTTTTTAACAACAGTTTTTTAATATAGTCTGAAGTCAGGGAGCATGATTCCGCCAGCTCTGTTCTTTTCACATATTAAGTACTATGGCTAAGAAATATAATGATCAGAAAATTCCAAGTTTCTTCTTTGGTTCTGGGGATTGATCTAGGTAAAAGTAATAAATTTAATGAAATAATTAAGCAGTGGAGAGTAACAGAGAGTTAAGGAGCCATCCAGAGGAGGAGAAGGGGTACTGAGAATCAGTTCACTGAAAGAAGAAACAGGAACACTGGTTAGGCTGTCAGTTTAATAGACTTTGCATAGAACACAGTTTAAAATTTTACCAGGTAAGATAAGATGGAATGAGCCCAAAGCCTACTCAATTTACTGGGTGACAGTCAAATGCATTTTGGTTCCAGGCCTTTCTTATCAGAATTGAACATCAGGACTAAGCTTCTTTTGTCCCCCAGAAAACATTAGACAGGAAGCTAATGATATATAAATTCTTAGTGCTATTTTGCTTGTAATGTGCTGGGCGATTTCTTGTTGTATTACCTGTGTAGAAAAACTATGTAACATATACACTTCATGTAGTATTGTATAAAGGAGATAGGTTCATCTTTAGATAGCAATACTTGAATTAATCTGAAAAAATGAGAATCTTGAATTAGAGGCTCATGAAATTCATAAAACTATTAAGTAAATTGTTATAAATCCATTTTATGTATTTAATCATCATGTGACATTACAGAAGGTAAAATTTTATGGATATGTAAACATGAAATGTTCAATTAGTTCAGTCAAAGCAAACAAGCTATACATACAGTTAAATAAATATGTTTTATAGGGAAAAGCACTGAGTAAACTCTAAGAGGAGCTAGTTGGCTTAACTACTTAAGGATTTAATTTGTTGGAAAAAACTAAATTATGAAGCTATAGACAAACCTTAAGTTTGTGTAACAGTAAAATTAGAACTAGAAGGAAATGAAGTGAAAAAAGAAAGAATATGAGTAATTTGGAAAGTATACTTTTACTGATGAAGCAATAAAAAACTATAATCTCTGCTCAAAATCGTTATTCTCTTTAGGTGTTACAGTGAGGTGATTTTGGAGTTAACATTTGTTTTCTTTACTCAATTTGCAAACTACTACTACTAATTTATTGAGCACTTACTGTGACTCAGGCATTCTGTTAATGTCTTTCTAAACATTACTTCATTAAGTCCTTTCCAAAGATCTTGTGAGGCTGATATAATTATCTCCAGAGATTTGAAAACAAATACATCAAGGCTTAAAAAGTGTTTATGCATGTGATTCATGGGCACACAGGTAGAATATACAGATTCAGTATTTAACGCAAAGTTTTACTTACATATGAATAGTGTGCATATGTACACACAAGTGTGTGTGTTGTGTGTGTCTGCTGATATTGTGAGGAATTCTTTTCCTCATCAAAGTTTCAATCCCTGGGAGTCAAAATAATCTGGCAGATTTCTCAAAACATAGGTTTTGGGAAAGATTTCACAGTCACGCTGCATCCTATAGTATATTAGTGATGATGAATGGGTGAACCATGTATGAAGCAGCAGCAATGGGTTGATAGTATTTTCTTTCAAATGGAAACTTTTGGACAGACATGAATATATAAAAAGAATGCTATTACACTATGAATTTCAAATACTTCTTATGGTATATAATTTGAAGCTATCTGGAGTCCAAGCAATCATCACCTGTTATATGTTTTTAAAATGTTTTGTAATGTTAAGACCTGTGATATACAAAACTTTATAAAAATATATTTTCTTAATTTGAAGGAAAGCAGTGAGAAAGAAAAATACATTTGTCTTGTATTTCTCTATGACCAAGTAACTATATTTCAATTAATAGTTCATTAAACACGAAATGGCAACCCACTCCAGTGTTCTTGCCTTGAGAATCCCAGGGACGGGGGAGCCTGGTGGGCTGCCGTCTGTGGGGTCGCACAGGGTCGGACACGACTGAAGTGACTTAGCAGCAGTAGCAAACACTGTAAGGGCTTCCCTGGTGGCTCAAACAGTGAAGAATCTGCCTGCAATAGAGGAGACTTAGGTTCAACCCCTGGGTCAGGAAGATCCCCTGGAGAAGGGAATGAAAACCCACTCCAGTATTCTTGCCTGGGGAATCCCATGGACATAGGAGCCTGGTGGGCTGCCAACCATAGGGTTGTAAAGCACTGGACATGACCAAAGCGACTAAGCACGCATGCAAACACTGTAAATCAGTAGCAGCTGTTCGCAATGACCTTCTGTAATCTAGAGTTCCAGTGGAACTTGGAATCACAGTTTACTTGACTCCATTCAATATTGTGAGACCTCCCAGCAGTTTAATATTCCACACATATCTGAAAATTTCCTGATAGAGTTTCACACAGGGTTGTGTGTGGTGCTAGCCATTCTTTTTTACATTCCCTGATGTCTACTGTTGCAAAGCTTAAAATGCCAACGATAATATCTAAGCACTAAAAATAATGCATCTATTGACCCTGCAATGGTACCAGACTGATACACCCTATTCAGCCACTAACAGGGCATATTACAGCCCTAAGTTGCTACAGTAGTTTTAATATACAATTCTGTGTCTCAAAATTACCCTAATATATCTTCACCAGTCTTTCCAAGACTTGTGTCTCATGCTTCTAGTACTTTATAAATATTTTAATACAATTTTGGTTCTACTGCCCACTTTTCTTAAATCCTCAGGCTTGAGGCCATGGTGCATGCAGAGTTTGAGGTCAATCTGAATGATCAACAACTCTGATCTTCCTATTAGGATGACCTACCTGTGGTCAAGCCTGTTCACTTGGCAAGAGCTATTCTAGTTGAGGTTTCTCTGTCCTTTTTACTCATCCTCACCTGTTTTGTTCTGTAGACGCAACCCTTTCTGCAACCATTACTGCAAACAGAGAAACACTATTCCACTATCACCGTAAATAAAATATTACCATAGTACTGAGCAGCTGACATTCTATGAGTGAGAAGAAATACCTGCTTTGGGCTGACACATCATTTTTTCCTGCCTTTGGAGTGGACCCATACCATTAGCTCTGTTGTACCTCCACCTTGCAGATTGTAAATTTTAGAATTTAGCCTCCATATTCTTTTGAACCATTTACAATAAATTTTTAAAATAAATATATCTTCTTTTTCTCTTTCCCTCTATACACATATACTTATTCTCACTACTCTTTACCCTTTTCCTCCCTTCCCTGCCATTTTCTCTCTCTATATATATATATACACACACACACACACATATATATAATATACTGGTTCTATTATTATTTCTCTGTAGGACCCAGACTAATAGAATATGTGATTATTAAAGAATCTAAATAAATATAATAAGTATATAACTATAATAGGCTTTCCAGGTGGTGCTACATGTAAAAATCCCACTTGCCAATTCAGGACAAGTAAGAGGCAAGGTTTCGATCCCTGGGTTGGTAAGATCTCCTGGAGGAGGGCATGGCAACACTCCAGTATTCTTGTCTGGAGAATTCCAAGGACAGAGGAGCCTAGAGGGCTATAGTCCATAAGGTCGCGAAGAGTTGGACACAACTGAAGTGACTTAACACGCATAAGGCCTAAATGCTCTACAGGAGTGTTCTATGTTGATGGGTGCAAATAATACATGAGATACAATATGAGCATAAATTTAGGAAGTGCCTAGGTAAAGGAGAGTAAGAGTTTTGGACACAGAATTACATATACAAATGGTCTGCAATGTGAAAGAGGGTATTATGTTCCACAAAGGGAAGGAGGGTTAGTTCTCTGAAAGGCAGAGAGCAAGGAGGGAAAGGTTAACAAGATGACTCTCTAAAGTTAGAAGGTAGCCTCTGTGTGCCTCAGTCATCATTTTGAGAGTGTCCGCCTCTAGGACAATGAGACAACTCAGAAGTGTCTTAAAGGGGAGTGGTATGATCAGATTTGCATTGTGAAGCAATCACTAAGTGAAGTTTGAACTGATAAAATAGATTTAGTGTCATAGAAGTTATAGTGTTGTTACCTTGATCTGTTTTGGTGCAGGCAGGCCACAGTTTTTAGATGGACTGGATACAGCACAATTACAGCAGCACATCTGGTTGCTGCTACTGGAAGGGGGAAGCAGAGAAGAGTGTACAAGTGTGCCTTATAACAGTGCCCATAACGAGCCTCACTGCTCTGGTGTGGTTTATTAGAAATCATTTAAATGTTTACTCTCAATGTTTAGGTAGATTTAACAGAGATGCTTTATCATCATACAAGTCAGCTATATATTTTACTGTTGGTAAGTACTGAGGCCTAGAGATATAAAATTTGACCCTGTGTTTATTTATGAATATCAAAAAGAAACAGCATATATCTGAGGTATACAAAGTGCATAGACTGTTATTTCAAACTGTGTAATAAATTTTAAGAGTTTAAAATGAGACCTTGTATTTGATGTCAGAACTCCAACATTCCAGTCTCACTAACTCTTTGGATTGTTTTCTCTGTGCTACACCAAAATATCTTTGGAATTATTTAATGTAGGTCACATTTTTCTTCTAGAAAATCACTGTGGAAAACTTTTGGAGCCATTTCCAACCATTCAAGTAGCACACTGAATTCAAAAATTATCTGAAAGGTATACTCATAGTGATAAATCCATCCCATTCATATGTTCTTTCCAGCATGGTTTAACAGATTTGGAATTCATTCTAAAACATATTCTACATATTTATATTTCTGACAATGTAAATTTAAAAAAAACTTACCTTTTTTTTTTTGACAAAAAAAAAGTGAACATGAAGTGAACATAGAAGTGAACATGCTTTGTCTATGGAACATGCTGCAACTTCATTATAGGTCTGGAAGATATGCAGGTTGATAGGTAAAGATCATAAATAAAATTTTCATATCCTTGAAAGATAAATGATTGAAGCTGGCATGCTATGCTCTTCATTCAAAGAAGAAATAGATTCATTAGAGAGGGAAAATGTTGCTTCTCCTAGCAAGTGAACAGCAGCAGCAGTAAGGGAATGTACATGTTCAGGCTTATCCAAACCCATTATAATTTCTCTCCTCCAATATGCAGATTCCTACTCTTTTCCAATCAAATTCCCAGAAGTAGCACCAGAAACTGCTGAGACCATGATGTTAACTTATTAACTTACTTCTTAATACTATAAATCACTGAATCAAACTCAGTCTCTGGCTTTCAGCTTCTTTAACCCAGGGTGAAAATTCTACCAGTGTCAAAGGAGCTTTATGGTGCTCTGACTATACCTTGAATGAATACATTAAAATTCTCAGCTTGTCAACTTGAAGCTTACCATTGCAGTCAGAAGTAAGCATAAACCATAACAAAAATGTACATTTTATAATATATGAATTATAAAATAATATTCCTTACCTCCTATAAGAACAGCAATCCCCTCACATTAAGGCCCCACCCTTATGACATCATGACTTCCTTAAAGCTCAACATTCAGAAAACAAAGATCATGGCATCTGGTCCCATCACTTCATGGCAAATAGATGGGAAAACAGTGGAAACAGAGGCAGACTTTAGTTTTTGAGGTCAAAAATCACTGCAGATGGTGACTGCAGCCATGAAATTAAAAGACACTTACTAGTTGGAAGAAAAGTTATGACCAACCTAGACAGCATATTAAAAAGCAGAGACATTATTTTGCCAACAAAGGTCTGACTTGTCAAATCTATCGCTTTTCCAGTAGTCATGTATGGATGTGAGAGTTGGACTATAAAGAAAGCTGAGTGTCGAAGAATTGATGCTTCTGAACTGTGGACTTGGAGAAGACTCTTGAGTCCCTTGGACTGCAAAGAGATCCAACCAGTCCATGCTAAAGGAATTCAGTCCTGAATATTCATTGGAAGGACTGAAGCTGAAACTCCAATACTTTGGCCACCTGATGCGAAGAACTGGCTCATTGGAAAAGACCCTGATGCTGGGAAAGATTGAAGGTGGGAGGAGAAGGGGACGACAGAGGGTGAGATGGTTGGATGGCATCACAGAGTCAACAGACATGAATTTGAGTAAACTCCGGGAGTTGGTGATGGACGGGGAGGCCTAACATGTTGCAGTCCATGGGGTTGCAAAGAGTCGGAAATGACTGAGTGACTGAACTGAAAGGTCTTATCCTCATATACTATCACATTGGAGGTAAGGGCTTTAGCATATGAATCTGGGAGATTAAGGGAGAAGGGAACACAGTTCAGTCCATATCATTTCATTTTTTGAAAAATTAGACTATTCATACAAAGTATTTGAACCTAGTAATCATTCAGTGTGCCATCAGATACCACTGCTGCTGTTTGAGTAAAGAGCACCATCCGACCAGGACAGCCAGGTCTTCTGCTGAACACCCACTAGGAAGGTAGTTTAGTTTACTGAGTAGAAACTAGGGAAGAAAGACACAGTGCTGACATGTGGTTTTAGACCAAGACAAGCACCAGAAAGCGCTCAAGGAAAGTGCCATATGTGGCAAACGAAGAGATGGGTACCTTTTAAAGGATACTAGGTCACCAACATTAAGGAAAAATAGCATTCATTGATTTATTCCACAAACATAAATAAACAGAAGCTGTTAACACTGTGTGCTGAGCACTTCATGTACACTATCTTTATTAACTCCCCAACAGATGGGGAAATTCAGAGAGATGATTAAAGGGTTCAACACAGTGATTCAGTGTCAGAAGCACGACTTAGATACAAGACTGGACTGTCTCATGCACAAGCTTGGTGCTGTGGACATAGAGACTGGAAGATGTAGTCTCTTCCACAGAGTTATTATTCATTAGGAAGAGGGAACTGTTTGCTAGCAGCTTGTTGTTACTAAAGTCAATGCATATAATCACTTCTCGCAACACTTTGAAAGGGCTCGAAGAAATGCTCATCTGTCCATAAATGTACTGATCTGATATAGAAAGTGAATGTAACTAAAGAGCCTCTTCATGGGGGTGAAAGAGAACAGTGAAAAAGCTAGCTTGAAACACAGCATTAAAAAACTAAGATCATGGCATCCAGTCCTATTGCTTCATGGCAAATAAAGGGAAAAAAGTGGAAGCAGTGACAGATTTTCTTTTCCTGGGTGCCAAAATCACTGTGGACAGTGACTGCAGCCATGAAATTAAAAAATGTTTGCTCCTTGGAAGGAAAACTCTGAGAAACCTAGACAGCATATTAAAAAACAGGGACATCACTTTGCTGACAAAGGCCCATATTGTCAAAGTTAATGGTTTTTCCAAGAGTCATGTATCAATGTGAGAGTCAGACCATAAAGAAGGCTGAGCACTGAAGAATTGATGCTTTTGAATTGTGGTGCTGGAGAAGACTCTCGAGAATGCCTTGGAATGCAAGGAAATGAAACTAGTTAATCCTAATGGAAATTAACCCTGAATATTCATCAGAAGGACTGATGTTGAAAAGCTCCAAAACTTTGGCCACCTAATGCAAAAAGTTGACTCATTGGAAAGACCATGATGCTGGGAAAGACTGAAGGCAATTGAGAAGGGGGCAGCAGAGAATGATATGGTTAGACAGTATCATCAATGAACATGAACAAACTTTGGAAAACAGTGAAAGACAGGGAAGCCTTGTATACTGTAGTCGACGGGGTTGCAAAGAGTCAGACATGACTTAGTGACTGAACAACAACATACTGAGCTAAGAATGAATATATGAATTGAGGAGACAAAAGGAGTAAGGGCATCGTATCAGTTGGCTATAACTTGCTATTACATAACAAGTAATTCACTCCAAAATTCAGTGGATTAAAATGGTAAACATTTATTCTTGCTCACAGGTCTGCAAGATATTGGCTCAGCTAGGCTAGTTTCAGTTAAGTGGCTCTGCCTGAAGCTGTACACCCAGTTGCAGTTGGCTCCATGCTGAAGTTCCCAATGCATTCTTCTAGGCCTTGTGTAGAGGAGTAATAGATGCCTGGAGAAAGCTTTTCTCAGAGAGATGGGAGCAGTGATATCTTTTAAGTTCCGAGTAAGAACTTGCACAGGGTAACTGCCACCCACATCCCATTGGTTAAAGCAAGTCATAGCCAGTGGGAAACTCTCTTTTGTGGGAAGGGTTGCAGAGTTACATGGTAAAGGGAATGGATAAAGAATTGAGGTCAATAATTCCATCTATCAAAGGCATTTTCTGATTTTGATGGGGAGTGGTTGGCATAGCAGAAGTAGAGTGGGTAGAGAATCTATAAAATACCACTAACTTCCAAAAGATTTGCAGGGGAGACTTTCCTATGAACAAAACACCCCATTTCTTCATTTTCAGCAAGATAATGAAGACAAACCCTCCCATTCTGCTTTCCTTTTCCATTTTTTAAAAAGTATACACATATAGGATGCCAGAACATTAGGCAAGCCTGACTAAAAAGAGACTGCCCCAGTCTCAACTTTCAACCACCTATAAAAAGTAGTATTTGGAAAATAGCTGTGAAAAAATGTGTTCTGTATCTGGATCTCCTCAGTACCACTGGATGATTTATTTATACCCATGTAATCTACAGACATACAGACACCAGCCTACCTGGTTGACAAATAGAAACAAGCATGCTTATAAAACAGAAAAAGGAAAGGGTGTAGAAAATAAACAATTGGAGACAAAGGAGACAAGAATATACAATGGAGAAAAGATAAACTCTTGAGTAAGTGGTGCTGGGCAAACTGGACAGCTACATTTAAAGACTAAAATGAGAATATTTTCTAATGCCATACACAAAAGTAAGCTTAAATAGGTTAAAGACCTAAATGTAAGACTGGAAACCATAAAACCACTAGAAGAAAACACAGGCAGAGTTCTCTGATAAAAACAGTAGCAATATATTTTTGATTTGTTCTTGAGGCAAAGGGAAGATAAGCAAAAATAAAGGGGACCTACTTTAAAGCCTTTACATAGCAAAGGAAACCATCAACAAAATAAAAAGACAACCTACCACATTGGAGAAAATATTTGCAAATGATATGACCAATAAGGGGTTAATATTTAAAATGTATAAATATTTCATACAACTCAAACTCAGTATCCAAAAGAAAAATTGAACAGACATTTTTCCAAAGAACACTAACAGATGGCTTGTAGGCATAAGAAAAGATGCTCAACATCACTAATTATTAGAGAAATGCAAATTAAAACAACCATAACATATCACCTTACACCTGTCAGAATGGCTATCATCAAAAAGACCTCAAAATGGGAGAAAATATTTACAAACCATGTATCTGATATGGGAGTAGTAACTGGAGTGTATAAAGGATTCTTAAATGCAATAAATGACAAATAGCCCAATATAGAAATGAGTAAAAGACTTGAATATACATCTTTTGAAGAAAGTATACGAACAGCAAAAAGGCACATGAAAAGATTCTCAATGTCATTAGTTATCATGGAAATGTCAATCAGAACCATAGGGACACCATTTCATACCCACTACAATGGCTACAGTCAAAATGACAGATGAGAACAAGTATCAATAAGGAGAAAGTGAAACCCTCATAGATTGCTAGTAGGAATGTAAAATGGTACAGCTACTTTGTGAAAACAATTTGACCACTCAAAAATACTAAAAAATATAACTACCATATGATCCAGCTATTCCATCCCTGGGTATATATCTGAAGAATCTGAAGAAAACGAAAACTTTACTGTGAAAAGATATATGCATGCCTATGTTCATTGCAGAATTATTTACAATTGCCAAGATATAGCAGCAATGCAAGTATACATCGGTAGATGAATGGGTAAAGAAGATGTGGCACATATATACAATGGAATACTACTTAGCCATAAAAAGGAATTAAAGTGAATTATTTGTAGTGATGTGAATGAAACTAGAGTCTGCCATACAGAGTAAAAAGACTCAGAAGAACAAATATCATGTATTACTGCACATTTGTGGAATCTAGAATAATGGTACTAATGAACCTATTGCAGGACAGGAATAGTGAGACAAACTTAGAGAACAGATTTATGGACACAGCAAGGGAAGGAGAGGGTGGAACAAATGGAGAAAGTTGCCCTGACATAAATACACTACCATGTGCAAAACAGAGAGCTAGTAGAAAACTACTGTATAGCACAGGGAGCACAGCTCAGTGCCCTGTGATGATACAGAGGGAGGCTCAAGAGGGAGGGGTATTTGGTTGTACAGCAGAGACAAACACAACATTGTAAACAATATTACTCTAAAATAATAATAATAATAATAAACACTGGACTGTTCACTGTAAACTAAATACTATTAGTAGCAAAGTTGTAGCCAGGAAAAATACAGGTTTCAAAGGAAAGGTAGTACTTTTTAAATTGTTAGCCTGGGGCTCTGATTTTAAAGTTATAACACTGACAATATCTTTATTCTCCTTTTAGTACTAACCAAGATGTCTTGAAATACTCTAATACATATCTCCAAGCCAGGCTTCAGCAACACGTGAACCATGAAATTCCAGATGTTCAAGGTGGCTTTAAAAAAGGCAGAGGAACCAGAAATCAAATTGCCAACTTCCGCTGGATCATCAAAAAAGCAAGAGAGTTCCAGAAAAACATCTATTTCTGCTTTATTGGCTATGCCAAAGCCTTTGACACCTGTGATTTATGGGGTCACAAAGAGTTGGACACGACTGAGTAACTGAACTGGATATATATCATTTCAATCTAAAATAGTGTCAAATTTTGAATTACATATACTTATAATCTATTTTATATCATTCCCAAAATATATATTTTGCATATGTAAATCAAGTGATTTAGAAAATGTTGACTTTTTCTTCTAATTGTATTTTATGCTTTTAATTATATTTTATGAATGTTTACTTCTAATGTTCTTCCCTTTCCCCCCTTAGGTCCATGTTTCTAAGTTTATGGCTGAATATGATTTCTTCCATCTACAGAAATTCTCATTTCACCTATCTACGATTTTGTTATTCTTTCTTTCTTCCTTTCCTGTGCTCTGAATGCTTTTACCTCTTTTTCTAGACTGCTACTTTAACTTCCTCACCAATATTCCAAGTCAATATATAACTCAGCAGTGAGATTATACCCATTTGTAATTTTCATTAGTTAATAATAAAAATGAGAAAATATATATAGATGAAACAAGACACTTTATACAGAGATCACACAAATATGATAAATTGCATATAATTGCAAACATGGCTTAAGAAATTACCTTGAAAATATGTTAGTTTTTTGGAGAATTCTCTTGAGTAAATATGGTAAATAAAATCCCCAAGGGTGAAATACATGGCTGTTAACTTTAGTTAAAAAATAAAAGGTTTATATAATGATTCGAAGTATTAAAAGAACAGGAAAGATTATTTCTGGAGGGGAATTCCCCCTAGGGAACTTTTGTTACTCTTACTTTCACAGAGTATATTTTCGTCCTCTTGAATGCAAATATCACTGGTTTGATATCTAAACATGATATCAATGATATCAAACATTGATATCAATACATGAAGTCCCTACCTTCAAAGGACTTTTTAACTTCACACATTGGTGTGATTTCAGCATACAGACTGTTGCTGATAAACTTCACTATGCAGTTTTTAAGTGATGGACTATCTTTTTGTTGAAATAAAATATAGACTGAGTACCACAACTACTGAGCCCATGCTCTAGAGCCTGTGCTCTGTGACAAGAGAAAGTGAAATCACTCCATCCTGTCTGACTCTTTGCAACACCATGGACTGTAGCCCACCAGGCTCCTCCCTCCATGGGATTCTCCAGGCAAGAATCCTGGAGTGGGTTGCCATTTCCTTCTCCAGAAGATCTTCCCGACCCAAGGATCAAATCCAGGTCTCCCTCATTGCAGGCAGACGCTTTAACCTCTGAGCCACCAGGGAAGCAGTGCAATTAGAAGGCAGCACAGGGCAACAAAACAGTAACCCCTACTTGCCTCAACTAGAGAAAGCCCTTGTGCATCAACAAAGACCCAGCGCAGCCATAAACAAGTAAATGCCACTGACCTTAAATTGAATATGCTCAAATATATTAAAAAAAAAAAAAGCTTACCTTGTCAGTGCATGCCACTTTTCCAAGTATAATGATCCTAAGTAAGAAAATTTAAAAATTTAGTAAAAATATAAAATCTTACTTTTTTACATTTTGGTCTCCTACTTTTTATAGTTCTAATATATTCATTACCTTGCAAAATTATAGGAAAGCAGATAATTTGTAAAGTTTAATTAGTATCATTCTATTATTCTCTATTCATTTTCTATATTGGTATGAAGAGTATGGAATATAGGAGGAGTAAAGAGAGTGCTGGTCAGAGTGAGGTGCATACCACAAGTGACAAGAAAGATCAACTTTCCATTGTTAATCAGATGAATCTATTTTCTCTTTCCTGTGCCCATATACAAAATATAACTGTACATTAAAATGTGTAAACACATTATAAATTATAAACTGACCAAGAATAATTTCATATTCATTCCACTGTACATACATGTATGTATACTTTCTTAGAGAATGAATGTTCATTAATCCTTATAAACTTGGTATTTATCAGGTATCAAATGCTTTTAAAATATTTCATAAGTGAATCCAAGCAAATAAAATATGCTATCATATTCCTTCTTTATATGTATTATTGATTCTCATTATTCATGGATTCTGTATTTAAGGGTTTGCTTACTTACCAAAATTTATTTTTAATCGCAGTCAGTACTTGTGGGTTTTACTGGATCATTTGCAGACATGCAGAACAGTTATAAATTTGAGCCGTCTGATGTGCACATTCCAACTGAGGTCAAACAAGGTGACACACTGCCTTGTTATTTCAGCTCTTCTATTTAAACAAGTGTTCTTCTTGTTTTCTACTTAGCACATTTTTAAATTTCGCTTTTGTATGCTTTGTCAATGATTTCACTGTTTAAATGGCCCCCAAGCAGAGTAAGAACTGTTGTCTATTGTTTGTTAGCACAAAAAGTCAGTGATGTGTCTTATGTAGAAGATACATGTTAGATAAACTTCATCCAGGCTTGATTTATACTGCTTTGGACCATAAGTTCAATGTTAATTAATTATTAATAGGGTACATCCAGAGAAAGAAAAAGCAAATGTGTATATCTGTCTGTGAGGCCACTCCAGAAGTGCTAAGTAACATCTGTAATGTGGGATGAAGCTATGGAAATAATGAAAAAGAAGCCAAATTTGTGGATTCATGAGATGATGACTAATAACAAAAGTGCAGTGGACAGCACTGGTGTGAAGCTGAAAGCCAAAGAAATTTAGTCACTTTACCCTGGGTCGCAAAAATGTTAAAACTTCTTGGTTAGTGTTGGCTGACTTGCACATTTTAAAAGGTGATACACCTTGAAAAATGTTAAACATACAAACGAGGATGGTTCTCACATCTGGAGGCTGTGGAAGCAATTTTAAAAAATACCTACTAAGTGTTACACCTGTAATGAATTAAGAGCAGATTTTCAATGCTGATAAGACTGGCTTGTTTATAAAAAAATTTGTTAAACAAATCTATATAACACAGATGGCCCCTAGAGCCTCTGACTACATTACTTCAGGATCATTAATCACTTATAAGAACTATATATTACATAATATGCCTTTGAACAGAAACACACATAGTTTAAGGTTATCACTTGATCAGTTGGCAAAAATGTTATGGTCAAATGGAACCTAACACTATAATTCCTTTAGGAGCAATGGTTCTGTATTTGCTAATTCAGAACCAGTTTTATAGAATATAACTCCTGTGAATAATGTAAAAGGGTTTATTCTTTTCAATAGCACCTCATAGTCCACTTTGTGAATGTAGCATAAACACTGCTAAAGGCTGAATATTTGTGCTCCCTTAAAATTATGTTGAAACATAATCTCCAATGTGATCATATTTTGAAATGGAGTTTTGGGGAGGTAATTAGGGCATAAGTCTCTAATCCCCATCAATGAGATCAGTGCCCTTATAAAATAGATCCCAGAGAGTCCCCCACCCACTCACCCCTTCATCCACAACAGAACACAGAAGACAGTTGCCTTTGAACCAAGAAGCTGGTACTTATTAACACTGAATCTGCTGGCACCTTGATCCTGGTCTTCACAGCCTTCAGCATTGTGAGAAATATCTTCTATTTATAAGTCACCCAGACACAGTTGATGATATTTTGTTATAGCACCTTGAACAGACCAAGACAATAATTAGTCATGCAAAGTAGGGTGCTGATGCATCAGTTCAGTTCAGTTCAGTTCAGTCGCTCAGTCGTGTCCGACTCTTTGCGACCCCATGAATCGCAGCACGCCAGGCCTCCCTGTTCATCACCATCTCTCGGAGTTCACTCAGACTCACATCCATCGAGTCAAAGTCTGAGTGAACTCCGAGAGATGGTAATGAACAGGGAGGACTGGCGTGCTGCGATTCATGGGGTCGCAAAGAGTCAGACACGACTGAGCACTGAACTGAACTGAACAGGTAGAGGCTGGAAGAGTTGTGAAATGTAAGCTAGAAATAAGGATGATTCTGGAGAGAGATGGGAAAGAAAAGAGGAAAACTAGAGAGAAAGCCTCATCTTCTTAGAGAATACCTAAGTCATCATGAACAAAACGTTGAAAGAAATACAGATGGTAAGGATCTTTCTGCTGAGGCGTCAGAAGGAAATCAGAAACATGTTATCAGAAACTGGAGAAAAGCTGTTATAAAGTAGGAAAAAACTTGACTGATTTTTGTTCATGTACTAGCGTTTTATAGAAGTTAGACCTTGTAAGCAATGAAATTGGATACTTACCTGAGAAGAATTCTAAGCAAAGTGTTAAAGCTGTTGCTTGGTTCCTCCTAACTGCTTATTATAAAATGTTGCTGCTGCTGCTGCTAAGGTGCTTCAGTCGTGTCCGACTCTGTGTGACCCCATAGATGGCAGCCCACCAGGCTCCCCCATCCCTGGGATTCTCCAGGCAAGAACACTGGAGTGGGTTGCCATTTCCTTCTCCAATGCATGAAAGTAAAAAGTGAAAGTGAAGTCTCTCAGTAATGTCCGACTCTTCATGACCCCATGGACTGCAGCCTACCAGGCTCCTCTGTCCAAAGGATTTTCCAGGCAAGAGTAGTACTGGAGTAGGGTGACATTGCCTTCTCCAATTATAAAATGATAGCCAGGAGGAATGATTTGAAGATGGAATTACTGAGCTAAAAGAAAGCAGAACTTACCCTTTGGGAAAATTCTTAGCTTATACATACTGCAATAAATTGAGAAAGGGTATTAGGAAGAGATTACTCAGGGTGTGGCCAAGTGACTTTTTGATAAGGAGATTAGTGTGAATATAAACCATGGATCTTAACAGCCATCTTGTCAGGAGACAGAAACTGTTCTTCAAGACAAGAATGACCACCTGAAAGTGTCTCAGAGGTCATCAGGGCCACCACTCCCACCATATCCCCAGGGGAAAAAACTACTCCAATGAATGCGGCCACCTCTCTAGTACAGGTCGGCCAGGATGTCCCGCCTAGACTCTCATGCCCGTGACCCCGTCAGACTGCTGCAGCACAATTTACAGCCAGTGCAGTGGGGCCATGACATGAGTGGGACCCTGGCAGTCACACTGTGGGCAGCAGCCCTCCAAATTATAGGGAGACTTTGACAGCCCAGTGAGTACAGAAGACAGAGCATCAAGCCAAAGAGGATTATTACCAAATGTTAGAGGCCTACTGGAATTTCCCAATTAGGTTTTGAAGTTACTTTGGACTTGTCATTCTTTTTTCCCTTCCTATTTCTCCCTTTGAAATGGCAATATCTATCCTATGCCAGTCCTACCATTGAATTTTAGAAAGCACATAAGTTGTTTGGTTTTACAGGTTCACAGCTGGAGAGAATTTTGCCTCAGGATAAATTGTACCTCATATCTTATGCATACATGAATTAGATGACATTTAGATGAGACTGTGCAAGCTGAGCACCAAAGAATAGATGCTTTTGAACTGTGGTGTTGCAGAAGACTCTTGAGAGTCCTTTGGACTGCAAGGAGATCCAACCAGTCCATTCTAAAAGAGATCAGTCCTGAACATTCATTGGAAGGACTGATGCTGAAGCTGAAACTCCAATACTTTGGCCAACTGATGTGAAGAACTGACTCATTTGAAAAGACCCTGATGCTGGTAAAGATTGAAGGCAGTAGGAGAAGGGGATGACAGAGGATGAGATGGTTGAATGGCATCACCAACCCAATGGACATGAGTTCGAGTAAACTGTGGGAGTTGGTGATGGACAGAGAGGCCTGGCGTGCTGCAGTCCATGGAGTCACAAAGAGTTAGACATGACTGAGCGACTGAACTGAACTGTGCACATTTGGCTTTTAAAATTGATGCTGGAGCAAGTTAAGAATTTGGGAATATTGGGATGGAATCAACATTGTTTGCATTTGAGAAGGGCATGGATCTGGTGTGTGAGGGGAGAAGGGCTAGAAAGCTATAGGCTGAAAATCTGAGTCTTTTCAAAACTCATATGTTGAAACTTTATCCCCATTGTGACAGTAATAGAATATGGGGCTTTGAGAAGGTAATTAGATCATTACAGTGGAGTCCTCATGAATAGAATTAGTGCCCTCTTAGAAGAGGCCCACGACAGTCCCCTTGCTCCTTCTTCAAAAAGAAAGGCATCTATAAGCCAGGAAGAAAGTTCTTGCCAGGCACAGAATTTGCTGGTGCCTTGGTCTTAGTTTTCTCAGCATCTAGAACTGTGAGGAAAAAAATTAAAAAATTCTGTTTACACATCACACAGCAACAGTATTCTAATATAGTAGTCCAAATGATCCAAGACAAAGCTGATAAAAATCTTCACACTATATATCCAGCACTGTGATCACACTTACTGCTTCATGATAATCTTCTCTGGGATATCTTGAGCCCTAGCCTGATTTGTTCTCATTTGCCCCCTAGAAAAACTGTTTTGGTCTTGTTCATTTTTATTTGTGATAAGGGAGTATAACTAAATCCTGTTTGCTAATTTTGGTACTCTCTTTATATGCCCCATTTTGAACAGCCTTGTCTAATATTGGGAATGGGAATAACGTAGGCTAAAATACCTATAAACTGAAATACATCAGAAATATTTGTTACTTCTCCTCTTATATCAAATACTTCATATCTGAGAAGGGATCAGCCACCTATGACTCACAGACAAAAGGCGGCTCACTACCAGTTTTTATAAATAAAGTTTTCTTAGAACAAAACCATACCATTTATTTATATATTATTTATGGTTGGTTTTATACTACAATGGCTACATTGTACAGTTATAACTGAATTCTTATTGCCCTCAAAACATAAAATATTTACTATCTAAAATGTTAAGTAAAAACTTTGCTCATTTTTGATAAGACTGCATCAAAAAAGATGACATTTCACCTTTCTCATTTAGGTACATATCTATTCATTTTTTATTTAAATATATTAAGTATTATTATTATTAGTGTCTATGGGGTTGCACAGAGTTGGACACAACTGAAGTGACTTAGCCGTAGCAGTAGTAGTAACATCTTCTATCCTAAGGTGTATTTTAAAAATTATGTTATAAAATGATTTCAAGTATTATGTTACCTAATTTTCACTTTTCCTATAGGTAGATAGAGTGACTATAAAATAGTATTAAAGTTTTAGTATCGAATCCCATTTTATTTTCCCAATTTAATTCATTTTATAGCCTTAAATTAGTCCTTACCATTTTTTATTTTCTCCACCTTAGTAACACAGTAACTTTGAACATGGAATATGACCCATGTGAGCCTGAGTAAAATAAAATATCAATATTATCAACTGATTGGTGCTATTGTAAGTGTGAGGAAAATTATTAGTCCATGACAGAATGTCATCAATGACTGCCATCATTATCATCACTCTATATGTAGACCTTCAGCTCTGAAGAAATGCTTTCTGAATTTAATTTTGAAGTATTCCACTTAAATAAGTCAAGTAACTCTCCATTTCTACAAATTACATCCAAATTTAATGGCTTAAAATAATAAGCATTTGTTATCTCCCATTTTCTGTGGGTTGAGTTGAGAGTTTCTTCATTATTGCAGTCAAGGTGTTAGTCAGGGTTACACTATCTGAAGGCTTGACTGTGACCAGAGAATTCTTTTCCAAGTTTACACTCAAGTGGTCTATGGAAGGCCTCAGTTCTTGTCTATCTGCTGGTTAGAGGCCTGAGTTACTCACCATGTAGGCCTTTTCTCAGGACTTCTTGGGAGATCTCATACTGTGGTAGCTCACTTCCCTTTGAGCAAGTGATCTGACAGAGATCAAAGGAGAAGCAAACGTGTCTTGTATGAAAGTCTTATAAGTCACACACTACATTTTAACAACATTCTATTCACAATAAGGAAGGTACTGTGTTCACCTCACACTCAACAGAAGAGCACTGGGCTTCAAAGGAAAATAAAAGTATATAGGCAGCTCTGTATTCTGGTACAAGTGTTTCTGTTCATCTTAGCCATAAATACAGAAAGGAGTATTCACCTGTTGAAGGAAGGACTACCAGAGTATGTGGATAAACAGTTGACCCTTGAACACCTCCAGGAGTTGGGGACATCAACTCTTGGTACAGTTAAAAAAACCCGTATAACTGAGAGTCAGCCCTCCTACACATAGCTCTGTGTCCACAGTTCTTCACCTGAGGATTCAACCAACCACATATTGTGGAGTACTTCACTAGTTACTACTGAAAAGATCCCACATGTAAGTGGATCTGTGCAGTCAAGCCCACATTGTTCAAAGATCAACTGTATATTAAAATTGCCTTACTCAATTTGCCTCAATTTCCCCATCTGTAAAATGAATATAATTAATGCTAGAATGAAGATTACTGTCTTGGGATTACCGACGTCTAAATCATATCGATAAGAACCTCCCACATGTAAGCAATCTAAAAATATTAGCTAATATTAGAAGTTTGGTTTACTATTTTTATAGAACAATGTGGATATTATTATTCTTACTTTATGCTATTTCATTACATCACTATCTGAAATGTAGGATTTACTTTCATTCTTTGGCAGAAAATTTGCCTGTCAGGTTCAATTATTGGTATTGTGAAGGAAAGGCTTGCTTGCTTTTGTTTCCCCGATGTAAGAATTGATATAACTTTTCAGTTATCAAAATGCTTCTCAATTTGCTTTTCTGTCAGTGACTACCATATGTTTCCTTATGTTATCCATGGTATAAATAGGCCACTTAGCAAAATACTAATAGTCACCTTTCTGTATTTAGGACTAAAATTAACACAAACACATACAGAAATACAGAGCTGCCTATATATTTTCCTTTGAAGCCAGAATATGACATTTTAAAAAATAAATGTTTAAGGTATAATTGTCATATAACATTAATATTAGTTTCAGGTATACAACACTATGATTTAACATTTTTATATAGTGTGAAAGAATCACAATAAATCTTTTATATAATTCACATTCCTCTGTTGCTTAATTATTTTGTTACTTGTTTTTTCATTTTCTGAAATTTTACTCTATCTGCTTAGATTCAGAGTATCACAAAGTACAATGTTTCTAGAGTAGTCTCATCCTATGAAATGTTAAATGATAATTATGTCATCTGATATAATGCCTCTTTGGGATATAAACACACAAACACACTTATACACAAGCCAGGCAAGTCAAATTGTCTAGTTCTCTGCTTCTTTGGTAGGCATAAGAGCAGTTGAATATATACACATTAATAAAATGCATTTTGGGGGAGATACTATATTCACTCTTTTCATAATATTTGCTTGTTTTATTTGGTTTGGGGACAAAGGTCCAAATGTTAGAATAAAATAACATTTATATCAAGTATGACTTGGTAGGTAGAAAAATTTTTCATTGCAATTGAAAAAAGCTGTAAAGCAATCACAGCTTATAATTTGTAGCAGTTTTCAGCCTTAACTTCATTCTCTCTAGGGAAATTTCTCTAACTCTTTTAGACTGGGCAAAAGTTTCCTTGTATTTCATCTCACAGCAGTCTGTTTTTTTCCTTATCAAAGCACTTATCACACATTATTGAATCTGAAATTTGTATTGTCTGCATACAGTAAAGGCTCTAATTGATGTGTTGGCAAGATACAGTGGATTCTCTGCACACAACTGTATCTTCAATGATTTTGCACAGATTTGTGACAAAATAAGACTGGAATATATATTTTGGAAGAAATGTTGAATAAGAGAGAGTTTTAAAGTTAGGATGAGGTTTACAATATACCTAGTGAGGATTTGATCTCCCTAGAACTTCCTTCATTCCAACCACAGCTTGAACACTGAAAATATTTGGTAGCAGACAAGAAGTCTAGCAGAATTAAAATTAATTAAAATATAATTAGTTTATGATGGAATTTTCAATTATTACCATAAGTAAATCCCTGTCTGTTGAGGCTGTAAGTAGGAAGCTGAATACCAAGCCCTACTGTAACTATCATCACTATCAGAAACAAAGTATTATGAATACATGCAACAGAGACACAGCTTATTATACTTTCTTATATCCATAACTATCTATAGGATTATAACCAGTTTATAATAAGTTTAAATGGAGAATAAAAAATATGCAAAATAATTTAACTGCCAACAATCTTCCAAAGGGTAGGCACCAATTGTTAATAAAGTTTAATAACTATAGATGGTATTTAACAGCTGTTTTTCAGGCACTATATTTGGTATTTTATGAATGTTACCTTATGTAATCCATGCAACCAAACCATAATGTACTGGAGATATTACACTGAAATTAAATTTGGGTTCAGATCATGAGTTAAATGTTTATACATACCTGTATATCATGAGCAAGTTAGATACTGTGTGTAAGTATCAGTTTTCTCATCTGTCAAAATAGAGAAAACAGTTTCCTTAAATTTACTTATATGTTAATAATTAGTGATAACTTTTATTACATTTGTACATATACAGAGCTAGCAAGCGGCATATTATCAGTCTACATCTCCATAGCCTGTATATGCACCAGTTTTTTTTCTCTTTTTTAATCTATTTATTGTAATGCAGTTGACATATGATTATCTTATTTTCAGCTTTGTAACATAATGATTTGATATTTGTATATATTGCAAAATGATCACAATAAGTCTAGTAAATATCCATCACCATACATAATTATGAAAATGCTAGATTTACAAATTTTTATATCTTCCATTTCACTAAAAAACATCCATGGTAGTTTACTCACCATGAAATAGACCAGACATTTTTGTTTCATTTCAGTTTCATTTCAGTTTCAATAAAGTATCTGTGCTACTCCTCAATCTTGGGAAATCTTCCCCAATGTGTATACTTGTATGTTTGCCTGTGTGTGTGTATGTGTTCTTTGTGTTCATAAAAACATATCAAACCACCTGATAGCATTTTTTGTTATTTTTTTTAAAGGTACAATGGAAGATTATAAATGGTTTGTAAACACTTGCCACTCCTTAGGTGACCCAATAAATAACTACTGTGAAGACTTTAATAGAGATGCTGTGGTCCCCTGGAGTAGTTCAAATTCTAACTCTCAATTCAGACCTTTTTTTAGAGAATACTTATACAACTTGCCATAAATAAAATGCAAGTCATTTTGGTTCTCACAGAAATCAGTTTAAGTTTTCCCACTGAAGCCAATTTAGTTATCATATTTTTCTCTTTCTACTTCCAACATATGATTATCCAAGGGACTGAATACATCTTCTAAGAGAATTATATATCATCCACAGTGCTCAAAATACCCACACTGCTCAAAATTTAAATAACTTAAGCATAAAATGCAGGGTATGAATTTATCAGATTAGATAATATTCATGAAGTAATTCAGTTGCCAAAATAATTTGCAAGCATTTAACTTTTTTAATTGTCAATTATGTCCAATAATTTTGAATTTTTAAACTCTGTAAGAATTTTAAAGATTATAATTTATATTCTCAAAAAACTGACATATAATTTATTACCCTCTACCTGTAAAATGTAATGAACTTATTGCCCATAATGTTTCTCATAGCTGATGAGGAATCTCTTGTGGATGAAACCAAATGCCATATGCATTTAATGTACTTCATATAGTTCTCTAAATATCTTCTATAAATTATATTCTAAAATTAAACTGGACATGACAGAAGATTCCAAATAATCTACTTAAATTGATCCAAAAGTAATATGAAATTCAAAGTTGGTTTAAAATTGAATCATTGGACCAATTCTCTTGACAATAAGAACTTACCTGTCTATAGTAAATGACTTAGTAATTTAAAGATGCTATCATTATCTCTAATTTACCTACAAAATTCCATCATCAAAAGCTATTAACTAACCTTCAGTTGATTCAAGAAACAATGTGAGTTGGGTTCCTAATAAAGTTATACAACTCAATAGATTTTCTGTGACTAGAATGAGCTCCAATATCTTATTAGACTTGTAAATGTAAATTTTAAATGGAAACATTCTTTTGAATATGAGAGCAGTTTATAGCCTTATCCTGGCACAAAGTGACATAATAAACTGCTAGAATTTTAATTTAAAGCAAAGTTTAAAGGCTGCTGTGGTTTGCCAAGATTATCCTTCATAAAAATTTCTTGAATGTTTATTTGTCAACAACTTATGTGATTATCCTAAATTGACATGAAACCAAAAGTGAGCCAAACATTCTAAAATACTTTTGGAAAGCAAGAAACTATATTTCTGGTTATGTTTTAATGGCGAAGCCAATAAAGTAAAGGAATCTAAGTTAAATAAGGAGAATGGGGGTGGGTAAGGAGGAGTCAGCTTTTTCAGTGAAAACTTACTATTCACAAATTTAAATAGACATTTTATTTCTAGGTTTTCAAAAAACTTTGTGAGAGTCAACTTGAGGTGCTTCTTTGCTTTCAACATTTTATCATGGATACTATTTTTACATTGAGGAAATTGCTACAAACTGATATTTATGCTGTGGGGATCAATACAGAATGAATTAGAACTTAAACTCAATTCTGAACACTAATGAATGTCCTTCTCATATTTAAGAAATCACTGCTAAGTTTTTAAGAGTTTTGTATTGAGTAATAAGGACAACTTGAAATTAACACAATGGCGTGGAAAGTCTTTGTTAATTATGACTGTTTACCTGGCAGTCTGTTAAGCAAGCACACTAAGAACACAAAAGCAAATTCTTTGTATGTTCTCTAATAGTTTAGCAGTAAAACAGTTAGGACACATAAAACAGTTAGGACACATAAAATTTATTCTCCTTTTTACATATGTGCGTTTATGGTCTGGATCTTTTAACTTATACCAGAACAGCCTTTGTAATGCAGTGACAGTTTAAGTGGGAGAAGGTTTTCAGAATGTAAAGCAGATAAAAACAAACCTGCTCTGATTAAAGTACATTTGGGGAACTCAAAACATTGTTTACTTGGCCCTCGGCTCCCCCTCCCCCACTGCTTCTAATAGGTTTGTGTATCTTTATAACTCTGATGGTTTGTAGAACACCCCTTCAAAAATACTACCTGGAAAAGTAAAGTGTCTGTCTTTCTCTCTTCATCTGTCCAAATGATTTGAATGGTAGAAGACTACACTGGCACACATGGACAGGATCTTTCAGTAAATTCAATGGCATTTAATATGTTTACAGTTCAGTTCAGTTCAGGTCACTCAGTCGTGTCCGACTGTTTGCAACACCATGGACTGCAGCAAGCCAGGCCTCCCTGTCCATCACCAACTCCCGGAGTTCACTCAGACTCATCTCCATTGAGTCGGTGATGCCATCCAATCATCTATCTCATCCTCTATCGTCCCCTTCTCCTCCCACCTACAATCTTTTGCAGCATCGTGATCTTTTCAAATGAGTCAGCTCTTCACATCAGGTGGCCCAAGTATTAGAGTTTCCAATGAACACTCAGGACTGATCTCCTTTAGAACAGACTGGTTAGATTTCCTTGCAGTCCAAGGGACTCTCAAGAGTCTTTTCCAACACCATAGTTCAAAAGCATCGATTCTTCGGCTCTTAGCTTTCCTAATATTTTAACTCTCACATCCATCATGACCACTGGAAAAACCATAGCCTTGACTAGACAGACTTTTGTTGGCAAAGTAATGTCTCTGCTTTTTAATATGCTATCTAGGTTGGTTTTAGCTTTTCTTTCAAGGAGCAAGCGTCTTTTAATTTCATGGCTGCAATCACCATCTGCGGTGATTTTAGAGCCCAAAAAGATAAAGTCTGTCACTGTTTCCCCATCTATTTCCCATAAGGTGATGGGACCAGATGCCATGATCTTAGTTTTCTGAAGGTTGAGCTTTAAGCCAACTTTTTCACTCTCCTCTTTCACTTTCATCAAGAGGCTTTTTAGTTCCTCTTCACTTTCTGCCATAAGGGTGGTGTCATCTGCATATCTGAGGTTATTGATCTTTCTCCCAGGAATATTGATTCCAGATTGTGCTTCTTCCAGCCCAGCGTTTCTCATGATGTACTCTGCATAGAAGTTAAATAAGCAGGGTGACAATATACAGCCTTGACGTACTCCTTTTCCTATTTGGAACCAGTCTGTTATTCCATGTCCAGTTCTAATTGTTGCTTCGTGACCTAGATAGGTTTCTCAAGAGACAGGTCAGGTGGTCTGGTATTCCCATCTCTTGAAGAATCTTCCACAGTTTATTGTGATCCACACAGTCAAAGGTTTTGGCATAGTCAATCAAGAAGAAACAGATGTTTTTCTGGAACTCTTTTGCTTTTTTGATGATCCAGCGGAAGTTGGCAATTTGATCTCTGGTTCCTCTGCCTTTTCTAAAATCAGCTTGAATATCTGGAAGTTCATGGTTCACGTATTGCTGAAGC
>SJYT01056919.1:10298-164407 GCA_006410635.1 Cephalophus harveyi
TTTTTTTTTCATTTATTTGTATTACTTAGTTATTATAGTTAGTGTTAGTCGTTCAGTTGTGTCTAATTCTTTGTGACCCTGTGGACTGTAGTGCACCTGGCTTCTCTGTCCATGGGATTTCCCAGGCAAGAATACTGGAGTGGGCTGCCATTTCCTTCTCCAGGGAGTCTTCCCGACCCAGGGATGGAAGCCTGGTTATTATAGTTTTCTGCAAAAATTATATGGGATTTTGGGTTGAAATTTCAGGTGTTACAATTTTTCCCTTTAAAATGAATGAAACAAGGTTTTTTGAAAAAGCATTTTTGATTAGCACCAGTGTTTGAAGGAATGAATTAAAAGATGTTAAACAAAAGGATAGTGGTAGATAGTGTTTCTCAAACTCCGCACTTCCAAGTCCCAGTTTGGGCCTTGAACTAGGAGTCCCTGAACCTGGCCATCTGCCAGACTGCAGGACCATCCTACTGCTCCTTAAGGGACAGCGCTTGAGCTAGAATAAACAAATATTTACTGTCCAAACTAGATACTTTCAACAGTGGAAGGGGAACTATTATTAATGACACCAGGGAAATCGGTGTCCACTGGGGAGACTGCCCCAAGCAGATGAGGAATGTCTAGAATGTCACCATACTGTGAGTCTGTCTCCTTTACCTGGAGTAAGAGACGTGCTAATACAGGTCTAACTGGCTTGGGGGTTGGGGGAATCAGGAGTGTGTCCATTTATGTGTCTGTTGATTTCCATGGTGTAAATACTCTGACCATGTCCAGTTTTTAGCAACTGACAATTTAACAATCAACTCACAAGATTTCTGAAAATTTAGCATTTGGTTGTTTTTAAAAAATATTTTTTATGTATATTTATATTTATTTATTTGGCTGCACTGAGTCTTAGTTGTGGCATGAGGGATCGTTAATGGCCACTGTGAACTCTTAGTTACGACATTTGGGGTGTAGTTCCCTGACCAGGGATCTAACCCAGGCCCCTTGCAGTGGAAATGCAGAGTCTTAGCCACTGGACCACCAGGTAAGTCCCCTAGCAATTGGTTCTTACTAGCCAGAAAGCTCTAACACACTAATGCCTGCAGTCCAGACGTCAAATTCTTTGAAGCTTAGAGTAGAATTCAATCTTTTTTTTTTTTTTTTTCCCCTTTAGCCACATTGTGTGGCATGTGGAATCTTAGATCTCCAGCCAGGGATAGAACCCACATCCCTTGTGTTGGAGAATGAAATCTTAACCATCGGGCCTCCAAGAAAGTCCCCTCGGAGTAGAATTCAGTTTCCCTTCACCCAAATCCTATATTCCTGTTTTCTTTCCCAGAATAGATGTCATTCCAAGAGACTACAGAATCTGTGACCACCATCTCTATTCTCAGATATAGATGTGGTCTTGTTTCTTCACTTCTCTAAACATAGTTTATTTATTTAATTAGTTGAGAAATATTTAACATGTTTTCTGAGTGTTCGATATTATAGTACATAAGAATACAATAATTCAATATTAGCAAAGTTATCAAAGTCCAGAATATTCAGTCTTGAATAAAAACATGTGCTATCAACAGTCTCAGTTCAGTTCAGTCACTCAGTCGTGTCCGACACTTTGCACCCCATGAATCGCAGCATGCCAGGCCTCCCTGTCCATCACCAACTCCCAGAATTTACCCAAACTCATGTCCATCAAGTCGGTGATGCCATCCAATGATCTCATCCTCTGTCATCCCCTTCTCCTCCTGCCCCAAATCCCTCCCAGCATCAGGGTCTTTTCCAGTGAGTCAACTCTTTGCATGAGGTGGCCAAAGTATTGGAGTTTTAGCTTCAACATCAGTCCTTCCAATGAATACTTAGGACTGATCTCCTTTAGGATGGACTGGTGGATCTCCTTGCAGTCCAAGGGACTCTCAAAAGTCTTCTCTAACACCACAGTTCAAAAGCATCAAATCTTCAGCGCTCAGCTTTCTTCACAGTCCAACTCTCACATCCATACATGACTACTGGAAAAAACATAGCCTTGACTAGACGGACTTTTGTTGGCAAAGTAATGTCTCTGATTTTTAATATGCTGTCTAGGTTAGTCATAACTTTCCTTCCAAGGAGTAAGCGTCTTTTAATTTCATGGCTGCAATCACCATCTGCAGTGATTTTGGAGCTCCCCCCCAAAAAAAGTCTGACACTGTTTCCACTGTTTCCCCAATCTATCTGCCATGAAGTGATGGGACTGGATGCCATGATCTTAGTTTTCTGAATGTTGAGCTTTAAGCCAACTTTTTCACTCTCCTCTTTCACTTTCATCAACAGGCTTTTTAGTTCCTCTTCACTTTCTGCTATCAGGGTGATGTCATCTGCATAGCTGAGGTTATTGATATTTCTCCCGGCAATCTTGATTCCAGCTTGTGCTTCTTTCAGCCCAGCATTTCTCATGATGTACTCTGCATATAAGTTAAATAAGCAGGGTGACAATATACAGCCGTGACGTACTCCTTTTCCTATTTGGAACCAGTCTGTTGTTCCATGTCCAGTTCTAACTGTTGCTTCCTGACCTGCATACAGGTTTCTCAAGAGGCAGGTCAGGTTGTCTGGTATTCCCATCTATTTCAGAATTTTCCAGAGTTTATTGTGATCCACAGAGTCAAAGGCTTTGGCATAGTCAATAAAGCAGAAATAGATAGTCTAGTTTATGTCAAATAGCATCAAAATCAGAGCAGTTCCTTGGACAGTTTCTCCTCTAGCATGAAAGGAGGACCAAGCCTGAATATTGTTTCAACAGTCTTCAGGGTCTCTGTGATTTCCTGTGGGCAAATAAGAGCATAAATGATAAAACTACAGGCATGGCCCAAGAATACACAGAAGTGATTACATGGGACAACTGGAATCTAGGAAACAAACATTTCTCTAAATAAGAGTCTAAAGGAAACATAATACCAATTCTGCCTGGCAATAAGACAAATGTTATAAAATTACAAGGAGTATTTTAGCTCCTAGACCACAGCCCCATTCCAAACACTTTGCATTTGCACAAGTAAAGCAACATTAGAAAGGTTTTCCTGGAACTCAAGGATGATTGACCTTGATGTAAATCAAGTCTGTCCCTCTAGGAGGCAGATGATTGTTTATGTCCCTCTAGGAGGCAGATGATTGTTTATGTATTTCAAATGACAATAGTTTTCAGTTTTCAGTGTCTACTCCTGCTGTGCCCAATCTTAATAAAGCTCACCTTCCTACACATGAAAACCAATCTTTTTCTTTCTTTAATGCCATCACAAGGATCTGGGCTATATACTTGGCCCTAGACTACATAGAGAAGTCAACACAAATGCTACCCATGGGAAGCCCATACTTCTTTTGGGAAGAGATACAATTATATATACAATTAACTGCAATACAAATAAGACTGAGAAAAATACAGGTGCAAACCAAAGCCAGAATAATGGTCATGTCACAGACTAAGGATATGACAATCATAAATTAATTTTCTACTAGCCATTAGCATCCTCATATTATCTGCTATGGCTGCTTTCCAATATGCACAAATACACTTTGAATCAGGCCCTTGCATTTCCTGTAAAGTAAAATAAAGTAAAATTTTTTAAAAAGATAATTTTTTAGTTTCAATTAGATTTGTTATACAACTTGATAAGCCATGTATAAAATGTATATGATAGTGATATGATACCCTTTTTTCTTTTTTATATGATTGTCGCTGTTTTTCAGTCACTCAGCCGTATCCATTTCTTTGTGACCCCACGGACCACAGCACACCAGGCTTCCCTGTCCTTCACCACATTCTGGAGCTTGGTCAAACTCATGTCCATTGAGTCAGTGATGCCAATGTATAAAATGTATATGATAGTGATATGATACCCTTTTTTCTTTTTTATATGATTGTCGCTGTTTTTCAGTCACTCAGCCGTATCCATTTCTTTGTGACCCCACGGACCACAGCACACCAGGCTTCCCTGTCCTTCACCACATTCTGGAGCTTGGTCAAACTCATGTCCATTGAGTCAGTGATGCCATCCAACCATCTCATTCTCTGGTGTCCCCTTCTCCTCCTGCCCTCAATGTTTCCCAGCATCAGGGACTTTTTCTTTCTTTATTTTTTTTAAGTGCCTTTTCTAATGAGTTGGCTCTTGGCATCTGGTGGCCAAAGTATTGGAGCTTCAACTTCAGCATCAGTCCTTTCAATGAATAATCAGAATTGATATCCTTAAAAACTGCTTCCTATTTGCTTAAAGTTTACACAATAGGTCTTGAAAAGTGAAGGTGAAAGTCAGTTGTGTCTGACTCTTTGCGACCCCATATTGAAAAGCAGAGACATTACTTTGCCAACAAAGGTCCATCTTGTCAAGGCTATGGTTTTTCCAGTAGTCATGTATGGATGTGAGAGTTGGACTATAAAAAAAGCTGAGTGCCAAAGAATTGGCACTGTTGTGCCAATTGTGCCAATTGTTCCAGAATTTGGAACTGTTGTGTTGGAGAAGACTCTCGAGAGTCCCTTGGACTGCAGGGAGATCCAACCAGTCCATCTTAAAGGAGATCAGTCCTGATTATTCATTGGAAGGACTGTGCTGAAGTTGAAGCACCAATACTTTGGCCACCTGATACCAAGAGCCAACGTATTAGAAAAGGCCCTTAAAAAAATAAAGATAAGATGCTGATAGTGAGAAATATTGAAGGCAGGATGAGAAGGGGACAACAGAGGATGAGACGGTTGGATGGCATCACCGATTCAATGGACATGGGTTTGGGTGGACTCCAGGAGTTGCTGATGGACAGGGAGACCTGGAGTGCTGTGGTCGATGGGGTCACAAAGAGTCAGACATGACTGAGTGACTGAACTGAACTGAACTATATAGTCCATGGAATTCTCTAGGCCAGAATACTGGAATGGGTAGTATTCTATCCCCTGGAGTGAGTTCTCTTATCCAGGGGATCTTCCCAACCCAGGGATCGAACCCAAGTCTCCCGCATGGCAGGTGGATTCTTTCCTACCAGGGAAGCCCAAGAATACTGCAGTGGGTTAGTCCATGGAATTCTCTAGGCCAGAATACTGGAATGGGTAGTATTCTATCCCCTGGAGTGAGTTCTCTTATCCAGGGGATCTTCCCAACCCAGGGATCGAACCCAAGTCTCCCGCATGGCAGGTGGATTCTTTCCTACCAGGGAAGCCCAAGAATACTGCAGTGGGTAGCCTATCCTTTCTCCAGTGGGTCTTCCCAACCCAGGAATCAAACCGGGGTCTCCTACATTGCAGGCAGATTCTTTACCAACTGAACTACTAGGGAAGCCCAATAGGTCTTAATTAGAATATATATGACTGTGGAAAAAAAATGTATTTGTATTCTTATTCAGATTGCTTTTGAGAGCAAAACTCCTTAAATACATTATGGAAGATAATAAAGGTACTTCATTTCCTTGTGAAAAAAATGTATATGGGATAGTGAACATAGAATAGTATAAACAAGGTGGGTGGGAGTGGGGGCAAAAAAGGTGAGAGGAATTAAGAGATACAACCCTCCAGTTATAAAATAAATAGGTCGCAGCCATATAATATACGGCATAAAGAATATGATCAATAACATTACAATAACTTCATATAGGGACAGATGGTTGCTAGATTTACTGAAGTGATCATTTCTGAATATATACAAATATCAAATAACTATGTAATATCCCTGAAACTACCATAATATTGTACACTAGCTATATTTCAAATTAAAATTTTTTTTTAATTAGAAGAAACTATGACTATATGAATCCACCTGCAATGCAGAAGACCCTGGTGCAATTCCTTGGTCAAGAAGATCCACTGGAGAAGGGATAGGCTACCCACTCCAGTATTCTTGGGCTTCCCTGGTGGCTTAGCTGGTAAAGCATCCGCCTGCAATGCAGGAGACCTGTGTTCAATCCCTGGGTTGGGAAGATCCCTTGGAGAAGAGAAAGGCTACCCACTCCAGTATTCTGGCCTGGAGAATTCCATGGCTCAGTGGCTGCGCAGGTGCAGGAGGGCCTAGAGGAGTTATCCCACGTTGAAGGTCAGGAACGGTGGCAGTAAGGAGATACTCCTCATCCAAGGTAAGGAGCAGCAGCTGTGCTTTGCTGGAGCAGCCTTGAAGAGATACCCCATGCCCAAGGTAAGAGAAACCCAAGTAAGATAGTAGGTGTTGCAAGAGGGCATTAGAGGGCAGACACACTGAAACCATACTCACAGAAAACTAGTCATTTCATACTGTTCATGGGGTTCTCAAGGCAAGAATACTGAAGTGGCTTGCCATTCCCTTCTCCAGTGGACCACGTTCTGTCAGCCCTCTCCACCATGACCCGCTCGTCATGGGTTGCCCTGCAGGCATGGCTTGGTTTCATAGAGTTAGACAAGGCTGTGGTCCTAGTGTGATTAGATTGACTAGTTTTCTGTGAGTAAGGTTTCAGTATGTCTGCCCTCTGATGACCTTTTGCAAGACCTATCATCTTTCCTGGGTTTCTCTTAGCTTGGGTGTGGGGTATCTATTCATGGCTGCTTCAGCAAAGCACAGCCGCTGCACAGGGCTGTGAAATGAGCCACCGTGGTGTGAGGAGATACGCGGGTGACACTCGAGGTACTGCAGGGAAATCACGTTCATCTGGAGTGGACTGAGACATATATGGGACTTTTACTATGGTGGCCTGACCCGAGGACAACTCCGCTTTGCTGTTGAGAGCGCCATCTCTTGAGATGTGACGGGAATGGCGGGAATTCTTTCCTGACGAAGCAGGGAAAGGGACCTTCATCTTGAGCTCACGGTGGGGAAACGGGGCTCCTCCTGAGTTGTGCTGGGACCCTCGGTTTTCCACCAATGTGGGGATGGGTATGTCATGGAATTTCTTGCGTTGCAGCAAGGGTGGGAAGGACCCTTGCGAGGTTCAAGAGAGAAGGCGTGATTTCCCTCAAGATGCCACAACAGAACAGGGCCTCATCTCGCCTGCATGGGAGAACCTCCTGGTTTTTCTCGAGTTGCAGAAAGCCCCTCTCAATTGACGACTGGGACCTCAGCCACCCGCTGGCGTGGCCTCAGGAAAGACCAGCCTCCATGCGAGTTGCAAGGGGCCCCTCGGGATTCCTCTCCAGTCATGTCAGTTCCTACGTCCTTGGCTGGAACTGCGGCCAGAACCTGAGGTTTCCTCTCCAGTGCTGACATGGAACTTGGGGTTTGCCTGGAGTCTCCACAGGAGAGTCAGGACTCTTCTCGAGTGGAGACATACACGTCCATGTTCCTCCCGAGCTGTAGGAGCAATGTGAGCCTTCCCTACGAGTTGACACAGGGATCTGTGGCTTTTCTTCACGGTGCCACACAGCTGTCACAAGTGCCACAGTGGTGTGATTTGATGCTCGGTGTGACCTTCGAGGCAGGGTAGGGAAATCAGGTTCATCTGGAGTGGACTGCGAAATTTGGGGGTCCTTTGGAATGGTGGCACGTCCCCTGGAGTCCCTCTCGATATTCCTGTTGAGAGAACGTCATCTTGCAGAGCAATGGAAAGCCAGAATCCTTTGCTGATGAACCAGGGAAAGGGACCCTCATCTCGAGCTAATGGTGGGGAAACGGGGCTCCTCCTGAGTTGTCCTGGGACCCTTGGTGTTCCACCATTGTGGGGACGGGTATGTCAGGAAATTTCTTGAGTTGCAGCAAGGGTGTGAAGGACCCTTTGAGGTTCAGGAGGGAAGGAATGATTTCTCTCAGGATGCCGCAGCAGAAAATGTCCTACCTCGCCTGGAGTGGAAAACCTTACGGTTTTTCTTGAGTAGCCGCAGGTCCTTCTCAAGTTAGGATGGGGAACTTAGGGACTCGCTCGCGTGGCCTCAGGAAATGCCAGTCTCCTTGCGAGTTGATATCGGCCACTGGGAATTCCTCTTCTGTCTGTGCCGGGTTGTGAATCTGAGCCGAAGCTGGAACCTGAGGTTTCCTCTCCACATCTGGAATGGAACTTGGGGTTCCGCTGGAGTCTCAAAAGAAGATTTAGGCCTCGTCTCCTGTGGTTACATGCAAGTCTGTTTTCCTTCCAAGCTTTAGCAGCAGTGTCAGGCTTCCAGACGAATGGACACAGGGATCTGTGGCTTTCCCTCGTGATTCCACAGGGCTCTCACACGTGCTACAGTGGTGTGATTAGATCGATCCTCGCGGTGACCTTCGAGGCAGGGCATGAAAACCAGGTTCATCTGGAGTGGACTGAGATATTTGGGGTCTTTTGGAATGGTGGAACGACCCCTGGAGTTTCCCTCGACATTCCTTTTGAGATTGTGTCCTCTCGCTGTGTGATGGGAACGACAGAATCCATTCCTAACGAAGCAGGGAAGGAACCCTCATCTGGAGCAGAGGAGGGTGAAAGGGGCCCCTCTAGATTTGTGGTGGGACCCTCCCTATTCCTCTCGAGTGGAGACGGGTGTGTTGGGGAACTTCTAGAGTTGCAGCAAGGGTGTGAAGGACCCTTTGTGATTCAGGAGGAAAGGCGTGATTTCTTTCAGGATGCCACTGCAGAAAACGGCCTTATCTCTCCTGGAGTGGAGAACCTCCTGGTTGTTCTCGAGTTGCGGCAGGCCCCTCTCGAGTTAAGACGGGGCCCTTAGGGACCCGCTCGAGTGGCCTCAGGAAAGGCGATTCTCTGTGCGAGTTGAGAGTAGCCCCTCAGGAATCCTCTCCAGTCAGTGCCGGGTCCGAAGTCCCCGTCTGGAGCCAAAACTGGAACCTCATGTTTCGGCTCAAGTGTTGGCATGGATCTTGGGATTCCTCTGGAGTCTCCCCACGGGAGTCAGGCCTGGTCTCCGATGGTTACGTGCACGTCCTCTTTCCTCCCGACCTGTAGCAGCAGTGTCAGGGTTCCCGTCGAGTTGACCCAGAGATCTGTGTTTCCGTCGAGATGCCATAGGGCTGTGGAATGAGCCACCGTGGTGTGAGGTGATACTCGGGTGACACTCGAGGTAGTGCAGGGAAATCACGTTCATCTGGAGTGGACTGAGACATCTATGGGACTTTTAGTATGGTGGCCCGACCCCAGGGGAACTCCGCTTTCCTGTTGAGAGCGCCACGTCTTGATATGAGATGGTAATGGCAGGAATTCTTTCCCAACAAAGCAGGGAAAGGGACCCTCATCTCGATCTCACGGTGGAGAATCTGGCCTCTTCCTGAGTTGTGCTTGGACCCTCGGTGTTCCACCAATTTGGGGACGGGTATGTCGGGGAATTTCTTGAGTTGCAGCAAGGGTGGGAAGGACCCTGCAAGGTTCAAGAGAGAAGGCGTGATTTCCCTCGAGATACTGCAGCAGAAAAGGGCCTCATCTCGCCTGCATGGTAGAACCTCCTGGTTTTTCTCGAGTTGCGGAAAGTCCCTCTCAATTGACGACGGGGAACTCAGCGACCCGCTGGCGTGGCCTCAGGAAAGACCAGCCTCCTTGCGAGTTGTGAAGGGCCCCTCGGGATTCCTCTCCAGTCATGTCGGTTCCTCAGTCCTTGGCTGGAACTGCAACCAGAACCTGAGGTTTCCTCTCCAGTGCTGACATGGATCTTGGGGTTCCTGTGGAGTCTCCACAGGAGAGTCAGGTCTCTTCTCGAGTGATGACATACACGTCCATTTTCCTCCCGAGATGTAGGAGCAATGTGAGGCTTCCCTACGAGTTGACACAGGGATCTGTGGCTTTTCCTCGAGGTGCCACAGGGCTTTTGCACATGCCACAGTGGTGTGATTCGATGCTCAGTGTAACCCTCGAGGCAGGTTTCAGAATTCAGGTTCATCCTGAGTGGACTGCAACATTTTGTGGTCCTTTGGAATGGTGGCACGTCCCCTGGAGTCCCTCTCGACATTCCTGTTGAGAGCATGTCATCTTGCTGTGCAACGGGAAAGCCAGAATCCTTTCCCTATGAAGCCGGGAAGGGAGCCCTCATCTGTAGCGGATGAGGGGGAAAAGAGGCCCCTCTTGAGTTGTGGTGGGACCCTCAGTGTTCCTCTCGTGGGGAGACGGGTATGTCAGGAACTTCTTGAGTTGCAGCAAGGGTGTGAAGGACCCTTTGAGGTTCAGGAGGGATGGAGTGATTTCTCTCGGGATGCCGCAGCTGAAAAAGTCCTCATCTCGCCCGGAGGGGAGGACCTTATGGTTTTTCTCGAGTAGCGGCAGGTCCTTCTCAAGTTACGACGTGGACCTCAGGGACCTGCTCGCGTGGCCTCAGGAAATGCCAGTCTCCGTGCGAGTTGAGAGTGGCCCCTCGGGATTCCTCTCTTGTCTGTGCCGGGTCCTGAATCCCTGTCTGGAGCCGAAGCTGGAACCTGAGGTTTCCTCTCCACATCTGGCATGGATCTTGGGGATCCCTGGAGTCTCCACAGGAGAGTTAGGCCTCGTCTTCTGTCAGTCAGTCAGTCAGTTCAGTCGCTCAGTCGTGTCTGACTCTTTTGGACCCCATGAATCACAGCACGCCAGGCCCCCCTGTTCATCACCGTCTCTCGGAGTTCACTCAGACTCACATCCATCGAGTCAGTGATGCCATCCAGCCATCTCATCCTCAGTCGTCCCCTTCTCCTCCTGCCCCCAATCCCTCCCAGCATCAGAGTCTTTTCCAATGAGTCAACTCTTCGCATGAGGTGGCCAATGTACTGGAGTTTCAGCTTTAGCATCATTCCTTCCAAAGTAATCCCAGGTTTGATCTCCTTCAGAATGAACTGGCTGGATCTCCTTGCAGTCCAAGGGACTCTCAAGAGTCTTCTCCAACACCACAGTTCAAAAGCATCAATTCTTCGGCGATCAGCCTTCTTCACAGTCCAACTCTCACATCCATACATGACCACAGGAAAAACCATAGGTTTGACTAAACGGATCTTAGTCGGCAAAGTAATGTCTCTGCTTTTGAAAATGCTATCTAGATCAGCTTTAGCATCATTCCTTCCAAAGAAATCCCAGGGTTGATCTCCTTCAGAATGGACTGGTTGGATCTCCTTGCAGTCCAAGGGACTCTCAAGAGTCTTCTCCAACACCACAGTTCAAAAGCATCAATTCTTCGGCGCTCAGCCTTCTTCACAGTCCAACTCTCACATCCATACATGACCACAGGAAAAACCATAGCCTTGACTAGACGGACCTTGTTTTTAGAAACACGATGGTGGTGGTGGTGGTTTAGTCGCTGAGTCGTGTCCCACTCTTGCGACCCCACAGACTGCAGCCTGCCAGGCTCCTCTGTCCATGGGATTCTCCAGGCAAGAATACTGGAGTGGTTGCCATTTCCCTCTCCAGCATATCTTCCTGACCCAGCGATCAAACCTGGGTCTCCTGCGTTGCAGGCAGATTCTTTACCAACTGAGCCGCGAGGGAAGAAACACGATGGTATGGCTTATTCCTGGGCATGGAGAGGCACTGTCGTTGTTCAGAGGCTCAGTTGTGTCCGACTCTTTGCAACTTCATGGACTGCAGCACACCAGGCTTCCCTGTCCTTCACCATCTCCCGGAGTTTGCTCAAACTCATGTCCATTGCATTGATGATGCCATCCAACCAGCTCATCCTCTGTTGCCCCCTTCTTCTCCTGCCCTCAATCTTTCTCAACGTCAGGGTCTTTTCTAATGAAGAGGCATGACTGTTACCAGATGCAAGTGGTATGCCCGATGTACAGTGAGGCCACACCACAAGTTTGGAGTTTGGGGCAGGGAAAGGTTTACTGCAGGGCCACACAAAGAGACAGGGGACTCGTGCCCCCAAACCTCAAACTCCACAAAGTGTTTCAGCAAAGCTTTTTTAAAGGCAAGGTCGGCAGGGTGGGGTGGGGGAGGGGTTGGTTGTTGCAGGCGTCTTGGTGTTGGAATCCTTTGTTCTTACAACTGTCCACATAGGTCACCTCATGATGTTCCAGTAAATCTCCAGCAAGACAAATGCATTCTCTGTTCTGCAACTTTTTAACTCTCTATGAATGGGAAAATGTTATACCTTTAAAGGTCAAAGCCTTGAGAAGGGTTCTCTGGTGTATTTCAAGCTATAGGCAACATTTCTAACTTGTAACAAAAGCAACAAGATACAAAGGTTGAAGTTAAAAAAAATTAAAACAGATTCAACTTGGAGTGAGATTTGTTCTTCCCTATCACTTGACTTGAACAGGGCATCCTCCCTGCCCCCCTTTCATTTCCTATCAGATTTCATGTAAGGCAATACATGGATATAACCCTCTTGTGATTGGATACTTCGATGAATAGGACTGTCCTGGTTATGGATGTGTTCTTCACAGATCTGTGTTATCATTGCAGAGTCATGTCAATATTTTCATTTAGAACATTGTTGAGATTAGCCTGGCGTCATTCACATGTGCAACATTTTTACAAATACCTTTAACTAATTAGTCTTTAACTAATGGTGTGGACTTACATAGTGGTCCAGTGGTTGGGAATCTGCCTTTACTGGACTTCCCTGGTGGTTCCATTTGTTACGAATCTGCCTGCCTATGCAGCAAAGGTTCAATCCCTGATCCGGGATGATCCCCCTTGCCTCGGGCAACTAAATCACATGCCACAACTCCTGAGCCCACGCCATGGAGCCTGTGCTCTGCAGCGAGAGAGGCCCAAGCACCACAACTCAAAAGCAGCCTGTGGGTGCTGCAACTAAAAGCCTGCACGCAGCAATGAAGACCCAGCACAGCCGAAAATAAAAGTAAATAAAATTATTTTTTAAAAAACATAGTGATGTGTCACACGTCTAGTGGGGATCCATTCCACGTGAAGATGACTCCAAAATCTAGTCCTATTAGAATACTTACTGTATTCTTGATTATGAATCCTCAATGGCACAGTTGACTCTCTTTCTTTTGGTGGGAACATGGGTCCAGACTACAGGTTATAAAATTTGATTGGCAAATTCCAGCCACTGACTAGCTTGGAAGAAGGCAGTCCACAAACAAGCAAGTCCATCCCAGAAGCTCTATTTAAAAAGACTCACATATAGAACCATGTATTTCCTCTGTCAGGGTGAAATCAACTTGTCACCGAGAGGCATAGCAGTTAATCAAAAGTTGAAAATAATGGAGAGTACTGCTTTAGGCAAATGCTCCACAGAAGAACCCAGGGCTCTCAAGCACTCTCTGATTGAATAAATAACTTAACAGAATCATATTCAAAGCATCTCAGCTACCCGATGTTTGCACAACTCAGTACTTTAAAGAGTGCTTTTTCCCTGATGGGAAGCACTATGTTTCTTGAGGCTTCCAGAAACATGTACTATCTGAAGAAATGTCTGATGGTAAAAATAAATCATTAAGGTTTTCCCTGCATCTGTCATTCATGTGGATTTAGACCTTTCTAGAGAGAACTACTGAAAAAATTTTGTAATGTTGTTGTGAACCATGGTATCCCTCTAGTTTTGTTTTTAGACTCGAGCATTTTTTCCATTCTAGGAAATACATTTTCTACTATAGAACTGAGCTGGTTCTAACAAATTTTCACCTCTTTATTTTTTCCCTTGTTGGCTTTTTAAAAATTTTTAAAGGAATTAATTAACAAGGGAGTGTTGCATTGTAAGGATTTTTCTGGGAGCTCAGCTGGTAAAGAATCCACCTGTAATGCAGGAGACGCTGGTTTGATCCCTGGGTTGGGAAGATCCCCTGGAGGAGGGCATGGCAACCCACTCCAGTATTCTTGCCTGGAGAATCCCATGGACAGAGGAGGCTGGCAGGCTACAATCCATGGGGTCGCAAAGAGTCAGATACTGACTGAGCAACTAAGCACAGCACAGCACGGAGCATTGTAAACATGACACCCTAAGTGTCTGAATTGCAAAAGGAAAGCAAGGAGCATCTTGCAAGCAGGTGATTGTGTTGTATCTGATTGTTGCTAAAGAATTCTAAAAATTTTGGGCAAAACCGATGATATCTGAGAAAGTATTTTTCAATCTTTAATGTATCAATCATCTGGGGATCTTACTAGCATCCGAATTTTGATTTAGTAAGCATGGAGTGGGACCTATACCACTGCATTTTTAATAAGTTCCTAGGTCCCTGAAGTGCTTCTGGTCCATTTTGCATAGTTAGGTTTTCTTTTCTTTTTAATTTTCTTTTGTATTGGCATATAGTTGACCTCTTTTTTTTTTAAGGCTACATCTTGAGTATGTTGGTAGCTTCTGGTGGCTTTTTCAATAGAATGGCCAGATTATCATTTCTGAAAACAGTATGATTAATATATTCACACATGTGTATTGAACACTTCTACAAAATAGCTCATGGAATTTTCTCAACAATTGTATGAGGTTCATGCTGCTATTATCCCCATTTTATAGATTAAAGAAACTGAATTTAAGAGAATTTAAATGATTTCCTAATGTTACCGAGCCAAGGATACAGAAAACTATTGAAGGGTTATACTTCAATATAACCTGGTCAGAAACCCAGGCCACCTGACCCAGAGCCTGTTTTCTTTCTTTCTTTCTTTAAAAAAAAAAAAAAAAAAAAACTTATTTATTTAGCTGTGTTGGGCCTTGGTTGAGGCACGCCGAATCTTCCTTGGGGCGCACAGGCTATCCTGTTTAGGGGAGCGGACACAGTAGTTGCGGCATGCGGGCTTAGCTGCCTTGTGGTATGTAGGATCTTAGTTCTCTGACAAAGGATTGAACCCGTGTCCCCTGCATTGCAACACAGATTCTTAACCACTAAGCTATAAGGGAAGTTTCTTAGAACCTGTTTCTTAACCTTCCCTGCACTGCCTGATTTTCGTGTTCAATTTTTTTCTTAAAATGGTGGTAGAAAATGAGTTAATTATTGGCTGTTTATTCCTTGTTTCATTAATATTAACAGGGCATAAATTGAGAGGAAACTAAATTAAGTATTTGTGTGTGTTGGGGTGTGGCAGTTTCTCTAACTCATATTTATGCTCAGAGATGCATAGAAAGGAAATCACTTCTTCTTTCTAATGCCCTAATTAGTGGCTTTGACAGTAAATCAGTTCCCATTTTGCTGTGAAGCCAGGCATTTTAGAGGTTAAGAGCACACATTCTGGAATCTGGCAGGCTCCTCCAAATCCAGGCACAGGTACTTTCGAGCTCAGTGAGCCAAGCATCTTCAATTGTCTTGGCCTTAATTTTCCTAACTGCTAAATGGGAACAATACACTTCCTACCTTGGTATTACACAAACACTGAAAGAAAGTAAATGTGAAAGGTGCTCAGCTATGTCCGACTCTTTTCAGCTCCATGGACTGACTGTAACCTGCCAGGCTCCTCTGTCCCTATAATTCTCTAGGCCAGAATACTGGGGTGGGTAGCCATTCCCTTCTCCAGGGTATCTTCCCAACCCAGGGATCAAACCCAGGTCTCCCTCATTGCAGGTGGATTCTTTACCAGCTGAGCCATGAGGGAAACCCTGAACAATGTCACACGAACACTGAACAATATCATGAATAAATAAAAGTGTGTGACACGTGGCAAATACACAACAGATGTTACTTTGTCTCCCTCACTTTTCCTCCAAAGAAACCAGAATGCAAACATGTAAATACCAGAAAGAATAAAATAAGGACCACAGGGCTGTTCAGGTTTTATTTACTTTGTGTGTGTGCATGCCCAGTTGTGTCCGACTCTGTGATCACATGGACTGTAGCCCCCAGGGTCCTCTGTCCATGGAATTTTCCAGGCAGACATACTGGAGTGGGTTGCTGTTTTCTCTTCCAGGGGATCTTCCTGACCCAGGGATCAAACCCACGTCCCTTGCATCTCCTGCATTGCCAGGCAGATTCTTTACCACTGTACCACCTGGGAAGCCACTTTTTGTACTTTAGGAACAAAATGTTCACAGCAAACCTGAGGGAGCAGACACTACTGTTTTTATTAGCTCCATGACATCCTCTGGGGAACCTCCTGTATCCCCTGCCATAACCCCTCAGTCTAGGACACATGTGGGATTGAATCCACCACCATGTCAGAGTGGAAATGTGACTCAGGCCTAGCCAATTAGCATACTCCATTTCCTTGGCCTATGTGATTGGTTGAGTTGTGAGCACATGACCTGCGCTGGGCCAATGATCATCAGGTCTTGGATTTTAAAGTGTTTAAGGAAGAGAAACTACCACTTGCAGTGGATTTCTCCTTGGGAGAGGAGCTGCTAGGGGCCGCTGGCCTGAGTGAGTCACCCTGAACGTAGATCCATTCATTTTGTAGGAAACAGTTACAAGGATGGTGCTGCTAGTGTGCCTGGACGTTGACTTTTCATGCTTCTGGACATTTTAGATTTTGGGTTAAAGAAATTGCCTACTTGCCTAAGTTGATAGATTTGTTTTTTTTTAACAGCTTTTACAAAAATGCAGATAAGCAAGCAAGCAGCACTTAGCAAACACCTGAGAATGTGGGTCCTGTCCCCATTTACGTGCAGATTTTTGATCTGAGACATAAAGCACGCAGGGGCAACATCAGATGAGAGCTCCAAAGGACTCTGTCAAGAAGTGCAAAATGACAGGTTTCATGGCACATAAGAAACTGAGTGCGCCCTCTTCTCTAGAACGCAGATTAAGTTCCTTCATCTGCATGGAGAGCAAAAGCCTTCCGTGATGAAATGGCTCATGACCCCTTTTATGGGCTGCCATGTATGGTGGTTTAGGTTGTGCACTGTGCAAATGTTCTCATGCTAGAGAAGTCGTGGAGCTAAAGACCAGTCTGTGATGCACTCAATGAACTGTGCAGGCTATCATGAGCCTGTATTGGCCTGGGAAGAGGGACACTTACTTCTAATTAACACAAATGTCTTGTATGTTAGTTTCAGGCCTGGCAGAACTTCACCTTGGTGTTAACCTGCTCCATTACTGCACCCAGATGCTGAATGTCCCCAAAAACTAGATGCTATGATCATGCGGACTGGTCCCTGTGTTAATTCATTGACAGCTGCGTTAGTCTTCTGTTGCTTTTAGTGACTTGAGATGACACAAATTTGTCATCTTTCAGTTCTGTAGGTTTGATGTCTGACACAGGTCTCACTGAGCTAAAAACAAAGTGTCACGGCAGCAGCATTCCTTTCTGGAAGTTTTAAAGAAGAATGTTTTCTTGATTTTTCCAGCTTCTAGAAGTTGCCTTCATTCCTTGGCTCCTGGCTCACTACCTCCTTCAACATTCAAGACAGTATGTTGAGTCTTTCATATCCCATCACTCCAGCTTCCATTTCTGCCTCCCTCTTCCACTTTTTACAATTTGAAGTATAGTTGATGTACAGTATTATATGTTACAGGTGTATACTAGAGTCATTCACAATTTTTGAAGTTTATATTCCATTTATGGTTATAAAATATTGGCCTGTGTTGTACAGTATATACTTATAGCTTATTTTATACCTAATACTTTGCATCTCTTACTCCTCCACCCCTTTATTGTCTGTCCTGCTTCCCCCTCCCCACAGGAAACCTCTAGTTTGTTCTCTGTAAGGCTGCTTCTTTTTGTTATATTCACTAGTTGGTTGTAGTTTTTTAGATTACACATATTAGTGCTTACAAACAGTATTTGTCTTTCTGACTTATTTCCCTTAGCATCAGTTCAGTTCAGTTCAGTTGCTCAGTCGTGTCCAACTCTTTGCGACCCCATGAATCGCAGCACGCCAGGCCTCCCTGTTCATCACCATCTCCCGGAGTTCACTCAGACTCACGTCCATCGAGTCCGTGATGCCATCCAGCTATCTCATCCTCTGTCGTCCCCTTCTCCTCCTGCCCCCAATCCCTCCCAGCGTCAGAGTCTTTTCCAATGAGTCAACTCTTGGCATGAGGTGGCCAAAGTACTGGAGTTTCAGCTTTAGCATCATTCCTTCCAAAGAAATCCCAGGGCTGATCTCCTTCAGAATGGACTGGTTGGATCTCCTTGCAGTCCAAGGAACTCTCAAGAGTCTCTCCAATACCACAGTTCAAAAGCATCAATTCTTTGGCACTCAGCTTTCTTCGCAGTCCAACTCTCGCATCCATACATGACCACAGGAAAAACCATAGCCTTGATTAAACGGACCTTTGTTGGCAAAGTAATGTCTCTGCTTTTCAATATGCTATCTAAGTTGGTCATATCTTTTCTTCCAAGGAGTAAGTGTCTTTAATTTGCTGGCTGCAATCACTATCTGTAGTGATTTTGGAGCCCCATAAGATAAAGTCTGACACTGTTTCTACTGTTTCCCCATCTATTTGCCATGAAGTGATGGGACCAGATGCTATGATCTTCGTTTTCTGAATGTTGAGCTTTAAGCCAACTTTTTCACTCTCCACTTTCACTTTCATCAAGAGGCTTTTTAGTTCCTCTTCACTTTCTGCCATAAGGGTGGTGTCATCTGCATATCTGAGGTTCTTGATATTTCTCCCGGCAGTCCCTTAGCATAATAGCCTCCAAGTCTATCCATGTTGCTGCAAATGGCAGAATTTTATTCTTTTTATGGATGAGTAGTATTTTGATGGGCTTCCTGGAAGCTCAGCTGGTAGAGAATCTACCTGCAATGCAGGAGACCCTGGTTCGATTCCTGGGTGGGGAAGATTCCCCTGGAGAAGGGATAGGCTACCCACTCCAGTATTCTTGGGCTTCCCTGGTGGCTCAGATGGTAAAGAATCCGCCTGCAGTGCAGGAGACCTGGGTTTGGTCCCTGGGTTGGGACGATCCCCTGGAGGAGGGCATGGGAACCCACTCTAATATTCTTGCCTGGAGAATCCCCATGGACAGAGGAGCCTGGCGGGCTACAGCCCATGGGATTGCAGAGAGTCAGACATGACTGAGAGTGAGCACAGCATAGCACAGTATTCCATTGTATGTACATAATGGCAACCGACTCCTGTATTCTTGCCTGGAAAATCCCATAGACTGAGAAGCCTGGTAGGCTACAGTCCATGGGGTCGCAAAGAGTCGGACACGACTGAGCGACTTTCCCTTCCCTTATTTGTGATACTTAGGTTGCCTCCATATCTTGGCAGTCACCTAAACATGTAAGACAAGTATTAACAGATGTGAAAGAAATCGACAGGAGTACAATAATAGATACTAGAAGGGACTTGCACACCCCTCTTACATCAATGGATAGATTGTCTTCCACTTTGAAGGACCCCCTGTGATGGCATTGCGCCCACACAGATGCTCCAGACTGACCTCTCCTCTCCTGGTCCTTGTCATCACTGCATCCGCAGAGTTCCTGTTGCTGCGTCAGGCACATGTTCACAAGCACTGGAGTCAGACTCTTGGGAGGAATATTCTTCCACCTACTACATTTTTTAGAAAATTTGGTGAATTATTCCCGGACTCGTTTTAAGATTTTTAATTTCTGGGCTAAATTCAGTGGACCTAAATTCAGTGGACCCTACACGAGGCACATGCTCTCGTGTAGCTAACTAGTTAGTTAACTGTTGAGGGAGAGTCACTGTTAGCCTCACCAGCAGCCCCTGTTGCTCACTTGAGTTCGGGAACCCTTTTTCTATGCAGCTGGGCAATCAGAACTCATCTCACTTTCCAGGTAACTGAGTGAGAACATTGCCCTGGGGGATCTCATTCTTCCTGCTGTGTCCTTTTGATTCAGCCTGGCCCTTTCCCCAGATGCATTGTTTTCAGTCCATACAGATTTCACCTTTTTACAGTTGCATTCAAATCACACTTGAGACTGCCAACCTGAAGCTGCTTAGGCTAGGGAAGCAATTTTCTTTCCGGGGCTGGCATCTTTCTGGGTTACTTTGCTGTATCTGCCCTTTAAGAATTAGGAACCCTCACCTCTGGTAACTTGGATATTCCAATGTGATAAGTGAATGATCATCTTCTGCTTGGAAATATATCTGTCCTGTTCTTCAGTTGAGGGTTTCAGTTTTTTTTTCTGGGATGGTCATGATGACTTCCTACATATGCTATGCTCTGTGATTCTGTTTCTTTGTTTGATGCTGTGCTGGGTCTTTGTGGAACATCCCAGTGGTACCAGTGTGAGCCGTCGTGGGAGAGTGCAGAGGTGGCTGGCAGGAGTGGGCCAAGTGAGACTGAAAACTTCATATCCTCACAGGCATGGCACCTGGAAGACACCCCCAGCCTCTTTTCTTCTTCCCTGTTCAAAGATAATTTTCAGAAAGAGATAAAGTCATGACTGTCTTATGGATATAAAATGAAGACGTTAAAATTTTTATGTAGCTCATTAATGAAATGGGGACACCCAGCAGATATGATAGGCTGATCCCAAGGAGAAGGCAGAGAAGCACAGGAGGAGTGTCAAAATTCACACCTGCAGACACAAAGCTGACTTTTCCAGTGGTGGGGGAGGGGTGGTCCCTCTGCCAGAGAGAGCTGATGTGCATTCCTATAGACAAAATTTATTTTGAATTACTGTCTGTTATCTAGGGCCTTATAAAATAGTTCCCATAGCATCACACTCTGAAAATCTAGAATGGCGTGAAAAGTTTCCACGAAAGCGCAGAGCTCTGTCTCTGCCCCCGTTTCTACTCGGTAAACTCTCCTCTGAGCAGCCTGTATCGCTGCTCTTGATTTTGCTCTGATTGCAGGTCTGTGTTTGCTCGCCCGTGAAGCGCAGGTGGGAGTGAATGGCAGTGGTTGCTTTTTCGGCATTTGTTTTTCTTGCCCAGTTGTCCCCTCCTCCTTGCCCTCCTCCCTCCTCTCTTCCCTCCTCCCTCCCCTTCCTCCTCCTCCTCCATCTCCTCTTATCTCCTCCTCTTTCCTCTTGCCTTCTTGTTCCCTTGCTACCTCTTACCCTCTTTTCAGAGAATTTGGTATACTGATTAAAAATCTCAAATCCACTTGGCCCTCAGAAAACAAGAGAGGGAGGAAAAAATTGTTTATAGGGTTTTTAATCCCTGAACTAATTAAATATTAATATAAACAAGTTTTTTTTAAAATTACGAGATGTGACACTACCAATTTTAATATAAGCAACTTAATGAAGCACGCTCTGCATACTGAATGTGTACATCCAGGCTGCTGGGGATGCTTACACATTGTCAGGTCGAGGTTAGAGATGAAGTCAGTGCTCTGTATTCAGGCCTTGTCTTCCTCACTAGAGTGTATCTCAGTGGGCTTTCAGGGGGGTTCAACAGCGATGACCATCTCAGGAGAAAGTCTGGGGTTAATGAGTTGCTGACCCTGAGACCAAGAGATTGGCTTTGAGCTATTTGTCCATTATCCTTTCATTTATCCATTTGTTTATTCTTTCATTCATGCATTTACTTAACGTCCTTCTGTGCCCTGGTATTGTTCTGGGTCCTGAATCGGTAGCTATGAACAAGTCGTGTCAGATGTCTGCCTCCAAGGTCCCAGCAAAGAAGGTGAGGTCTTCAGGTTCAATCAAGAAAATAAATAGAAAAGGCAATTTAAGATGGGAAGAAACTAAGCAGGGCAGGAGGCAGGGACCAGATAGGCCACTTCAAGTTCCTTCCTGTACAGGGAGAAAGAGCTAGCCATGCAGAACAGATAGCATTTCAGGAAGAAGGGGCCACGCAAAGGCCCTGAGGCAGGAGTTAGTGCATTTGAAAAAGGGCATGAAGGGCAGTGTGCGTGGATGGATGTGGGCTGGGCAGTGGGGGAAGGTTACAGTGGAAGACAGAGGTCACAGCTATGTCATGCAAGACTTTGTACATGGCCTTGCATGCTATCTCAAGGTATCTGCTTTGTTCAGCCTTATTCTCCTTCTGAATAGTTCTCAGATGAGTTCCCAAGTCAAGGATGCAGTGAGTATGTGGTTCTCAAAGTGCCCCTGGACCAGGTGAATCAGACTCACTTGTTAAAACACAAATTCTTGGTTCCATCCCAGACCTACTGCTTCTGAATCAGAAGCTCTGTGGTGAAGCCCCACCACAGCAAGCCCTCCAAGTAATTCCCAGTGCTGACCAGAGGGTGAGAACCCTTGTATGCAATGACAGCAAGAGGGTTTTGTTTCTCTGCTTGATTCTTTGCAATCTTAAAAATTCTGGTCAGAACTCACACACCTCCCCTTTCAGCCATATTTGCCAGATATAGTCATCATAGTTTTTATTGTTTTCAGTCACTCAGTTGTGTCTGACTCTTTGCAACCCCATGGACTGTAGCATGCCATGCTTCCCTGTCCTTCACTGTCTCCCAGAATTTGTTTAAACTCATGGCCATTGAGTCAGTGATGTCATCCAACCATCTCATCCTCTGTCGCCTCTTCTCTTGCTCTCAGTCTTTCCCAGCATCAGGGTCTTTTCCAGTGAGTTGGCTCCTCGCATCATGTGGTCAAAATATTGGAGCTTCAGCATCAGCATCAGTCCTTCCAATGAATATTCAGGCTTGATTTCTTTCAGCATCGACTGGTTTGATCTCCTTGCTGTCCAAGGGACTCTCATGAGTCTTCTCCAGCACCACAGTTCAAAAGCATCAATTCTTCATCTCTCAGTCTTCTTCATGGTCAAACTCTCACATCCATATACAACTACTGGAAAAACCATATCCTTGACTATACGGATTTTCGTTGGCAGAGTGATGACTGTGCTTTACAATATGCTGTCTAGGTTTGTCATATCTTTTATTCCAAGAAGGAACTGTCTTTTAATTTCATGGCTTACAGTAGCTGTGGAATTTGTATGCACAAGTTCAAATGAAACCTGATTGGTGAGGATGGGACCAAACCTTCTCTTCTAATTGTCTAGGATGCCTGGCTAGTTACATTTTTCAAAATTACATTGGATTTATCATTCCCCCTTCTTCCTAAAAGAACTTTTACACACATTATTTAAAGTAGTCTTGCAGTTTCTTAATTAGAAAAAAATTCTCTGAGATAAGAGCGACCTCCATTTGAACAAACACAAAAAATTCTTCTGCAGAGAACTTCCCTGGTGGTCCAGTGGTTAAGAATTCACCTGCCCATGAAGGTGACACGGGTTCGAGCCCTGGTCTGGGAAGATTCTACATGCCATGGGGCAGCTAAGCCCATGAGCCGCAACTACTGAGCCCTTGCTCTAGAGCCTGTGCTCTGCAGCAAGAGAAGCCACCACAATGAGAAACCCACATGCCACCACTAGAGAGTAGCCCCCATGTGCCACAACTATGGAAAAGCCAGCATGCAGCAACCAAAGCACAGCCAAAAATAACTTTATTGAATTTTTTAAAAAACAGGGTGCTTTAAAGGGGACCCAATTATGACTATTTTAAAAAATTCTTCTGCAGTTGGATTTTTACATGTTTGCAGTCATCCATGCATGCTTACACATTATATAGGAGAACCATTTTACCGAAATTGGCTAGAATAGTTCTTCTCAAACTGTGGCATTTAACAGAATCTCTTGGGAGATGGTGGAAGCAAAGATTACTGAGTCCCAGCTAGTGTCTGGATCAGTGGGGCTGCAGCAGAACCGAGAATTTGCATCTCCAACAAATTCTTAGGTGATGCCGATGCTACCAGTACCACCAGGACTATGCGTGGAGTTCTGTTGCTGGAACACAGAGTTCAAAAAGCTATGACTCTGTCTTAAAGACAGGATTAGATTCAGCTGCGAATAACAAGCTGCAATACAACAGTGGCTGAAACAAACTAGAAATGTATTCTTATTTGCATAAATGTCCCAGCTAATGTGGTGGTTCTCGGGTTGTCTGGAAACTGTACCTTCGCTGTCTTGTCTTTCTAACATTCTGCTGCTGCTGCTGCTAAGTCGCTTCAGTCGTGTCCGACTCTGTGCGACCCCATAGATGGCAGCCCACCAGGCTCCTCTGTCCCTGGGATTCTCCAGGCAAGAACACTGGAGTGGGGTGCCATTTCCTTCTCCAATGTGTGAAAGTGAAAAGTGAAAGTGAAGTCGCTCAGTCTTGCCCGACTCTTAATGACCCCATGGACTGCAGCCCACCAGGCTCCTCCGTCCATGGGATTTGTACTGGAGTGGGGTGCCATTGCCTTCTCTTCTAACATGGTGTTCCTCCTCAGTATTGCACACACCACTATTTGTTTATCCATGAACCTATTGAAGGACATCTCGGTTACTTCCAAGTTTGGTAGTTATGAATAAAGCTGCTGTTAATATTCCCATATAGGCTTTTGTGTGGACATAAATTTTCCACTCCTTTCAGTAAATAACAAGGAGCATGATTGCTGGATGGTATAGAAAAAGCATGTTTAGTTTTACAAGAATTGACAAACTTGCCTTTGAAAGTGGCTGTACCATTTTGCACTCCCACCAACATGAATGAGGGTTCCTGTTGCTCCACATCCTCGCCAGCATTTGATGTCATCAGTGTTTTGGATTCTGACTATTTTATGAGGTGTGTAGTGGTTATATAGATGTTTTGTTGGATATTTAGGTTGCTCCTTTTTTAAAAAAAAACTTTAAACCTGATGTGCACTGAATTTTCTTTCAATATAAACATTTCTGAGCATTTCTTTATTTTTTCATGTCTAGGAATAGATTCCAAGGTGTGCACTGAATGGAGCAGAGAGAAAGGGAACACCAAACTTCTCTTAGATATTGTCAAGTTCTCTTCCAGAAATATAACACATGTTATGTTTCCACTCAAACTTTTTATGAGAGCATAGTGATGACTAAACTCCAGGAAGCATTGTTCATTGTGATTTTAAAAACTCTTCATCAAGTCTGTAAGGAAAGATGTATTGAGCATGACATGAATTTTATCTCTACTTTCAGAATCTGGCAATAACAGATCCTGGTCTCCTTCATCCCATCTAAGTGGGTCTTCTACACTCACTTTATTTGGAAGGTCATTGCAATTGTGTTTTCGTTCCTGTGGGTGGTCAGCGAGTTTGTTGTGGCCATATATATATATTGTACATATATATATATATATATGTATTATACATATATATATATATATGTGGCCATTATATATATATAATGTCACTGGCATGCATATATATGTACCTGGCATACATATTTACAGTTTCCTAAATTGTAAAACTGGAGTGGTGGTTCTCTAATGGGAATGATTTTTCTTCCCAATTAGGGTTGCCGGACAGCAAATAAGAATACAGGGCGTCCAGCTAAATTTGATTTTCAAATGAACATTGAATGGCCCATGAAATATCTGGGAGTGACTTACACTAAGAAGAGTACTCATTATTATTCTGAAACTCAAATTTAAATGGGTGTCTTGTATTTATTGAGTTCCCTAGTGGCTCAGAGGATAAAGCATGTGCCTGCCATGCGGGAGACCCAGGTTCGATCCCTGGGTTGGGAAGATCCCCTGGAGAAGGTAATGGCAACCCACTCCAGTATTCTTGCCTGGACAATCCCATGGACAGGGGAGCTTGGCGGGCTACAGTTCACGGGGTCACAAAGAGTCAGACACGACTGAGCGACTTCACTTCACTTGTATTTATCAGGCAGCTTTACCTGCGGTGCATTTGTGACTCTCTGGAGACATTTGTGGTTGTCATAGCTGGACAGGGGAGTTCTGGCATCTAGTTGAGGTCAAGAATGCTGATAAATATTCAACAATGTACCATCTGCAGAAAGACTTATCCTCAGTAGTTCTGGGGTGGAAAGACCTTGGTTAAGACTGTCTGAATTTCTGTTTAATTTCTTGGCTTTTGCAGTTAGCTAGTGAAATGTAAAGGCTGACAGGGACTAAATATGATTAATATATGTGGGAATGTATAACTCTCCTTACAGCTGTCCTGTCTCAGGTTACAGACCTACTTGACTGGCCATGCTTCCATCTGTGTACCCTGGTTTATTTTTCTTCATGGCACTTACTGCTGCATGAAATTACATTACGTGGGTTTATTTCTTTACTTGTGTTTTAATCTGCCCTCCTCACTAAGATGTGAGCCTCGTGAGGATAGGGATATTACTCTTTCTATTCAATTCCATTTCTCCAGCACCTTGGACAGCGCCCGACACATCTATTCGTGCCATGAATGACAATATGAATAAAGACAGAAAGGTATCTTGCTTTTAAAAGAACTCTACAGATGCCAAACATATTTCTCATAACAAATTATTCTTTAAGCTAGAGTGCTTCTCACACTTAAATCTACACTTAAATCAGTTGCATTTGCCACCGGCTACATTCTTTAGTTGTTACATTCCTTGGGGAAGCTGCAGTCAGATACCAGCTTCCTGAATCATTCAAAGTATGAAAGAAAATGTGCTTGAGAAATGAAGACAAATTCCCTTCTGAAATATATGAAGTGACAAACTCAATGTTTTAGAAACAAATTAAGAGCCATGTGTATAAAGTAAATGTGCTCATCCCAAGGAGAAAAGAGAAGATGGGTCTAGAAGGGACTGGATCTAGAAGGGACTGGAATAAGAGAAGATGAGGAAGAAAGATCTTTTATTGTAATAGCAAAATATGCATAAATATCTCTGGGCATAATTCCCAGAGATTGAAATTTTCCTTCAATGAAGTCTGTTTTCCCACATGAAGTTAGAAAAATGGTTAATTGTCCATTTTGGTTAATTTTTAGTGAGGATAATTTAATCTAGAAAAGTATGTTGGCTCCAGATTTATAAAATTCTCTTCTGTGTTATTCTAAAGATCTGGGACATCATGAAAGTTTTTAGAGAGTAATTAACTGATATCAGAGTTAATGTTTTGTGTCAAAATTTCAACAATTATAAATTTGAAAAAAAATTGGAAAAAACAGCTATTTTGGCAATGCAGTTCCATGTTTTATATTTAAATATATTTGATGTCATTGAAAAAATAAAGTAAATGTGTTTGTTCACTGCATAGCTGGACCTTTCTCCTGTACTTCACGTATGGTGTCCTTGGAGTCGGGGGAGGGATATCATGCTTTTTCAAGGTCTTCAAAAAATGTCCTTTTAGTGACACAAATCCCAAAGGACAACCTGTGTCTTTTTCCTGGAGCTAACATTTTCTCAATTAAAGACGACATGACAAGCCCCCCAAATGTGTCCGGCTCTGTGCTGGGTCCTGGGGGCATGACAGTTGTCATGTTCCAATTTGTGCTACAGCAGCATGTCCTGTAAGCCCTGGACCAGAAAGTCAAGCAGCCACTGTAGACCAGTCACCAAGAAGTACCTACTTTCACGTCAACCTCAGCTTTAACAGTTATGACTCTTGGGCTTGATGTGTGAGTTATATTTTTCCAGTATTCATTAAGATATGCATGGGGCTTCCCCAGTGGCTCAGTGGTGAAGAATCCACCTGCCTGTGCAGAAGACACAGGTTCTATCCCTGATCAGGCAAGATCCCAGATGCTGTGGAGCAACTAAGTTTGAGTGCCACAACTAGTAAGCCTCTGCTGTAGAGCCTGGGAACCTCACCTGCTGAGCCCACGTGCAGCAACTACTGAAGCCTGTGCATCTAGAGCCTGTGGTCTGAGAGCCTGTGGTCCGCACCAAGGGAAGCCACTTCAATGAGAAGCCTATGGACTGTAACTAGAGTAGCCCCCACACACCAGAACTAGAGAAAAACCTCATCCAATAATGAAAATCCTGTACAGCCAAAAATAAATACAATTATTTTTTACAAAAAGAGAGATGCATGGCCAGTTACCAATTTTAAAAATATTTTTCTGTGTACCATTGTGAATTAACTAATCATGATGTCACTGAGACTCAAGCCATATTCTGGGAAAAGCCTGATTGAATCTGGAAAGATGAACCCAGCAGGTCTGGGCCCTTGAATGAGTCCTCGAGGGCTGCATTGCTTTGTGGTTAGGGAGTCAAGACTGTTGTATTAGAATTCTGTCTCTGTCACTTACCACCTGTGTGACTTAAGGCAAGTCCCTTAACCTCTCTGAGCCTCAGTTTCCTCGCTGTGATGTGAGGATGATAAAACGCACCTAATGCATGGGGTTGTTGGGAGTATTACATTCATTGGTCATTCTAGAGCATGGAAAACAGTGTCCAGAATGAAGTAAGTGTAATCATTAAATAAGTAATTTCATAACTTAACTGTGATACAAAGCAGTTTGCTGCCTACCCAAGGAGAAGCACAGAATCAAAGTATTGCATAGATGTGGAGATACCATTTGACTGGGGTTCCTAGGGAGGATTTCTTAGATCTGGAGGCCCTAATATGCGGTGTTCTAGAGCAGATGAGCATTTATCTGCTAGAGATTTGCTTTGGGGGACAGGACACAGCAACCTGGAGGTGGGGAGCAGCAGAGGAGGGAACCTAGGTTTGCATCTGATGAATGACCAGCAGTTCGGCCTGGTTGGGGCATAGGTTTGATGTGCCAGACAGCAAAATCCTGAGGCTGGGAAGCAAGAATCGAAACCCAGAGATTTTGAATGAGCTAAGTTTCACATGGAAGTCGTTGAAGAGTTAAGGACATCTTTTTTAATGATAGCAGAAAGTATGACAGGGCCACAGTAGACTGTGAGGAATTCAAACCCGGGCAGCAGACCAACAGGGTGCATGCTGGTCTGTGGTGCAAGGGAAGGAGACATCTGTTGGGAGGGTTTGCCAATGTCCGTGGTGTAAACACTCTCAACATGGGCGATTGGCTCCTGAAGTTCCTGGACAGGGAGCTGGAAGGCGATGCATAGAATCAGCTCTTGTGAGTCTGCACCTGCCAGATCCAGCACACCATTGACTAGACCTACCTCCTCCAGTCCCCCAGGCACCGACTAGCGGTGTGACCCTGGTCAGGGGGTCAATCCCTTTGACTCTCAGTTCCCTTATCTACAAAAGGAGGAAAGTAATGTAAAGCAACATAAATGACATTTGCAGTTATAAAAAGAGAAAGGCAGTGAGGTCAGCAGTGTAAAATTTTTCCCCAGGGTAGTGTTGTCCCAGCAATTGTCTCAGAGGACAATCGTCTCCCTGCCTTTAAAGCTCCCTGCCTCCATGCCTGAACTCACAGCCCCTTCCTTCATCCTCAAAGCCAGCAAGAAACATCTTCTTCTCTGACCTCCTGACCTTCTCATTAACACCCTTGTGATGACATTGGTTCCACTCGACGAACCAAAATCATCTCCCCATCTCATAATGTTTAACTGAATCACAACCGCAAAGTCCCTTTTGCTATGAAGGTCCCATATTCTCAGATTCTTGGGGTTAGGTTGTGGATATCTTTGGAGGGAGGTATTTTTTAGCCCATGACAGTAACCAGAGACAACTGTGTGTGCACATGCATGAGTGTTTGAGGAGCTGTTTACAATCATTGCCATAAATACAAACATGTCTACAAGCATATGTATAATAGTATCTATATATTGTACATTAATATGTATAGACAAGGACTTCCCTGGTGGCTCAGATGGTAAAGAATCTGCCTGTAATGCAGGAGATCCGGTTTTGATTCCTGGGTTGGGAAGACCCCCTGGAGAAGGGAATAGCAACTCACTCCAGTATTCTTGCCTGGAGAATGCCATTTACAGAGAAGCTTGGAGGGCTACAGTCCATGACTTGACTGAGCGACTTTCAGTTTCATGTATAGACAAAGGAGCAGAGAGATAAAATAGAAGAGGCTTGAGTCAAGGACCAGTTTTGCTTGTTTGTTTTTGAAGTTTGAGTATACCATGCTTTTAAACTGAGGCAAGCTATCCAGTTGAGAGGCAGAAATAGATGATGTGAAAGTTTGAGAGGGAAAAGTGGACTGTAAAGTCTGGTTTTTGAAGGAGAAGGAGATGCTTATAATCACAGACAAGACAGGTAACAAATTCTAAGTTGCTGGCAGATTCTCTGGAGGGAAGAGGAGAGAGGTCCTTTCTGGTGGATTCTGAAGTGTAAGTCATCAGCTGAACATATGTTGGGGTTCAGTGGGATGATATGATTTTGACTGTTGATTATTCATCTCCGTGTAGGGCAGCCCTGGTACTCAGGAGTAGGAAGGAACCAAGTGGGTGAGCTGAGCCAATCTGGAAGTTTGATTTGGGTTTTTGTGTTAAAAACTCTCTAATTCAAGTTCTCAGAGGGCACACCTCTCATCTCAGTCTAGGGCCTTTAGGAACTTAGTGAAATTCAGGGTATCTAGTGTGTCCCAGCTCTCAGTACAGCCATCTATCTGCTTTCTGTCTGCTCGCTGACATATTCATCTGCGACCCAGTATAAGGGCACAGGAAACAGGAAGTGCCAAGGTTTCCCCAAAACCACAGTGATTGTGGGGTCTGGTATGTAATTAGGTCTTGTCATTCTAAGCATGCTGAGACCCTTCTGGTCCAAGAAGAGACCTTCTTTCACTCTTGGGGAAAGCTATCCAATTCAGGTTAAGTTGGACATTGTTTATGATTTAGGGGTTTTGGAATGCATTCTTATTCTTATATTGGAGAAGGAAAAATTTCTATCCTTCATGTAAGATTTTGTTGTTATTTTCACTGACTTTTAAGAGAGAGGACCGGAGTGGAGCTAATATTCCTTCAGTTTGATTTATTAAACTGAAATTCCAAAATATTTTCCCATAGTAATAAGGTTATGAATCTCTTCAAATTTGTATATTTTCTCCTTGATCATTAGTCAAGTTGAATGCATATTTTTTCCTTGGCAACAAAGAACTTCTTTAGCATTTTCCAATCACTAGACAGAAAAAAATAAAGGCTTATAAGAATAAATCCAGTGAAGGAGAAGAAATGGGAAAAAACAACCCACAGTATTGTGGGACATTTAAACATAAAATAAGATAGCAGGAATAAATCCAAACAAATCAATCAAGTAAAGGCTTACAATCAAAATCTATTTAGACATAAACACTAAAGAAAAATACACAGATCACTGAAAATAAAAGTAGGCAAAACATTGCATTAAGAAAATGTTTACAAGAACCAGAGAAATCTGAGATGGATGGCTGTATTAATTTCAGGGAAAAAAAATATGTTCAAAGCCAAAAACATTAAGAAGGACCAAAGAAAAGTTTTTATTATTGGCAACAGGAGACATAATACACAAGAATTTATCATGATCATGATTCCTTAGGTAGTGTCTAACATATTGAGGACAGGTATGGTCTTGTATTTTTGAAATATAAGAACCTAACCATTTCAGAATTCCTGGGAAATAATTTAACATACCTTTCTCAGACATTGACAAATATAGCAGACAAAGCTAAGAGATTCTGTAGTAAAATTGAGAGTACAGTTACCAAAAGACCACATTATGGGACAATTTTATCCCATCTGATATCTTTTAGAACTTATCAGTATCTCTGGCCCATTGATATTGTATATTTACTTTCCAGATTTATACCAGGTTTTCCTATTTTTTCTTTTAGGCCATTTCGTGAGGATTTTCTATAATTCATATGTAAATGAATAATCTTAACCTGTCATCTGTAACAATCCATTTTATGTTTATTTTTAAATTTAGCATTTCTTTGGCTTAATTTTCAATTTTGTTGTCTTTTATATTATTATTTCTTACCTTTGGTTTTGGAGCCTAAAAAAATAAAGTCTGGCACTGTTTCCACTGTTTCCCCATCTATTTCCCATGAAGTGATGGGACCAGATGCCATGATCTTCGTTTTCTGAATGTTGAGCTTTAAGCCAACTTTTTCGCTCTCCTCTTTCACTTTCATCAAGAGGCTTTTTAGCTAGTGGAGCTCTACTATGCCGTGCAGCCCGGGGACGAGCGTGGAGACTGCGCCAAAGAAGATGCCCGGAGAGCCGGCGGGATGCGGACGGGCCGTAATGACATCGATGAGTCGGGGCCTCCCTTGCACAGGATCGGGAGTGTTTTTCTTTACCAGACCCCCAGCCGGCCACCGCTGAGAGAGCTGCGCTTGGATAACCACGTGGCCGTGCAGTACGTGCCAAAGACAGTCAGGCAGGGAGACGTGCTGACTTTTCCGGTCTCCATCTCCAAAAACTCCACCGAGGACCGCTTCACGTTAAGGTGAGTTCATTATCTTCCGGTAGTATCTCCAAGGTCAAGGGCGCATCTGAGACCCTTCCCCTGTATGGGATGCCTAGATCCTGTCTCTTATACACATCTGTTTAACTCATTTATATTTAGTGTCATAATTAACAAATTTGTTCTTATTCCTTTCATCATATTTTATACTTTTTATCAATTTTCTTTCTTGATGATCAATGTTCTTTATTTTCAATGTATCATTTGATGAGCTGTTTCTGTTTTCTTTCTCTCTCTCCTGTCCCAGTTTGTAAGCCAAACAGCTTACTTTTAAACTTATAAAAAAGTACAGTTAAATATATATTTATTTGGTTACTGTTGATAAAAATAAAGCCATTTCTATTGCAAAATTAGTAAACTTTTACTTTTTTTTCTTTTCATGCTTCTTTTGGGATTTTTACCAACTTTATGATTTTTAAAAGCTACAATATTTGGGTTATGAATCTTTTTTGATCAATAACTATTTTGAACTTCTTTGTTTTGCCTATGTTTTAAACTTTCTTTGAATTTATTCTATGCTTAAATGTTTTTGTATTTATGCTATGCTTTTCTTGTTACTGAATATTATACTTTGATTCACTTCCTGGTTGCCTGAATAATTTGGTTCAGTGATGTTTATAAGGAAAGGTAGATAGGATGTCGGAGAAGGCAATGGCACCCCACTTCAGTACTCTTGCCTGGAAAATCCCATGGATGGAGGAGCCTGGAAGGCTGCAGTCCATGGGGTCGCTAGGAGTCGGACACGACTGAGCGACTTCACTTTCACTTTTCACTTTCATGCATTGGAGAAGGAAATGGTACCTTACTCCAGTGTTCTTGCCTGGAGAATCCCAGGGATGGGGGAGCCTGGTGGGCTGCCATCTCTGGGGTCGCACAGAGTCGGACACGACTGAAGTGACTTAGCAGCAGCAGCAGCAGATAGGATGTAACCTTACATCTTTCTGTTGTCTTCGCATATTATCAGGACAATCTCTAGTTTAGAGAATTAATTGTTCAATTAGAACACTCCCCATAAGATTTGGGGAAATACTTGTTATTTTATAATACTTAATTTTGTACAGTGGGCATGACTGAGGTCAATTTCATTAGTTTTTTCTTTTAAAAGTTTTATTTTTAAATAAGCACTTATAGAATTATTCATTATCTGTGACATTAAGAAATGTCTTTAGGAAATATCTAGAAGTTGGTGTTTACAGTTTTTGTTGGAATTCAGTGGAATATTTATTTTACCCCAGGACTGTTTTCCTTTCTCTATTGTCTTTTAATAATTCTTCTTTTGCATTTTCCTGCTATTTTTCTTAGAAGTTCTATTATCTGTATATATATCTAATGTGTCTCATATTTGTTTGCAGTCTGCCACTGATCATTTTCATTTCTTGTCTTTGCCATTTAGCTTTAGGGAAAGCTTCATAAATTCTCCTTTTTTTAGGATAAATTCAATTTTCTGCTTTTTCATATCTATTTTATTGCTTCCGAAACCATTTTAAATCCCTTACTTTTAATACTGCCATATCTTCTCCCATCTTGGTCTTATTTCATTATAAAGTAACAAAGGGCCTGCATTTCTTTGATTAGTGAGAGTGTAAAAGTTATTCTGTGTAAAATATACTTTAGTCCTCTGCGGTAACTACTCTTGAAACTACCTCTTCATCACCCTTTCAAACGTCTTTCTTTGATTTTGCAGTTTTTATTTATGAAAAAAAAAAAAAAAAAAACCCCAACATTTTATTCTCCTTCTGTTTTCTGTCTGTATTTGCCTTCTCTCTCGTGGTCCTTGGCATTTCCCTGGCACGGTGGAGTGGGTTCCTCTTTTCTCCATTCGGTTTCCACCTGCTCTTGTTAGAGCTGTACAGGAAATGTCCACCTGGAAGGGCCACTGGTCCTACATTCCTGTATCTGTGATGCTGCATCTGGAGCAGGGTGGGGATGCATTGGGTTTGCTGATATCCCCAGATCGTCGCTATAACAGTCCTTCTCTCAGTTTGGTACAGCTGCTGCACTGGGGGCCAGTTTCCTGTAAATCGTTTTGGTGTGGTTTGGACTCAGTTCACAGTAAGGCTGTGTCACACCTCCTGCACCAAGTTAGCAAGAAGCCCAGATTCTGGGGTTTTCTGCACTGTGTGGTCACACTCACTCTTGAGTCATTCAGTTGGCTGATTACAGCTGTTGTCGGCAGTCAGCATCAGGAAGCATTACCAAGTGCAGAGCATCCCTGGGATGCATGCCCTTTGCTTTTAGAAATATCAGGTGATTTCTACCAGGCTATTACCTTCTTTAATGATGTCATGCTTGGGGCTACTAGAGTTAGCCAATAACAATGCAGGGTCCCTGGTTACATTTGGATTTCAGATACCTGACAAATTTGGTTTTGTTCTTAATTATAAGCATGCCCCCATGCAACCTTTCTGTTAATTAGAAAAGGAAACATAGTTGATTTTCCTGCATTTTGTCTGGCAGCCTTCATCATGCTGTTTTTTCTGCATGAATGCAATTTCTCAGGAATTCTCCCAGGCCAGGGCTTGCAGTTTGCACTGAATGTTCAGCACAGATGCCGATTTTTACTTATTACCATATTCTCTTAGATACTGCTTTTGAGTCCACTCAGGGGAAATTTTAAATGCCTGTGCTCAAATTGCCATCTTCCTCAGGTTTCTTAAAGGTATTATTTAGGGGAAATTATTTTTTTTCAAAATGTTGAAATTAATAGAAAATCTCTGTGAGGCTGCTTGAGTTGTTTAAGAATGGGAACATGTCACTTTCTTTCAAATAAGCATGTAAGTCACCGTACCAAAATCAAATGTAATTTTTTTTCCTTACTGAGATTTACCATATGCAGCTTCTTTGTTATTTGACACCATGCTCTTTTTTTACATGGAAATGGTGTTCTTCATTTATTATAGTCATCCCCATGGGGATTCCAGGATACTCAGTTTTACTTCTTAGTCCATTCTGTGCATTGTGGAACACTGTTTTTTGTTTTTTTTTTTCAGTTTTGTTTTTTTAAAAAGGAATGACTGGAAAAGGAAATAGCAACGTCAGCTTGGAGCATTTTTAAGCAATAAACATCGAGGTCAGATAACCAGGTGAAAAGACAAATAGGCCATTTGTGGAATGCAGCTTAAAGATTACTTCCCTTTGAATGATGCTGTGGTAACCCCTGATTGCTTTCCCAAATAGAGTCAGGGGACCCACAGCCATTGTCTTTGGGATATGCAATTAGTTGCACAATAAAGTTTGGTATTCTCAAGTAGTAGGGATCAGATGTTCAACAGGAAAGTTCAGGGAGCCTCGATGTCAGATATTATTCCTTATTTATAACCTGACCATTTATTTGGCTTCAGCAGTGTCTACAATGAATGACAGGCTGGTGTGATGACAACCAGAATAACTGCTCCAGGTGGTGCCAAGATGTATTTTTAAGAATCATACATTGTCAATGTATGGCAAAACCAATACAGTATTGTAAAGTAAAATAAATAAATAAATAAAATGAAAAAAAAAAAAGAATCAGGGGATCTGGGAGTCTGTTTCCATTTTGTAAATAAGTTAATCTGTATCAGTTTTTAAAAAGTTATTTGTATGTTTATTTTTGACCTTGCTGGATGGGGGCTTTCTCTTGATGTGGCTCATGGGCGTAGCTGGTCCGCGTCATGTGGGATCTTCCCAGACCAGAGATCGAACCCATGCCCCCTGCGTTGGCAGGTGGATTCTTAATCAGTGGTTATTTTTTAAAAGTTTATTTACAAAACAGAAACGGACTTAACAGATATCGAAAATAAACCTATGGTTACCAAAAGGGAAATATGGTGGGGGTAGGTATAAATCAGGAGCTTGGGATAAAGATATATGCACTACTATATATGTGGCAGATAACCAACAATGACCTACTATATTGCGTGGGGAATGCTACTCAGTATCCTGTGATCACTTATATGAGAAAAGAATCTGAAATAAAATGAGTATATATATATATATAAATATGTATAACTCTGCTGTGCACCTGAAACCAACAGAAAATTATAAATCAACTATAATCCAATAAAATTTAGAAAAGAGAATCAGGGACCTTATTCCATAGAGAGGTACCTCCCTTCATTCATTAGTCCTCTATCATCACGATTACTTGAAGCTCCTCATGGGGTAAAAGAATGGAGGATTCTAATTATAGAGGGATGCAACAGAGGAGACAGCGTATAAAGCCCTGATGTAAAAATATAATCAGCTTTTTGTAATACTGAAAGCACCATTCATTCGTTGACTCATTCATTTCTCAAATATTTACTGAGAACCTAATATTTGCCAGGTGCTCTTCTAAGGACTGTGAATAAAACAGAAAAAAAGGCCAACGTGTCATCTCTGCTCACTTGCATATAACCTACTGGGGCATGGAGGGAATTACAGCGGAGAATGAAGTCCTGTGATAGGAAAGTATAAGATCTACAGGAGGACATCAGTGGGGCATATAATGCAGAATCGTGCAGTCAAGAGAAGTGACTTTTACGACGCAGCCTGCGATGTCCCAGCAGAGTCAGGGAGGGGAGGTGGTACCCAGAGAAGGGACAAAGGAGGAAGCTTCAACCCTGAACATGAGCACAAAATTCACTCCCTGTGCTTCACGTGCATGAAAATTCACAAGTGACAGTGCACGCTTATTGAAAATATAAATCACGAGAGATTTCTAGAATGTTAAGAAAAATGTAATTCTCCTAAGGAATGAGGTCTCTTGTGAAGTCCATGATATTCTGATGTTTGAAAAAGGAATTCCTAGGTATTAGGTTGAGTCATATGAAATCAGTGCTTGGGTGAATCAGAACTCCTCAAGATATTGGAGGTTTCAGATGGTTCAGGCCCATGGAAGCCTTCATTGCTGAAGTGGAGCTCAGCCTGGCTTGAGCTGGGTGATGCCATAGAATGGAAGGAACCCTTCCCTCAGGGGTTGTCCATCAACTCAGGATGAGTTTATGCCAAGCTGGCTTCTTGTCCAGGGTAGGATGGACTTCAGCTGAGTGCCCTGTGCTGCTAGAACTGGATGGGGTCTTCCGCCCTCTGGTCAGGCCCCTCCTACAGAGCAGCCCCGGAGAGGCAGAGAGGCTGAGAGGCTGAGGGACTTGCCTGTTCTCTCATGAGATCTGAGCAGCAAAGTCACAGTGAAGACTCCTTTCTCCGAGTTCTTTGCTTTCTCCTCTGTTCACAGACAACTGCCAGGAGGGGTCCGGACTCCTGTAGGCGTCGTGTATCAGAAAATGTGCTCACGTGGGCCTCTGAAACAGGTCTGCCTGTTGAATGTCATGGTTGAGTTGCTTTTATTGCACAATAACCAGAGAGAGCGACAGGGCTAATGAGAAGGGGTCTGGATAGTTTGTGGAGCTTTGCCTTGAAAGTCAGTGTTTCCAGAGCCAGTAATTTCCATTTCTAAAGCCCCTTAAATTGGTTCTTGAATTATGTAATCTCTGTTTCTGTGTTTTTCTTACAGAATATAAGGCACATTGTAAAAATAACATTTTTGGATTCTTTTTCTCCCTGAGGGCAGGATATGTTCAAGAATGGGGTTGGAGGGGGGAAGACTTTCTGTGCATTGGTGTCAACACAGCTTTCACGAAGGATATGGAGGCCACAAAAGTGATGGACTTCCCTTGGTTCTTGGGTTTTTAGGGTCACATGGACTTGACATGATAGCGTTGGCTCATCCCATCTATTTCAGGTTTCCTTCCAGCAGTATCTTTTCAATGTCTTTTCTGTCCATCTCTCAGCTTAGCCCTGAGGAAAGTACATGATGTGCAAGGGATTTATGATTGTCCATCTTTAAAGTCTTTTATCATGCTCCCATGGAAAATGTGTCAAGGGTAGAGTATGTATCTGGTGGAACAGGAAATAGTATTGGGTAAAATATGGACACAGCATCAAGCCACATGCTGAGAAAGTCATTCTTGTTTTCAATCTCAGTCCATCTGGTGGAGCTAATGGGAGCACTCTTCTCTGTTGGATGCCAGCAGTTTCTTAAGACCTTTCTCTTGAGGATCTTTCCCTCTAACTGAAAGAGAGCAAGTCTTAGGCATAAGCCATCAGCCCCTAAAAGGCATGAGGACTGCTAGTTGAAAATTAAAGGAATTACTTTGAATTTTCTTTCTTTTTTATTGGAGGATAATTGTTTTACATTGTTGTGGTCATCTCTGCCATATATCTATCATACATCTATATATATACACACACACATACCCCTCCCTCATACATATATATATACACATACACACCCTTCCTCTTGAACCTCCTCTTCCCGTATATACATAATTATATATGTGTATATATGTATGCATATATATACCCCTCCCTCTTGAGCCTCCCTTTCCCATCTATACATAATTATTTATGTATATAAATATATAATTAATATGTATAAATGGACATTTATACCCTCCCCTTCTCGTGCTACCCCTCTCGGTCATCACAGAGTGCCAGGCTGGGCTCCCTGTGTTCTGTAGCAACTTCCTTCTAGTTATCTACTTCACACATGATGGGGAAGATCCCCCAGGGGAGTGCATGGCAACCCACTCCAGTATTCTTGCCTGCAGAATCCCATGGACAGAGGAGCCTGGTGGGCTAAAGTCCATGGGGTCGGAAAGAGTCAGACATGACTGAAATGCTTTAACATAGTGTATAAATGTCAGTGCTACTTTGTCAACTTGTATTTTGTTTCTCCTTTCTCTCTCCTTACCCTGCTGTGTCTACAAGTCCATTCTCTACACCTGCATCTCCATTTCTTCTCTGTAAATAGGTTCATCGGTACTGTTTTTCTAGATTCCATATATATGCATCAATATATGGTATTTGTTTCTCTCTTTCTGACTTCACTTTGTATAACAGGCTCTAGGTTCATCCACCTCACTACAACTGACTCAAAATTGTTCTTTTTTTACAGCCGAGTAATATTCTATTGTATTTGCTTGCTCAGCTTCTGTGTACGGCCAATGAGGCTGGTGGCTGGTTCTCTACTTACTCCAGTGGCATCAATTTTTCTTTAAAGAAATACATTTAATATAAAATGAATTGATTTGAGACATTTTGGATAAAGAATCGCTTAATTAATACTAAGGCAGGGCAATCCACTATAAAGGGGGTGCAAAGAGGTCTGAAATATTGGTACCACTGCCCTCAAGTTTCTAACCCCTGCACCCCGATTCCTCCCAACAGTGGCTGAAAGCCGAGGCATACTGGAGAGTATCCAGAGGTTCTCTTTGCTGCCCACCTACCTCCCGGTGACCTACCACATCCACCACGCAGACGTGTCCTTCTTCCTCAAGGAAGCCAACCAGGACATCATGAGAAACTCCAGTCTACAGTCGCGGGTGGAGTCCTTTCTGATTTACAAATCCAAGAGGCTACCAGTCCTGAATGCCAGCTACGGGCCTTTCGCCATTGAGCAGGTGGTACCCCAGGACTTGATGCTCCCCTCCAGCCCCTTTGGATTCACCAGCACGTTTTCTCTGAACTGGAAGCTGAAGGCGCACATCCTGCGGGACAAGATCTACCTGAGCCGGCCCCGCGTGCAGGTGCTGTTCCATGTGGTCGGCAGGGACTGGGACGACCCTGGCCCGGTGCAGAGCCTGCCCTGCCTGCGGGTGTTCGCCTTCCGGGAGACCCGGGAGGTGCGGGGCAGCTGCCGGCTTCGAGGGGCCCTGGGGCTGTGCGTGGCGCAGCTGGAGCTCCCGGCCAGCTGGTTCGGCCCCCCGACGGTGGTGGCCGGGAGGAAGAAGGCGCCGGAGCCCCCTGAAGGGAGCCCGGTGGAGCTCTACTATGCCGTGCAGCCCGGGGACGAGCGTGGAGACTGCGCCAAAGAAGATGCCCGGAGAGCCGGCGGGATGCGGACGGGCCGTAATGACATCGATGAGTCGGGGCCTCCCTTGCACAGGATCGGGAGTGTTTTTCTTTACCAGACCCCCAGCCGGCCACCGCTGAGAGAGCTGCGCTTGGATAACCACGTGGCCGTGCAGTACGTGCCAAAGACAGTCAGGCAGGGAGACGTGCTGACTTTTCCGGTCTCCATCTCCAAAAACTCCACCGAGGACCGCTTCACGTTAAGGTGAGTTCATTATCTTCCGGTAGTATCTCCAAGGTCAAGGGCGCATCTGAGACCCTTCCCCTGTATGGGATGCCTAGATCTGTGTTAGTGCTGGTCAGGGTAGAAACGTTCCTCCACTTTTTGCAGACTCCATGTTCACTGTCAAGTAGAAAGACCAGTTAGAGCTCTCTGAATTGGCAAGTGATTCGGTGAAGATGTTGTTAATAGGTTTTCTGGGCTGTCCCAGAAAAGTCAGGAGCAGGCTGATATTCTATCTTGGACCTGGCTTAGGTGGTTCTCAGCAGGTCTTAGGAGAGTTAAATGGCTCAGAGTTGACATGAGTCTGCAAATGGGTTGGCAAAAATTGTCAGGGAGGATAGAGGATACAGTTTTGCCAACTCGCAATCTCTTCCGAGCATGTGAGTTCTAAGTACACTCTGTGGTACCAACCTCAAAGTTACCCTTTTGTTTCTCTCTGGAAATAGAACTTAGTGTTCAAAATATAAAAGAGCAGAAAGTGTGAAGGCTATCCAGTAGAGTTTGTGGAGTATCTTATATAAAAATTATTTAAAATGAGTCCTGTGGGCTTTAAGAAAAAAGAAGGGGTGAGTTTTCTCTTTGGAACATACAGTAGCATGTGAGGGAAGCTACTTGCCTTGGCTTGATTGGATTTTCATAACAGTTTTTTTGTTGTTGTTGTTGCATTTGTTTTAAACATACATGAGTCTGATTATAATAGCTATTTGGTATAAGTGTTATTAGATCACTAAATGTGTCCTCACATTGCTACATAATCTAGAAGCTTGATGTGAAGTGCCATCTAATCAAGTTTGGTAGGACCCCTGAGTGTTACTGGACATGGGACCACATTTATATGTGGGTTTTTAAAGCTTATCTAACAATGATAAGCCCTCTTGTCCCTCTCCCCTGGAGCTCAATAGCTGTTTTTCTTTCTTTCTTTTCTTTTTTACTTTGTCTATATTTCATTTATTTCTGCTCTGATCTTTCTGATTCCTTTTGCTCTACTAACTTTGAATTTCATTTGTTCTTTCTCCAGTTGCTTAGCTGTAAGGTTAGGCTGTTTATTTAAGATTTTTCTTTTTTCTTGAGTCAAGATTGTCTTGCTATAAACTTCACTCTTAGAACGGCTTTTGCTGCATCCCATAGGTTTTGGATCATCGTGTTTTTGTTGTCATTTGTCTCTAGGTACTTTTTGATTTCGTCTTTGGTTTCTCCAGTGATCCACTGATTATTTAGTAACAAATTGTTTAGCCTCCATATTTTTTTTTTTTTACAGTTTTTTCTTATAATTGAGTTTTAATCTCATAGCACTGTGAGCATAGCATCTCACATCAAGAAAAGATGCTTGATGTGATTTCAATTTTAAAATTTACCATGCCTTGATTTGTGACCCAAGGTGTGATCTAGCCTGGAGAATGTTCCATGTGCTCTTAAGAAAGAAGTGTATTCTGCTGCTTTCAGCTGGAATGTCCTATGAATATCAGTTAAGTCTGTCTGTTCTAATGTGTCATTTAAAGCTTGTGTTTTCTTACGAATTTTCTGTCTGGATGATCCCACTTACATTGTGTAAGTGTTTGTTAAGGGGGTGGGTGAGTTTAAGAAAGAAATCATTCTCTTGCTTATACTTTGCACATTTCAGTTTTGTTGATTGTGACCTAGTGCTGGGAACTTCCTTTTAATCTCAACCAAACACACAGAAACCAATGGACAGCATTAACCTCATGATTGAACCTGGCTGATTGTTGGCAGGAAAAACCTTCAGCTAGGGTTGGGGGTGCATCTGGGGATTAAACACAGGGATTTAGAATGAACAACACATCTGTGGGACTGAGACCTCATGATCGCTCCCTTCTGTCCTTTGGAAATCAGACCTAGATTCAGCTGGTCATGGGCCCTCCCTTTGCCTGATGTGTAGCTTTGTGCTTGGTTTTCCCAGGCTCAACACATTTACATAATATTCTTTGTAGAGATGACTGCCTATATAGAGAAATATTTTGCCAGTGGAAACTCAAGGTCTTGAATAAGAAGAAGTCAAACAGTTTCATATTCTGCCATTTTTTCCCATTTGCCAGCTACTGCTTGTTGAATTCTTGGACCCACGGTTTATAAACTAGAATCTCCTAAAGCTTTAACTCTCCAGTAGATGATATTCACATCAGTCTTTACTGGGAAGCAGCTATCAGTGTAGAATTAAATTTCACAAAAAAACTGTGCATCTGACCACAATCCATTGCCCACTAGTGTGTTCACATGAGTCCTGAGGGCAGCCCTGCCACTGGCAAGCTGTGCCATGGCTGAGAGAGGTTCATTTCTGGGCTATGTATTCTGAGGGATCCACATCTTTGCAGATTCAGAAATAAGCATCTTGCCACTTAGAAGTCAAAAGATTGGAAAATTTTGGATGTAGAGCCAAAGTGTGTTTGTTCAGAGTCCATCAATGAGAAAGGTGCTTTCCATTTAAGACAATAATAAAATAAATCAGTAAATACTTTACAAATGTGTATTTAAGTTGGTAGAGTAGCACGCTTTCCATCTCTTTAAAAGTTGCATTAATAATATGCCTGCTGAATACTTAACACACACTAATTATGAATGAGTCTTATCTGTTTATGAAAACAGCTGGTGGGAAACCTGGATCTGGCAATGTCATTAGCCTTTAGTTGGAATTCTCATAATTAGAAAATAATGAAGCTGTGTATCTTTTTTAATGAAGTCAATTTGACACTCATTTAGCACAGCTTCCAAATATTTAGAATTAGCCTGGGTCTGCTGTTTTGTTGTTTAGATGCTAAGTCGTGTCTGACTCTTTTGTGACCTCATGGACCGTAGCCTGCCAGGGTCCTCTGTCCCTGGGATTTTCCAGGCAAGAATACTGAAGTAGGGTGACATTTCCTTCTCCAGGGGTTCTTCTTCACCCAGGTGTCAAAGATCAAACCTGCATCTCCTGCATTGGCAGGCAGGTTCTTTACCACTGAGCCACCTGGGAAGCCCATATGTGTGTGTATGTAGACATGCATACATGTATTAATATATCCATAAAATACCATGGGTATCTGTTAAATGACTAGAGGCATTTCTGTAATATCCAGCATGAACTGATGGCTTTGCTGTGTGCTGTTGCTTAGTTATTTAGTCGTGTCCAATTCTTTGTAACCCCATGGGCTGTAGCTTGTCAGACTTCTTCTGTCTATGGGATTTCCCGGACAAGAATACTATAGTGGGTTGCCATTTCCTTCTCCAGGGAATCTTCCCGACCCAGGGATCGAACCCATATCTCCTGCCTTGGCAGGCGGGTTCTTTACCACTGAGCCACCAGGAAGCCCCAGCCCTATCTAGCCATCTGCTGTATATAAAACCCTGAAGGATACAGCCATGTATCCTTGGGTGCTTTCCTCTGCAGTAATGACTTGTTTCTAGACTCAGGGGTGACAGTGCTAATGAAGGCCTCAGGTGGGCTCATGTTTTGTAGGTCAAGTGCCAGTAGGACATAGCTCACCACTTAAGGATGGTCAGGGTGGAGAGGGGACCAGATTAACTGCCAGCAACAGAAGGGGGACCCATCCAGATCGAGGACTCCTGCTGCAGACAGTGATTGACCACCTAAAAACTGCCGCTTTCCTGTCACTTCTGTGCCTGTCATTTCTAGCTGACACACACAGGCTCATCTTCTATCCTGAGAATCAAGTTTTGTGGTGCAAATTATCTCCAAGGGCAATTTACAAAAATAGCTGGGTGTGTGCACATGTGTGCATGAGCCATTGCAAAGAGGAAAACCAGAATGGGGCTGTTTGTCATCTTAGAAGTTCTCTTCTCTCCTGGAGCCCAAGTCTTCCAAAGCAGACCTCCACAAAGGAAGAAAAGCAAAGCACTTTCTTTCTTTAAACATCTAAGGATCCCTTTTAATTTCAGAAAATGTTTTCCTTCCAGTGGACAACAAAAGCATCACCCAGCACGTGGACCTTTTTTGCACATTCTCACCACTCCATCCCTTTTCCTTCTCCCACAGAGAGTCAGTTTCAGAAGCATCCGAGGCCTCTTGTCACCTGATTATGTGTCTGGAGAATCAAAGAACTCTTTCTTGCTCATCTCCCCCACCTATTCTTCGGTTGCTTCTTCCCACAAGAAGTCAGTTTCAAAGGCTTCTGGTTGTCTGATCTGAATGTAAGCCTGGAGCCAAATATTTGCATAGTATTAGCTTGGCTCTCTGACAATCCAGGAAAGGGAGGTGGAAAGGTCCACAACAGAGATACAGCAGTCAGAACTGTCTAGGTGCCTTTCTCAAAGTCAGAGATATGTTTAGATTGGTTAAATGAATGAATGAATGAAAGGCTGTCTTGGTGGTGGTGGTTTAGTCACGAAATCATGTCCAACTCTTTTGCGACCCCGTGGACTATAGGCCGCCAGGCTCCTCAGTCCATGAGTTCTTCAGGCAAGAATACTGAAATGGGTTGCTATTTCCTTCTCCAGGGGATCTTGCCAGGGATCGAACCCACATCTCCTGCATTGCAGGTGGATTCTTTACCAACCAAAGCCTCCTGGAAAGTTTAGACGTCTTGTTAATTATTACAAATGCATATACTTTGCTGAATGAAGTCTTTGCAGTTTTATATGATAAATACTCAAGAATTTGTTAAGAATCTTGTGCTCAGAAAGTGGTCAGATCTCAGAGCAGGTTTCTGAATAAGGCATTATTAAGAAGTAGATATTCACTATTCTTGCAAAAATGAGAGATATAAAAGAGGGAAAAAAAAAAAAACAAAATAAGAATAATTGACAAGAGGACAAAGTGGGCCTGTGGTTGATAAGGCTCAAATGTACTTTTTGGTGGTTTGGGAAGCTTGCTTTGCAGAAGTTTTGGGCTTGTTAGAAATAATATGTGGTGTTTTTTGGTGGTTTGGCCCTGAACTCGAGTCACTTGAATGATGGAGCCTTTGAAGCTGCCTTGAAGCAGAAAAAGTCTCTCCTTATTCTATTTCAGGTAAAGTATGCCCTGGTGTACTGAATAATATTCTTAGTTGCATGCCATAAATTCCAGCCTACATAATTTAAGAACATAAATAAATGAAAGGGTTAGTTGAATGTATGTTGTTGGTCTTAAGCATTAATAAGGTATGGGACCACTGGCCTTGACAATGCACAGTGTGGGAGGAGGAGGATGCCCTTGGCTTAGATGCAACAGCCTGCTTGCCCAGCACCTCTTCCCCACCTGGCATAATGAATTTCTCCAATAGTGCCCTCTGTTCTTATTATAATCAAAGATGCAAAGACTCTTGGGTGTTTAAAGAATGATCTAATTTTATTTTTTTTCCTTGTAGCTATCCAGTTTCCCCAGCACCATTTGTTGAAGAGACTGTCTTTCCAATATTAGATTCTTGTTTCCTTGGTTGTAGATTAATTAGCCACAGGTGTATGAGTTTATTTCTAGGCTTTGTATCCTGTTCCATTGATCTGTATTTCTGTTTTGTGCCAGTGCCATACTGTTTTGATGACTGTAGCTTTGCCTCATTAATTGGCTATACTCCAATATAAAATAAAGTTTTTTAAAAGTCAGGAGCTATAGTCTAGCTTGACTCTGTAATACGTTTTGTTGCCAATGTGGCTGTAGAAATTTCACAACCATCTCAAGGCTCCGGGTTCTCATGTGCTAGGTGTTAAATATGTCCTACTTTATGGCAGGATGTTGACAACAGTTAATCCCATTGATGAAGTTGAACATTAAAATGAACTGCATTGACAACAAAGAAATGTATTGAATAGAGTCCAATCAGGGATTAGTGCAAAATAAGGAAAAATGAGAGGCAGAGAGGGAGACAAAAGGCTTCCCTGACTGAGAATAGAACCCCATGGGAGCTGTGCCCATGAGAGTGCAGAATCCTAACCACTAGACCACCAGGGAGCAGTTGGCTGACAAGGATCCCTCTAGTCAAAGCTATGGTTTTTCCAGTAGTCATATTCAAATGTGAGAGTTGGACCATAAAGGAGGCTGAGCACTGAAGAACTGATGCTTTTGAATTGTGGTGCTGTACAAGACTCTTGAGAGTCCCTTGGACTGCAAAGAGATCAAACCAGGTCAATCCTAAAAGAAATCAACCTTGAATATTCTATGAAAAGACTGTTGCTGATGCTGAAGCTCTAATACTTTGGCCACCTGATGCAAAAAGCAAACTGTTTGGAAAAGACCCTGATGCTGGGAAAGATTGAAGGCAGGAGGAAAAGGGGATGACTGAGGATGACATGGTTGGATGGCATCATTGACTCAATGGACATGAGTTTGAGCAAACTCTGAGAGATAGTGAAGGGCAGAGAAGCCTGGCATGTTGCAGTCCGTGGGGTCACAAAGAGTCAGACACAACTGAGCAACTTAAGAACAACAAGGCAAAGTGGACATGGATGAAGTATTGTCAAACAAGAAAACTCATGATGTGGAAAAATTCCTGCTTTAAGACCTGAATGAAGTTTAACTGATTTAGATCATAAAGAAAGCAAGAAGAGATGAGATCTCCAATATATTTTAAGTATGAAAACAGCTTTCATTTTATTTGTTATTTGCTTTGGAAAAATATATCTGGAAAATACAGGCAGTGCCTGCAGGAAAACAGTGAATTAGATTCTGTGAGATTAAGACAGTCATGCAAGTTACTTAATCTTGGGTCACATAAATATAGAATAAAATAGGTGGTACAAAATAAAGATAAAATACTCGCTCAGATTTTTAGAAAAGACTCTTGGGAAGCTCCCAGTAGCTCACAGTCCTAGTTGCTGTCTGAGTCCAGGGTAGCAGAGTTACCTGGTGTGCTTCCAGAATGAGAGGTGGGCTTCTGGAGTCACCTGCCACTATCCCAGGGGAGGTGGTATTTCCCTCCTGAGAAAAGTGGGTTGCTTTTAAGGAAGAGGATGATGCTGGGTATCTCCAAACCCCACAAAGGTCCATGACATCCACGCCTGGCACTGCGTCTCCCTTTGTCATCTGATGGGGATTCAGGGAGTGGCTTCTGGAGCAGACTGGAGTGTGAGGCAGACAGAGAAAGGAGGGCAATCCATCTTTTTTCAATAAACCTTCTGTTTGAGAGTAGATTCAGATTTACAGAAAAAGTTGTGAGGTCAGTACAGGACAGTGCCAGGTGCCTCGTGGTTAGTTTCCCCCTGTAATTAACACCTGACATTAGCTTCATTTATTTGTCACAATCAATGTTCCAATATTATTATTAGCTGAAGTCCACACTCATTCATACTCCCTTAGTGTTTGCCTGATGCCCCCTTTTCTGTTCCAGGCTCCTACTCAGGATATCACATTTAATCATCATGTCTTTTTAATTTCTGTTGTCTGTGACTGTTTCTCAGATTTGCTTTCTGTTGACCTCGACAGCTACGAGACGTCCAGTTCAGACTTTCTGAAGAATGTCCCTCAATTGGGATTTATCTGATGTTTTTCTTGTGATAAGACCAAAGAGTGGGCTTGGAGATTAAAAAAAAAAAAAAACAAACAAGAGATAATGTTTTGTATTTGTCTGCAAACTACTCTCTTTCACCTTTTCATTGAATAAACATTGACTGAGGATGTCAGGAAGTACACAGATGAGTAAAAAGGAAAAATGACTCCCATTTGAGGGACAGGAACATGAGAGAGTGAGCCCTGCCTTGGGAGAGTGAATATGTAGTTGCTGCTAAGTCGCTTCAGTCGTGTCCGACTCTGTGCGACCCCATAGACAGCAGCCCACTAGCCTCCCCCGTCCCTGAGATTCTCCAGGTAAGAACACTGGAGTGGGTTGCCATTTCCTTCTCCAATGCATGAAAGTGAAAATTGAAAGTGAAGTCACTGAGTCGTGTCCAACTCTCACTGACCCCATGGACTGCAGCCCACCAGGCTCCTCCATCCATGGGATTTTCCGGGCAAGAGTATTGGAGTGGGGTGCCATTGCCTTCTCCAGAATATGTAGTGATTCACTTTAATTTGATTTTTGTTTTGTATTGAGGTGTAGTTGGTTTGCAGATTTATTGTGTTGGTTTCAGATGAACAATGATGTGGTTCAGTTGTGCATATACATATATCTGTTTTTTTTTTTTCCCCATATTATCATTGTGGGATATTGAGTGGAGTTCCCTATACTGCACAATAGATCCTTCTTGTTTGTGTAGTACTTCTATTTTCCAAGAAAGGAAATTCAGGCAAAGGGAACAGTGCAGATAAAAACACAAAGGCATCAGATATATCTCTGTGCTCTTTTATCCCCAATCATTTTGAAATAAAAACCAAATGGGATTTTTAAAAACAAAAAATAAACACATAAAAATAACGTGACATTTTCATTTCATCATATCAAGGACATTTACTCCCAATCTGACTTAGTCATTGATGATGTGAACTTTGGTCACTGGCTGGGGTGATATTTCTTGGGTTTTTCCACTGTAAAGTTGATTTTTCAACACGTCCTGTACAGTATTTTCCAAATGGAAGTAATTATCCACAGCTCACAGTTATGGAATTATACTGTGCCTTCTTGCCAGTGGTATATCTATGTAAATAATTTGGAATTCTGTGGGGGAAATTTGTTTATCTTCCTTCATGCATATATTTATTCTGAAGAAGGAAATGGCAACCCACTCCAGTACTCTTGCCTGGAGAATCCCATGGAGGGAGGAGCCTGGTAGGCTACAGTCCATGGGGTCGCAAAGAGTTGGACATGACTGAGCGACTTCACACTTCACACTCATATATTTATTCAATCATTGATTTCAGTAAGGACATCTGGATATTTGTTAATCCTTTGCAGTTTGGGTTATAATCCCATGGAATAGACATTTCTCAGTCTTTGGCTGCTGACATTTAGATCTTATAATGTTTTGTTGTGAGGTGCCTTCTGGTCTGTACATTGTAGTTTGATTAACTGCATCTCTGACTTGACCCACTACATACACAACCCTGAATTGTGATATCCCAAGATGGTCCAGATATTTCCTAATATCTCCTGGGTGGGGATGGAATCACCCTTACAATTGAAAAATTATGACTGTGGCTGTTGGGAAACAACTCTACTCTTGGACTTCCCTGGTGGTTTAGTGGATAAGAATCCACCTGCCAATGCAGGGGATATGGGTTCATTCCCTGCTCCAGTAAAATCCCACCTAATGTGAAGTAACTAAGCCTGTGCACCACAACTACTGAACCTGAGCACTGGAGCCTGTGCTCCCCAACCACAGAAGCCGCCACAGTGAGGAGTCTGGGCACTGCAACTAGAGAGTAACCCCTGCTCCCCACAACCAGAGAAAGCTCGCTTGCAGCAACAAAGACTTTTAGCACAGCAGGAAAAAAAAAAAGAATAAATAAAATTAAAAAGCTCAGTTCTTACAGAGAGGGAGGTACCAGGTTTAGAATAAATAAATACTGTGTGGAGTCAAATTTTTCTTGAAAGTCCCTTATGTTGTATCCAACATATGGTTTTTACTTCTACCTGAGTATGTATTCCATGAGAATCTTGAATCATGAGATGAGCAGAATCTTCCATCTGCTCGCTATTGTTTCTTCATTTCTTATACAATATCTGGCCTAAAAGGCCACTCATTAACTGTTGGAGGATTGAGTAGTAGTTACAGTCTCCGTGAGTTCACTCCATGTATCTTCCCTTAGTAAGGGACCAGAGGGAAGGTTCTTCATTTAGACTTGAGATGAAGTGGCTGGTGTGTATTTCAAGGCCATGTATAGAAAATAATGGGCTTTCCATGTGGCTCAAGTGGTAAAGAGTCCTGTCTGCCAAGCAGGAGGCCTCGGTTTGATCCCTGGGTCAGGAAGACCCCCTGGAGAAGGAAAGGGCAACCCACTCCAGTATGCTTGCCTGGGAAATCCCATGGACAGAAGAACCTGGTGAGCTAGTCCATGGTGTCACAAAGAGTTGGACAGAAGTTAGCAACTAAAGAACAATAGCAACAATATAAAATAATAGTCAGGTGTAGTCCTATTGAGATACTTGCACTGTAAGAGGAACCCCAATCTGAGATGATCTGAGGCTATTGTTTCCAACAATGACAGCTTCTAGGATGCTCTGGCCTCCATCCCAGTCTGGGGTGAAGCCTTGGTGTTAGTAATTTTTTTTTTTTAGTAACAATACCCATGATGGCTCAGTGGTAAAGAATCCGCTTGCCAATACATGAGACACAGGCGATGTGGGTTCACTCCCTGGGTTGGGAAGATCCCATGGAGGAGGAAATGGCAATCCACTCCAGTATTCTTGCTTGGAGAATCCCGTAGACAGAGGAATCTGGTGGGATACAGTCCATGGAGTCGCAAAGAATTGGACATGACTGAGTGACTGAGCCCATACATATCCATGAACCTAAAAGAATGCACCTTTCTTTAAGTAATTTATCCATCTGTTATAATTCATGGACCCTAAGGGAACGGAAATCCAAAACTATACTGTGAATAGATTTTAAAAAATTGTTCTTCTGTGGTTTTCATTATCTCTTTTATTAATATTATTATTTTATTGAAATATAGTTGATTTATAATATCATGTATTATGCTAGTATTTTTTCTGTTTATTTATTTATTTATTTTTGGTTGTGCTGAGTCTTCATTCCTATGAGCGGGCTTTCTCTGGTTGTGGGTACTCAGGGCTGCTCTCTCATTGCGGTGCATGGACTTCTCATTGCGATCGCTTCTCTTGTTGCAGAGCGGAGGCTCCAGTGGGGTTCAGTGACTGCAGCACATGGGCTCAGTACCTGTGGCTCCAAGGCCCTAGAGCATGCAGGCTTCAGTCACTGTGGCAAGCGGGCTTAGTTGCCCCTCGGCATGTGAGACCTTCCTGGACCAGGGATTGAACCCATGTCCCCTGCATTGGCAGGTGGATTCTTAACTACTTGACTACCAGGGAAGTCCCTGGTACTGGCATTTTCAAAAACCTCTCCAAGAGATATGAACTTGCAGTTGGAGTTGGGAGCCATTGGGTGCATGTCACCCTTCTTGCTATTCTGGTCAATGCTTGTTGAGTCGAATGGTGAAATTAGAAATTTAAGTTAATTAAACTGCTCACTCTTCTCTCTCCCACTATATAATTGAATCACATGCCTCTCTGCATATAGCTTCACGAGCTTCACACATTTCAAGATGTCAATCCACAGTGATCTCCAACTCAAGAATCCCTCCATCCACTGATAGCTCCCTTTCCTTTCCAGCTATACTGTGTTTTAAGCAAGTGTTCATGCTAAGTCACTACAGTTGTTTCCGACTCTTTGTGACCCTATGGATCATCGCCTGCCAGGCTCCTCTGTCCATGGGATTCTCCAGGCAAGAATACTGGAATGGGTTGCTGTGCCCTCCTCCGGGGGATCTTCCTGACCCAGAAATCCAGTCTGTATCTCTTGTGTCTGTTGCATTGACAGGTGAGTCCTTCTCACTAGCACTACCTTTAGACCCACATTGATGGCTATGTATCCATTTTTGTGTTAAACAAACTGATGGCTCTGATTCTTTTGGGGAAGAGAGGAAAGAAGGAAGATGCCAACTGTGGTACGAGCTGTGCTCTGATATTGATATTGGGACTGTTGCTTGAGATTTCCTTGAATCTCTTTGCCATGTTCTAGCAGGAGGCTCATCTCATGAGCAAGAGAAATTGACCTTGGCCAACTTGACAGAGTTGGAAGTTCTGAAGATAATGGAAGGGTTTCTTTCTTTTTTTATGGCTGGATAATATTTTTTCTGAAGGAGATCAGCCCTGGGATTTCTTTGGAGGGAATGATGCTGAAGCTGAAACTCTAGTACTTTGGCCACTTCATGTGAAGAGTTGACTCATGGAAAAGACTCTGATGCTGGGAGAGATTGGGGGCAGGAGGAGAAGGGGACAACAGAGGATGAGATGGCTGGATGACATCACCGTCTCGATGGATGTGAATCTGAGTGAACTCCGGGAGTTGGTGATGGACAGGGAGGCCTGGCGTGCTGTGATTCATGGGGACGCAAAAAAGAGTCGGACATGACTGAGCGACTGAACTGAACTGAATTGAACTGAATTTTTTTGTGTGTATATACATCATATTTTCTTTATCCATTCATCCATTACTGTACACTCAGGTTGTTTCCATGTCTTGACCCTTGCGAATAATGCTACAATGAACAGCAGTGAGCAGATATCTCCTTGAGACAGTGATTTCATTTTTTCCTGCAACCACAGGGATAATAAACCTTGAAGGCATTATGTTCAGTGACATAAGTCCAAGAAATTCAGATTCTGAATAATATCACTTACAGGTGGAATCTCATGAAAGCTTCTAGAACCAGAGAATAGATGGATGGTTGCCAGAGGCTTGAGGAAGGGGGAAAAGGGATGCTGGTCCGAAGGTACCAACTACTGGTTCTGAGATAAACAAGTTCTGGGGATTTAATGTACAGCATGGTGACTGCAGTTAATCATACTGTATTGCATACTTGAAAGTTGCTAAGAGAGTAAATATTAAGAGTCCTCATCACGAAAAAAGAGATAACTAAATGAGATGATGGAGTTATAAACTAACCTTATTGCTGTAAAATCATTTTACACTATGTATGTATATCATATATATTACACATTACACTTTAAATTATCACACTGTACACCCTAAGCTTACACAGTGTTACATGTCAGTTACATCTCAAGAAAGCAAGAAAACAAAAGAAATCAATGAAAGGACTAGAAAAAGATGCTGAATGAAGTAGGATCCATGCCATTCTGGGGGGTTGGATTTGAAACAAGAAGCAGCTGTTTTGTAACAGGAAGAGCTCCTGCAGAAATCAGTGCTCTTCATACATTTCTTCCATTCTTTTATCTCTAGCCTAGACTTCACCAACTTAGGGAGGAGGTCATTCTCTCAAGCTTGAGTCCTGTGTCCACCCCTTAGCCATGCCAGAACAGTGAGAGAAAATATCTGACCCCCTCAGTAACTTCTGGGAGGGAACTAGGTCCTACATTTACCATCCCTCCTTGATCAGTCCCAGTGAGAGACCACTGATCCCCTGACTCAGAACTCAGGGGGTTTCCAGAGAGAGGGGAGAGAGGCTGGCAGCCAAAATAAGACACGTCATTGCTGCACACTCCTTGAGGGAAAGGTTATCATCCCCATGGATGAGATGAGAAAATGAAATTAATTTGCACACACAAAAAGAGCAGGGTGAATATACCTCCACACTCCTCTTCACATTTTGTGCAGTGTTGCCTGAAATCCCCTAGAATCCACTGTGTGTGTGTGTTGTTTATGCTTCTGACAGGTCCAGAAAATGCAGGTGCTACAGGAAACTGTTGTGTGTCTTCGAGGCCCCTGGGGCTCTAAGGAATGATTATGTGGTGTTCAGGACACTGCCTTCAAGGACTGGTGAGAAGCATGTTTGAAAGGAGCAGTTTTTTAATTGAGCTATAGATAATTTGCAGTGTTGTGTTAGTTTCAAGTGCACAACAAAGTGATTCAGTTATTCACACACACACATGTTCTCTTTTGAATTCTTTTTCATTATAGGTGGGGCTGTTCATTACCCTTTATATCACGTGATACTTTCATCTTTGTTCAGGAAAAAACAAAATCCCGTATGAAATGCATCTGCAGACAAATTCTGCTTATTCTGAATGTCATTTTGCTCACCATGGTGGCCAGGATACACAAAACACTGACAGAATAAATTTGCAACATTTCATCTAATGCCTTCAATTTCTTTTTTTCTTTATTAACTTACAGTTGATTTACAATCTTGTGTTAGTGTCAGGTGTACAGTTTCAGATTCTTTTCCATTATAGGTTATTACCTGCTATTAAATGTAGTCTCCTGTGCTATACAGTAGGACCTCATTGTTACCTATTTTATAAATAGTAGTGTGTTTCTGTTAATCCCCAACTCCTAATTTATCTCCACCCCTCTTGAAAGGAGCAATTTTCTCCTCCCTGCCTCAAAACATAAAACCTCAAGGGAGCCAAAATGTGGCTGTCAACGTGAAATTCCTATATTCATTGGACTTGGAAAAGAGCCAGAAGGAGAAAACAAAAGACCACAGGGAAGTGTTTTGCTCACAATCTTTTTATTTTTCTGGGAGTTGGAGTAGGGCAGGTAATGGGGGCCCCCAGAAGGAGGGTCATGACATTCTTTCTCAAGTTCCTGTCTGTTGAGGCAGCATCCAAGAAATGTGGAAGAGGAAGAGATATGAATGGACATGGCTGTTCCTCTCTGCATATAGTTCTAGAAGTTTCTCTGAGAAGTGATTGTGTGGGGTTTGGTTTTCAAAGAATATAAGGATATGAGCTGGGTGGCTGCCATTATATCTTTTGACTGTGGGGTGGGTGCAGTGATTTTTATGAAAATAAGTTTTTCAGTATGTTTAGCCTTTGTGTATTTTAAAAAATTATTGTTATATTAGAGATGTACACACAGAAAAGTTGTCTTGCAACCAAAGCTCCCTGTGATCTTCTTTGACTGTGCCAGCTTCTGGTCCCTGATGTTTGTACTCTGTAACCTTGAACTGACCTTCGTCTCCATGTGAGGACATCACATCCCCTGCATGCTAGACCCACCTGACAGTCTCCTTTTCAACCAGACTGCAAGCAGCTAGAGGGAAAGGACTGGGTGAAGGATTATATGACCTTAATGGGGAGGAGTCAGGGATGGGTTTTGTCCTTGATGTCATCTGTGCGTTTGGTATCCATGGAGATTCCATTTCCCAGGTGGTCTTGGGTCAGGAGGCCACAGAGGCTGTTGACCTAATATCTTCATATCCTTTGCCAGTCGCCTTCAGATGTGGTTTTTCTGTGTACCTCTTCTGGGTCACTCATGGGAACACAAGAATAACATACAGGGGCTAAGAGGTTTGAGGGAGATTGCTGAATACAATAATTTTAGTGATAATGATAGTGATAATAAGAATGATAGTATAATAACAAGCATTTATTAAGTATCTATTTGTGCATTTGTGCCTGGTACTCTTCTAATTGCTTAAAATATTTTTCATGTGTTTAATCCTCAGACCAACCCCACAAATAGATACTATTGTCACCTCGATTTTCCAGAAGTGGAAACAGAAACACAAGAGGTGAACAGCCTGGCAGATGCCCTTGTGCTCATACCACATTTACTTGGAGGTCCTAAGAACTCACCCTCGCTGACTTACACTGCGGAGCACATGGTTTGGAAAATCCATTTTCATCAGTGCCAGGCAGGGAGGCAGACACAGATACTCCGAAATCTCATTTTTATAAAAGCACTTAAGGAAATGAATTACCTGAAACATTTCCCTTATTGAGCAGATGTTTCTTGAGTGTGATGCTTGGTGCCGGGGATGTTAACAGAGAATAAAACATGGATGCAGCCCTGTAACAAGTGGCCAGTGCTGTGAATGTGAACCTGGAGTGTCTTTTCCGGGGATGAGATGCCAACTTCAGACAGTGCTTTGGAGCATAGGCAGACTAAGGTATGTCTACCGTCATGAACATCTGTCAGGCTTACCGGTCATTGCAGAGTAAAGAGCTCTGAAGGACACTAGATGGATTTTCATGGGTCTTTCCAGGGACTTCAGACAGTGAAAATTATCACGTGGGATGACAGTTTCAGATCTGGGGGCAGAACTGACCTCTTGGAGACCACATGGGTTTATGAGGAAGAAGGCAGGTCATGGGGCCAAGACCACGGGCACCTCTCGTGGCATACTCACTGCCGGTGCACCCTTGGGGAGGTCATCGAAGGTCACTGAGCCTCGGTCTCTGGGCTCTTACCTTTCCAGGTACTGCTGCTGCTGCTAAGTCGCTCCAGTCGTGTCCGACTCTGTGCGACCCCATAGACGGCAGCCCATCAGGCTCCCCGGTCCCTGGGATTCTCCAGGCAAGAACACTGGAGTGGGTTGCCATTTCCTTCTCCAATGCGTGAAAGTGAAGAGTGAAAGTGAAGTGGCTCAGTCGTGTCCGACTCTTAGCGACCCCATGGACTGCAGCCCACCAGGCTGCTCCATCCATGGGATTTTCCAGGCAAGAGTACTGGAGTGGGGTGCCATTGCCTTCTCCACCTTTCCAGGTGTTGTTGGTGTAAATAAAAGATGACAGGTAAGCCTCGAGCAGTTTGTGAGGCTCCAGATCAGGCATTTAGGAAATAACCAATCAGTCAAGGGGTGTATTAGGTGTCCTCTGAAATGCAAACTTCACCCTGAACAGTCAATTCATTCTGAAAGGGGGCCATGTTAACACAATGAGCAGGTCACCTGTGACTTAAACTATGAAAAGAAACAAAAGAAGGTGCATGTTCGAAGCTGCCGAGGAGGCATTTTCTTGGGTAACTTCGGAAAGCAACTGACTCAGCATCTTCCAGTATGAGATGGGAGAATGGACCCAGATGTCAGAATCCTCTCTTCTAAATCTGAAGGAATGGAAGTAAATTGATTATTTTAAAAAACTCCAGCAAAAATAATACTAACATCAATGTACAAACAAAGGACTCGGGCAGGCATCAGCTCAAGAGTGAGGTGGAAATCAGCTGAGTGATGGAAGTGCAAAAATCAGCTCAGTGCATCTGATCTGATCACAGGTCACAAGTGTAGTTTCTTTTCCTTCAGTGGCTCTTCAAGGGGCGATAGCACCTGACTGTGGCTTGCATACCTGTATGCTCTTCCCCATCCACTTGAATTTGGGCTTAGTGTATCCTTTTCCTGGTAGAAGAAAGCAGAAGTAAGGACCTGGAACATCTGAGATGAGACATACGCTGTGACCTTCCACCTCAGTCTCCAGGAACACTTGTTCTGGGAGCCCAGAGCCACCTGTAAAAAGTCCAGCTCATCTTCTGGGAGATCCCATGGGAGGCTCTGGAGCTCCGTGTGGAGAGGGGAGACCTGGTCAGCCCCATCTTCTAGCTATTCCTGTCCGGATCCCAGACACGTGAGTGAAGCTGTCTCGGGTGCTGAAGACCAGCCAGATAACAGTTCAGAACCACCAGGGGACCTCACCACCTCCAGGTGGAGTGGAGACATCTCACAGCTGAGCCCTGCTTAGACTCCTGGCACATAAAATTGTGATGTATATGAAAACTATGGTGTTCTAAGCCACTAAGTTTTGGGGTAGGTTGTTAGCTGGAGTTTTCAGTAACTTTTGGGTTGGCCAGAAATTTCGAGTATTTCCCTAACCTGGAAAACAAACAAACTTTGCACCAAGCAAACTTTTTGGCCAACCCAATCATAATCAAGAAAAATTTTGCCAATGAACTCTACTTGCAAAAGCACAGAGGTGATGCCCTGGAGCTGCTTGCTTTGAAGTTTACTCCTTACCCTTCTCCTGCTCTGCCGTGATTAAGTCCGCCTCTGTAACCTGCATCTTCCAGATGCCCTACACTACCCGGATCTGGCTTTTAACTGGGTTCGACCAGTGTGACTCCATGGCAGGAATCTTATGGCCTGGAAGATGGGAAAAGTTAGGATAGTTTTCTCCCATGCTTCCCGGTCCCTACTCAGGCCTGAAAGCTCCTCCATGGTTCGAGCTCCCACCAGGCAACCGGTGCCACGGCTCCAAACCCTTCAGTGAGACCTCACTGATGGCCCCTTAGAATCCCCTTCCTTGCTTTGTCCTTCTGACCCGAGGAGAAGAGACTTCCTGCGGTTAATAGCATCACGGCTGCATCACCATCATCTGCTTGTTTTGTTAGTAGTTTCAGCCCCTCTGTCACCAGCGCTCTGGTCACTTATCTGCTGTGGTTTCTGTCCCCTGACTTGACCCTGTGGGTGTAGCAGCAGTCGGAAAAGATAATTTTTGTGAAAGCCGACCATCTTTTCTGATCAGCTCTACATTGCACCAAAAGCAGAGACAGTCATGGAGGTTTGTCCTTTGTGTCGACCCCAGCTGGGAGCACAGGCGGAAGGGTCGAAAGCAATGCAGAAATGAATTTACTCTAACAGAAAACATCATAAACAAGATAACAGCTTTGGAAAGACCCAGAGGCAGAAGAAAGAGAACATGGAGACGTGAGATAATACTTTTCTCTCCAGTTTGTGAACTCCTTATGCAAAAGTGAAAAATCAACATTTCTGTTTATTTCCCCATTCTCATTTTGGCTGGTGGAAGGATTGATGATGATAAAAGACTATCTAGGGATGTTTGTCTTTATGAAAAGCAAGGATCCTGGACCCAGAGGTGAATTGGAAGGATAATCTGAAGCCCAAGTAGATGGAACAAATATTGCAGCTGGCTCAAAAGGTCATTTGAGTTTTTCTGTTACGTTGTATGAAAACACACACACACACACACATACACACACACACACTAAAAACCTGAACAAACTTTTTGGCCAGGCTTCCCTGGTGGCTGAGGTTAAAGCGTCTGCCTCCAATGCAGGAGACCCGGGTTCAGTCCCTGGGTTGGGAAGATCCCCTGGAGAACGAAATGGTAACCCACTCCAGTATTCTTGCCTGGAGAATCCCATGGACGGAGAAGCCTGGTAGGCTATAGTCCATGGGGTTGCAGAGTCGGACACGACTGAGAGACTTCACCGTTCACCCTTCAATACAATACTAACCCTCTCCTTTCATTTCCCCATCTCAACACAAATGCACACACAAAGCATTGAGTGGACTCAGGCACAGAGCATTTGAAAACCTGCACAAAGAGGAGACAGATCCTAACTTCACCCATCAAAGCCCTGACCCAACTCCCCTCCTCTCTACCCTCTATACGTAAACCCCGGGCCATTGAAAACTCAGGTGTTGGTATATATTTTGCAAGATAAAGCTTGTTAGGTAAAATTCATACACATTCCACATGAATAGAAGGCCTGGGTGTGGCTCAGAGTTGTCCTAGTTGGACATGAATCAGATTGCAAAAGACATGGCCATCCATCTATGTAAATATATTACAGAAGGGAAAGAAAGAAAGAAAGGAATATAGAAGGAAATACAGCAATATAAGAGAGGAGGAATTTATTTGGGAAAAAACATAAGGTAATTTTTTTTTTCTGTGAGTGTTTAAATGGGTAGAAAATATTTTTTAAAGGACATGAACTAAATAAATTAAGAGTTATAAAAAGAAAATGAAGATAATAAGGTAGACCAGAGAGCTTACACATGAATTGAGGATCCAAAAGTGAAAAATAGAAATTAAACAAGAAATAGGATAGACATAGTTTAAAGGGGAATTATTGGCATATATAGAAAAGATGGAGGCAATCGTGGTGTTCAGTCGCTCAGTCATGTCTGACTCTTTGTGACCCCATGAATCACAGCACGCCAGGCCTCCCTGTCCATCACCAACTCCCAGAGTTTACCCAAACTCATGTCCATCGAGTCAGTGATGCCATCCAGCTATCTCATCCTCTGTCGTCCCCTTTTCTTCCTGTCCCCAATCCCTCCCAGCATCAGGGTCTTTTCCAATGAGTCAACTCTTTGCATGAGGTGGCCAAAGTATTGGAGTTTCAGCTTCAACATCAGTCCTTTCAATGAACACCCAGGACTGATCTCCTTTAGAATGGACTGGTTGGATCTCCTTGCAGTCCAAGGGACTCTCAAGAGTCTTCTCTAACACCACAGTTCAAAAGCATCTTCGGCGCTCAGCTTTCTTCACAGTCCAACTCTCACATCCATACATGACCACAGGAAAAACCATAGCCTTGACTAGACAGACCTTTGTTGGCAAAGTAATGTTTCTGCTTTTCAATATGCTATCAAGGTTGATCATAACTTTCCTTCCAAGGAGTAAGCGTATTTTAATTTCATGGCTGCGATCACCATCTGCAGTGATTTTGGAGCCCAGAAAAATAAAGTCTGACACTGTTTCCACTGTTTCCCCATCTATTTGCCATGAAGTGATGGGACCAGATGCCATGATCTTCGTTTTCTGAATGTTGAGCTTTAAACCAACTTTTTCACTCTCCTCTTATACTTTCATCAAGAGGCTTTTTAGTTCCTCTTCACTTTCTGCCATAAGGGTGGTGTCATCTGCATATCTGAGGTTACTGATATTTCTCCCGGCAATCTTGATTCCAGCTTGTGTTTCTTCCAGTCCAGCATTTCTCATGATGTACTCTGCATATAAGTTAAATAAGCAGGCTGGCAATCTTGGTGAGTGCTAGGGAAATATGAAAAAATAAAGAATTAGGAAGAGGGACTTCTCTGGTGGCCTAGCAGTTAAGACGCCATGCTTCCAATGTAGGGGGAGTGGGTTTGATCCCTGGTTGGGGAGCAAAGATCCCACATACTGCATCACCAAAAACAAAACAAAATCTGTGCCTGTGGTGATAGTTACACAACTCTGTAGGTATACCAAAAATCACTGAATTGTGCAAGTAAAGAAAGTAAATTGTATGTAGATTGTAACTCAAAAAATAAAAAGGAAAAAAGGACTAAGAAGAAAATAATAGACATGAAGAAGAAAGTTAATCCAATATAAGGATGATTCCTGTCCTAGAGCTGAGAATCCCACAGAATGAACCCCCCCCCACAAAAAATTCAAAAATACATTTGTTTCTAAACTTAAGAAATAGTTAAATCTATAGATCCAAAGGACATTCTCGTGTTACAGAAAAAGAAAATAATGCAAAAGTAAATACCAAGACATATCCTAATTATTAAATTTTAATCTTAGTGAAATAATTAACTAATTATTCAGGTAGAACAAATATTCAATCAAAACCCCGAAGAAATGGATATGCCATATTTAGTTTGAAAAGCATGCTGTTCCCCCCACATTGTTAGAGTCAATGCTATTCCAATAAAATATCAGCTGGAATACCTTTCAAGGAACTTGATATGTTAATTTTTAAATATATATGAAGACCAAGATGTCAAGAATTGGTGGGTAGCTAAAGCAAAGAAAAACATTGATGGGTTCTTTAAAAGTCATAAATATTCAAATAGTGTGATAGTGGAACACAATAGGTGAATAGAATAATGAACAGAAGAAGGAGATTTTGTGAGGATTTCCCTGGTAGTCCAGTGGCTAAGACTCCATGTCCAGGGCAGGGGGCCCAGTCTCAATCACTGGTCAGGAAAAAAGATCCCACATGCTAAGAGTTCATATGCTGCAACTAAAGATCCTGAGTCCTGCAGCTAAGACTCGGCACAGCCAAATAAATAAAAGAGAGTTTGTGTAATAGAACTAAAATTACAGATCAGGGAGAAGAGATGCATTTTTCAAAAATGGCACTAGCACGTTGATTATCCAAATGAGACAAACGGAATCAGATGTCTAAGACATCAATTCCAGATCAGTTAGATTTCTTTTTTCAAAGGAAAAAAAGAAATCAATATAGAATATACTGAAGGATATCTTTACAAGTTCTGAGACGAAAGAATTTCTTTAAACAAGACACCAAAACCCTGGCCACAAAGGAAAAAATGATGCAATTGGCTATGTTTTAAAATAAGTACTTTTTTTACAATAAAAAATTGACCATAATTTGAGGGAAGGTATTTGTAACCTGTAAAGACTGATGGAGAATTAGGATGAAGAATATATAAAGAATGCCTATAATTCAGTAAAAGAAATACCTGAAAAGAAAAATGGGCAAAAAATACAAGCAGGCATTTCACAGAAGAAAAGAAACAAAGTAGTCAATGAATAGCAAAGATACTGCATCTCATTAGAAATCAGAGAAGAACAAATGAATGCTATTATACATTTCATTTTTATGTGCACCAGATTTCCAAAAGTCTGATAATATGAATTGTAGAGGATGTAGAACAAAGGAAACTTTCTTTTATTGCTGGTGGGCAAAATTGATGCAAGCTCTTTAGAAAATAATATGGAATCACCCATCTATATCAAAGATATGTATACACTATGACCCCAAATCTCCACTTCTAAGGTATAGAACTCTTATATCTGTTCACCAGAAGACATTCATAAATATTCATCGCAGTGCCGTTCTAATAGGAAAAAACTGGAAATGTCCCAAATGACCGTTGAGAGGATGGATAAATAAATGTTGACATATTCCTACAGTGGAATCCTATACATTCATGAAAATGATTCAATTACATCCCTATGGGTAACCTCTGATCTGGAGTATTAAATTTAATGGAAAGTTTCAGAAAAATGTGTTTATGTAAAGATTAAAAACTAGACATAAATTAGCAAAGTGTTGATGGATGCTGGATATATACATTCACTTACGCAAAATTATTAAAAAATGACAAGGAGATGCACATAAAACTTAGAGTAATCGGTCTCTGAATGAAGGATGAAGATATTAATAAGGAGAAACATGCTGGAAGCTTCAAAGATACTGGGTATATTCTAGTTCTTAACCTGGGGTCTAGTACAGTAGTGTTTACTTTTGTCTTTTAAAATGTCTCTGTATGGTATATACTATTTTCTTTAATCTACATATATGCAATTTCAGTGAAAGCTTTATATATGCTTCTGTACATTGGTGTATGTATGTGAGTAATACATTCCAGATTTCAAAATACTTTGTAAAGAAAATGAGTCACTTGTCATTTACCAAGGGGAGAATTTCAGGCTGTTTTTAGACTTTTCCACAGAAGCATTCCGTGGCATCAGTGCAGAAGATAATAGAGCAATATCTGCAAGTGACTAAAGTGCTCATTAAAGGGATATCGGTTATTGTAAATTTGCATTATACTGTTCACAAAAGACTATCTAGCTTTTTTGATATGAAAGTATTCCAAAACATTAGGTGAGAAACATGAAGGGCAGAAGATGGCATAAGATAGACAGATGGAAAGGCAGAGAGGTCATAGAATGATGATGATGATTGTGATAGCTAGCTACATAGAGGATGAATGGATGGATGGATGGAAAGGCAGATAGATAAAGGATGGATGGATGGATGGAAAGGCAGCTATATAGATAGATGATGAATAGATAAATAGGTGATGGATGGATAAGTAGATAGGAAGGTAAGTAGGTAGCTAGATATACAGATACTAAGGTGCATATATCAGTGGTTACATGTATGGGTGGATGGGTGGGTGAATGATGGCTGGTTGGCTGGCTGAGTAGGTACACAGATACTTGCAGGTGTACTTTATTGCATCATATATAGATAATAGACATTGAGAGGTCTTTTGTAACTATTGCAACTCAAGTTGGGTCCTTTTTTCCCTTCATTTTTCTTTAATTTGTTCTTCAGTAGACGGAGAAGGTAATGGCACCCCACTCCAGTACTCCTGACTGGAAAATCCCATGGATGGAGGAGCCTGGTCGGCTGCAGTCCATGGGGTCACTAAGAGTTGGACACGACTGAGCGACTTGACTTTCACTTTTTACTTTCCTGCATAGGAGAAGGAAATGGCAACCCACTCCAGTGTTCTTGCCTGTAGAATCTCAGGGATGGGGGAGCCTAGTGGGCTGCTGTCTATGGGGTCGCACAGAGTTGGACACAACTGAAGTGACTTAGCAGCAGCAGACCTTACCACACTGCCTGGTATTCAGCTGTTTAGGTCTCTGTGCTTTGACCATTTTGCTCTTCTTCCTGTGAGCTCCACATGAACAGACCTCTTTCCTTTCTTGTGCATCCTCAAAACTCAAGTGCAGCTTCTGACACACAGTTGATCGCAGTTTATCTCTGGGGATCGAGTGCTTTGATTCATGTAAAGTCAGAAACTATGGCAAATTTAAAGGCCCTGAAAGATTGCCTGCATGTTGACAGAGCCCAGGTTTGCTGATGTGGAAATCTGGATGAATTTTTACCTGTGTGTGTGTTCTAAGTCGCTTCAGTTGTGTCTGACTCTTTGCGACCATATGGACTGTAGCTGGCCAGGCTCCTCTGTCCATGAGATTTCCCAGGCAAGAATGCTGAAGTGGGTTGCCGTGACCTCCTCTAGGGGATCTTCCCAATCTGGGGACTGAACTGGTGTCTCTTCAGTTCAGTTCAGTCGCTCAGTCATGTTTGACTTTTTGTGACCTCATGAACTGCTTCATGCCAGGCTTCCCTGTCCATCCTCAACTCCCTGGTGTCTCTGTCTCTTGCACTGGCAGGCGAGTTCTTTACCACTAGTACCACCAATTATGGTCCTGCATCTCAGATTCTGTACTTAAGTTTTTCCCAGGTCTTATCCTGCGGCAGGGTTTCTGAACCCTAGCTCGTGACCTCCTCTAGGGGATCTTCCCAATCTGGGGACTGAACTGGTGTCTTTTCAGTTCAGTTCAGTCGCTCAGTCATGTTTGACTTTTTGTGACCCCATGAACTGCTTCATGCCAGGCTTCCCTGTCCATCCCCAACTCCCTGGTGTCTCTGTCTCTTGCATTGGCAGGCGAGTTCTTTACCGCTAGTACCACCAATTATGGTCCTGCATCTCAGATTCTGTACTTAAGTTTTTCCCAGGTCTTATCCTGAGGCAGGGTTTCTGAACCCTAGTAGACCTCATGAACTGCTTCATGCCAGGCTTCCCTGTCCATCCTCAACTCCCTGGTGTCTCTGTCTCTTGCACTGGCAGGCGAGTTCTTTACCACTAGTACCACCAATTATGGTCCTGCATCTCAGATTCTGTACTTAAGTTTTTCCCAGGTCTTATCCTGCGGCAGGGTTTCTGAACCCTAGCGCATACTTCTTGTTGTATCTAAGGAGTTGGGGGGCAGGAGAGGGTGTTCTAAGAATTGTAGGATTTGGGGCAGCATCCCTGGCCTCTCACCACTAGTAGCCTGCCTCCTCCTCTAGTTGTGCTTGACAGATGTCTCCAGAAGTCCAGATCACCCTCAGAGACCGTTATCCTAAGGAAACATTTTCTTATCATGGAATGAAATATTAGTTGAATTCCAGACTCCCTTTCTAACATTTTCTTATCATGGAATGAAATATTAGTTGAATTCCAGACTCCCTTTCTATCTGTGTACCTACATTTCTAGTGAAATCTATTGCCATCTTCTCACTGATACCTTGATTTGTCATGATTTAACTTCTACCATAATCTTCTGGTGTTTTCTAGGCATTTCCTCATTCGTCATGGTGAACAATCTCATTTGGCTCTGAAGACACATATATGAGCACTCTCTAGATACTGTTGAAAGAAAACAGAAGGAAACTTTGTTGAGGGATCAAAACTTACATGCTAAAAGCAACCAGAGGGACTTCCCTGCTGTATCTGGTGTTTTCTAGGCATTTCCTCATTCGTCATGGTGAACAATCTCATTTGGCTCTGAAGACACATATATGAGCACTCTCTAGATACTGTTGAAAGAAAACAGAAGGAAACTTTGTTGAGGGATCAAAACTTACATGCTAAAAGCAACCAGAGGGACTTCCCTGCTGGTCCAGTGGCTGCTGCTGCTAAGTCACTTCAGTCGTGTCCGACTCTATGCAACCCCATAGACGGCAGCCCAAGAGGCACCCCCGTCCCTGGGATTCTCCAGGCAAGAACACTGGAGTGGGTTGCCATTTCCTTCTCCAATGCAGGAAAGTGATCAGTTTACTTTGGTGAAACTAAGTACACATTCTCAGAAGAAAATAAAATATCTGACATTCTCTACCTAAGTAAAAATCAAAGTGCTTAAAAAGCTCTGGATTTATCCATTTTCTTTGCCAGAAGGGACACCTATGGCAGGGCTGCTTGGATTTCCAACCTGCTGCTCAGAAAATGTGTCCTTTTCAAAGCTTATTTCAGTTCCTTGTTGCTTCCAGAATTGGCACCTGATGCCCTTTTCCATTGGTTTGAGGAAGATTTATTTTAATTCTACTTTTCAAACTCTTGACTATATTAACAGCAAAGAAAACTCAGGAGGGCTTATATTTCAGACAAGTATAAATGGAGCGGGTCTGGGAGGTACAGATTTAAGGCTTCCCCTGTTCATCTGCAGACAGGAGGCAGTTTTCTCTGTGCTGGGCTGATGGGGTGACAGTCCTCAAGCCTAAAATTAGGTCTTTTCTCCTTGCAGATCTGTGTCATCTGGGAAAAAGGGGCAAATTCCATTTTTGCAGTAGGTTCCCTCATTTTGGTAAGTTTCATCCTAGAGAAGGAGCTGCCCTATTTCTGCTTTATGGAACTTTTGAATCAGAAACTTAAGGGATTCTCAGAATGGTGAAAAGCAAAGGTTTGATATTGGTTTTTTGCTGGAGAAATAGGACATTGCCTCTTGGCTTTGTCAGATACTGGAAACAGTAAAATCCTGAACACGCAGACTAAAGAACTGTTTTATTTACTGCCTGCCTCTTGCAAGGGTACCAGCATAATTCCAGTATCTGGTGGCCTGAACTGAATGAGTCCAGGCTTTTTCTCAGTCCAGGGTCTTTTTTTGTTTCTTTAGATTTTTTTTAAGAGATACTAGTTTATTTATTTGTTTGTTTTTACTTATTAATTTTTTGGCTGTGTGGCTTGTGGGATCTTATTTCCCCAACCAAGGATTAAACCCATGGCTCCTGCCATGGAGGCATGGAGACCTGACCACTGGACCACCAGGGAAGTCCCATCTTTAGGTTCCTTGTAAGCAGCAAATGGTTATATATGACCAGAGAAAATATGTTTTTTTTTTTCTTTCAAAATTTGAAATCTTCTTTTATTATAGAAATTTCCAAACACATGTGAACGTAGCGAGAATGAATTAATGAGCCTCCAGTTACCAGTTTCCCAGATCCATTGGTTGCCATTTTCACTACTTTTGTGTCATTTTCCCCTCTCACCAACATTTCTTAAAAATCGACTTTAAAGGCAATTTGCCGAGTGGAAGAAGTCAGCTACAAAAGGCCAGGTGTTGTGTGCTCCATTTTTCTGTGATATTCCAGAAAAGGCCCAGTATGGGGATGGAAAATTGGTCAATTGTTGCTAGAGATTGGGAGGAGAGGTGTTTTCATTGCAAAGGGAAACAATTGGGAGGTTTGGGGGCTGATGAAACATCTATACCTTGATTGTGTGGGTGGTTGCCAGAATCAATACAGGTCTGAAAACTCATAGCAGTGGACTGCAAAATATTTATATACATGTACAGACAAATTGGGAGGAGAGGTGTTTTCATTGCAAAGGGAAACAATTGGGAGGTTTGGGGGCTGATGAAACATCTATACCTTGATTGTGTGGGTGGTTGCCAGAATCAATACAGGTCTGAAAACTCATAGCAGTGGACTGCAAAATATTTATATACATGTACAGACATCAATGGCACCCCACTCCAGTACTCTTGCCTGGAAAATCCCATGGATGGAGGAGCCTGGTGGGCTGCAGTCCATGGGATCACTAGGAATCGGACATGACTGAGCGACTTCACTTTCACTTTTCACTTTCATGCATTGGAGAAGGAAATGGCAACCCACTCCAGTATTCTTGCCTGGAGAATCCCAGGGACGGCGGAGCCTGGTGGGCTGCTGTCTATGGGGTCGCACAGAGTTGGACACGACTGAAGCGACTTAGCAGCAGCAGCAACAGACATATAGAAACACATGTATGTACATTGCCTGATCACATGGGACTATAAAATTTTCAGAACTCAATAAGCATGTCAAATGGATGAATTTAATTGTACGAAACACTATTTTTAACCCGTATATCTAAAAAAATCTAATAGCTTGCTGTTATCAGTCTTACCCATATGATCACTCTCTGTTTTTTTAAAATAATTGATTTTGCTTTTTAAGATTTCTTTGTATTGTTTGGCTGTGCCAAGTCTTAGTTGGGGCATTCCAAATCTAGATCCATGACCAAGGATTGAACCTGGGCCTCTTGCATTGGGAGCTTGGAGTCTTAGCCACTGGGCCACCAGAGAAGTCCCATTGATGGTTTCTTTTTATCTCTTCTCAAGTATACAGTCTCTGGTGAGCTTTACTTACCTAAATCCTAGTCTTCCTCTTTGTGTTAGTTAGAATAGGTATCTCCAGATGCTGGAACAAGTCAACCATTACATCTTAGATGCCTCTCACAATACATGTGTGCTTCTTGCTCACACAGAGTCCACTGTTCACTAGGAGGCATCCATGGGGGATGTGGGGACCCATGCTTTTCTGAGTCTCTGCTTTCATATAGGACATTAAATCCTTCACTTCCAGCCAGTGGGCAGAAATTAAGTGTGGAGGGTCATGTAGGGAGTTTTGACACTCCTGGAAATGCACATCACTTTCTCTGTGATGCTGTTGGTCAGATTCCACTGGTCAGGTGGTTACACATCACTCAGAGGCCATGAAAACACAAGACCTGGCTGTGCACTCTGATAATGATGGTTTGGTCCGTGGTCGTCTCTCTTACATCCCTTATAATTGTTTTATTGGTGCCCAAAGGTAGATAACATGGCACTTTACCCTTAATCACAGTTTACGTCTTTTGAATTTTTCTCCCATTATCATGTCATTACTATGAGGTGGGAATATTTTTTAACATCCGACATCACCGTATAAGGGGAAATTCTGTCACTACAGCAACCTGGAGTTGGGAAGTACATGGTGACATTAAGCACTTCTTAACCTTTCTTTTGACATTTAACTCTTCGTCTTCGGTGGTCTGATTCCCCACTGTTCTGTTGTCTACTGTTAGTCTTGTGATTTAGAGGAATATTAACCAGGCACCACTGCTGTTTTGCTACTTTGCTTTTATTTTTTTTTTCTGCCATCATAAAATACTATTTATTCTAATTATACTTGGGGGATTAACCAAAAGTAAATCAACCAGTATAATACATGACATGAGTATAATGAAAGGAAAAAATAAAACAAATGATCATTTCAACTTACACATAAAAGGAAGTTGACGGAATCCAATTTCTCCCCTGATAAAAGTTCTCAAGATGCTAGGAACAGCAAAGAAAGTGCTCAGTATGATACAGGGTAGTTTTGAGAAACTCACAGCTGATATCAAACTCAGGGCTACCTTGCTTTTTCGTCTCATTTTTTCCAGGTCAGATGAGGTACAGTGTCTCCTAAATTTATAAATGAACTCTTTGTTTCAATATCTAAGGAGGCCTTGCTCCTTCTGCTGCACCGAAGGCAGTACCTCCACTCAGGATTGTGTCTGTGATTCCGTGGGAATCTCCTCTCCCTTGTGATCTTACCCAGCCACTCCTGGCATCATGCCTGGTTCCCCAGCGCTGCTCCAAATTGTTTAAATGCTTCAGCCTCATAATCTTATCTATCCTATATAGTCTTCCCTTATTCCTTAAGCCAGCTCTGTTTTCTCACTTTCTTGCAATCCCATTGGTACTTAACCATTATTGTACATTCTTTAACTAACTTAAATAGCTGATCTTCTGATTTCTGACAGTGATGATGAAGCCTTCCCTGGCCAGAGTCCTAGCCATATTTTTGTTGTTGCTGTTTTTCAGTTGCTAAGTCTTGTCTGACTCTTTGCGACCCTAGGAATCGCAGCATGCCAGGCTTTCCTGTCCGTTCCTATCTGCCAGAGTTTGCTCAAACTCATGTCCATTGACTCAGTGATGCCATCCAACCATCTCATCCTCCGTCAACCTCTTCTCCTGCCCTCAGTCTTTCCCAGCATCAGGGTCTTTTCCAATGAGTACACTCTTCGCATCAGGTAACCAAAGTATTGGAGCTTCAGCTTCAGCACCAGGCCATCCAATGAATATTCAGGGTTGATTTACTTTGGGATTGACTGGTTTGATCTCCTTGCAGTCCAAAGGACTCTCAAGAGTCTTCTCTAGCACCACAATTTGAAAGCAGCCGTATTTACTTCTTATCTAAAAATTCACTCACCTTAATTTATTGGAGTACATTTTTATGGAAACTTTTTAAATATTGAAGTGTAGTTGATGTACAATGTTGTGTTGGTTTCTGGTGGATAGCAAGGTGATTCAGTTTCATATATATTATACATAATATATTAATATGTATATATAATATTGTTTTCTATTATGATTTATTATGGTATATTGAATGTAGCAGTAACTCATTTTTTATTTTATATTGGAAACCAATTGGAAGCAACCATTTTACCAGGAATTGGAGCACATTTATTCCACGAATCGATATCCAGCAGTGATTTCTTTAAAAATGTATTTAGGTTTTAATTGGAGTATAATTGCTTTACAATGTTATTTTAGTTTCTGATGTATAGCAAAGTAATTCACTTACATATATATACATATATCTATATATATGTGTATATTCTTTTCCATTACAGTTTATTGCAGGATATTGAACATAGTGGAAACTCATTTTTTATTTGACAGGAACTGGAACTCTTCTCGTCCACAAAGTGTGATCCACCAGTGATCTTTTAAGTTACTGTCTTCCCTCCAAAGTTATACAAATTCCTGAATATGAAAAATGTCCCACGTGCGGCTTTTTTCCTCTAGCTGTCAACGTTTGCTCTTCTATTGTCTTTGCAAGGAGTATTCTGAAACAATAGTTTTATGCATTATCTCAGTGTTTACCTTGTCTTTGCTTCCTCTCTCTTTTGCCAAACAAATGTTTAGTACCTCGTCACTCCAGTGAGAAGGAAACATCAGAAAGAGTTCCAAGATTTTAAAACAAAAGCTTCCAAATTCCACTTTTTTTCTTTTGCTTTGCCAAATGGGGAAGAAACATTGTACAGATTCCTGCCAAATGTAAACATGTGTGTCTTCCCAATATTCCTCCAACTCTTGGTTCCCTCTGGCTCAAACCTTAGTTCAGATTTCTGGTGGCATGATGGGGAGGACTTCTGAGCCATGGTTTCAATAGTGTGCTTAAGAGAGAAATGAGTTCTGTTTCTTTGTAAAGTTGATTCAAGAGAATTAAAATAGAAGGCACTTCATATTAGAAGAGAGAGTGATTGAAGGTTCCTCAAGACTTCTCAGGTTCAACCAGGGTAGTTATCAAATGCAGAAGAAAGTCTTCGAACATGAATTTTGCAGATTTTTTTCAAAACGTGCCAAAACAGATTAATGCCTTGAGGTTCTGAACTACTAGGTAATAAAATCAAAATGTATTTGACTATCTACTGTCTGCCTATCTCTGTGCAAAAAAGTACTTCTGTTATAGATATATGTACAGAAATGGTGGTCCTATGTGTGGTCCTACATATATGATTTGTAGAAAAAATGGTAATATAAACATCTCTACCCATAGAGAGCTCACATCTTAGTTGAAAGAAAGAAAGAAAGTAAAGTCACTCAGTCATGTCTGACTCTTTGCGACCCCATGGACTATATCCCGCCAAGCTTGTCAGTCCATGAAATTTTCCAGGCAAGGATACTAGAGTGAGTTGTCATTTCCTTCTCCTTCCCAACCCGGGGATCATACTCAGGTCTCCTGCCCTGCAGGCAGACGCTTTACCGTCTGAGCCACCAGGGAAGTTGCATATCTTAGTTAGAGAGTCTAAAAACCCTTATGAAACTTTTTGTAAATGCCTCAGAAGTTCAATTATTCTGTGTCTGAAAGAGGTCGATATTTTAAATAGCATATTAAAAGAGTTTGGAATTTACGTATATATACTGCTACATTTAAAACAGACAACCATCAAGGACCTACTGCATAGCACAAGGAACTCTGCTCAATATTCTGTAATAACCTAAATGGGAAAAGAACTTGAAAAAGAACAGATACATGTATATGTATAACTGAATCACTTTGCTGTACACCTGAAATTAACACAATGTTGTTAATCAACTCTGCTGCTGCTAAGTCACTTCAGTCGTGTCCGACTCTGTGCGATCCCACAGACGGCAGCCCACCAGGCTTCCCCATCCCTGGGATTCTCCAGGCAGGAACACTGGAGTGGGTTGCCATTTCCTTCTCCAGTTAATCAACTCTACTCCAATATAAAATAAAAATCAAAACAAAGCGAACAAAGAGACATAACCCAAGTCCCTTTGGGTTCCTCTGCTTTCTGCTTCTAATTTTCTATAAGCACTGTGTTTTGCTGCCTTTTGTCCTGTTTGAACTTGCATGTGCCCTGGTTTCCTGACTTTCTCTCATATTGGTCAGGTCGAAACTGAGTCCTGCATCGCTCTCAGGGCTGCATCTTCCATGGGTGACACAAACATGTCCCAAGGCTCATAGATCTAAACATCCCTCTGGTTCTTAGTTTTATACTTGGGTTATATTTGGGTCATAGGATCCAACTCCACAGAGCTGCCATCGGATCCAGCAATCCCACTCCTGTACCTCTATCCAGAGAAAACTAACTGTGTTAACCCCGTGTAAAGAAGCAACTGTGGTGCCATAGTTAGGAGTCCAGGCTGCCTGGGTCCTCTACACGTGTGATTCCTCAACCACAAAATAGAGGTAGCCTCCGCCCCTCATAGTGATGAACGCATCCGCATCACTTAGAATGGTGCTGTGTACATAGTAAGTACTCCGTACACGTTAGTTGTTCTTGTTAATGCTGTTGACGTTGTTTTTGTCATGTTCGTGGGCTGAATGATTTTATGTCCATAGTTTTATGCCAGAGTATTTCAGGACAGACCAAAATTGAGGATTCCCAGCTTCTCTGTACAAGCCTCATTTTTTTGAGATTTTTTTTTTTTAATTGTGTAACACCAAAAGACAGAAAGCAGTTCACAGAATTTTAGTTCCTTTTTTTTTTAAATCCAACCATTAAAGTATGCCTTTTTAAATTAACTAATTTGGCTGTGTCAGATCTTCATTGTGGTTACAGGATCTTGTTGCAGCACGTAGATTTCTATAGTTGTGGCACAGGCTTCTCTGTACTTGAGGCATGTTGGCTTAGCAGTGGCAGTGTGCGGACTTTGTTGCCCTGCACGGCGTGTGAGATCTTAGTTCCCCGACCAGGGATCGAACTCACTTCCCCTGCGTTCCCCAGGGAAGTCCCTTAGTTGTTTGATTAGGACATTATCTTCAGTTCAGTTTAGTTGCTTAGTCGTGTCCGACTCTTTGCAACCCGATGGACTACAGCACGCCAGGCCTCCCTGTCCATCACCAACTCCCGGAGTTACCTCAAATTCATGTCCATTGAGTCAGCGGTGGTGCCATCTGACAATCTCATCCTCTGTTGTCCCCTTCTCCGCCCACCTTCAATCTTTCCCAGCATCAGAGTCTTTTCAAATGAGTCAGCTCTTCGTATCAGGTGGCCAAAGTATTGGAGTTTCAGCTTCAACATCAGTCCTTTCAATGAATATTCAGGACTGATCTCCTTTAGGATGGACTGGTTGGATCTCCTTGCAGCCCAAGGGACTCTCAAGAGTCTTCTCCAATACCACAGTTCAAAAGCATCAATTCTTCAGTGCTCAGCTTTCTTTATAATCCAACTCTCACATCCATACATGACTACTGGAAAAGCCATAGCCTTGACTAGACGGACGTTTGTTAACAAAGTAATGTCTCTGCTTTGTAATATGCTGTCTAGGTTGGTCATGGAGAAGCAATGGCACCCCACTCCAGTACTCTTGCCTAGAGAATCCCATGGACAGAGGAGCCTGATGGGCTGCTGTCTGTGGGATGGCTAAGAGTCGGACACGTTGAGCAACTTCACTTTCACTTTCATGCATTGGAGAAGGAAATGGCAACCCACTCCAGTGTTCTTACCTGGAGAATCCCAGGGACCGGGGAGCCTGGTGGACTGCCGTCTATGGTGCTGCACAGAATCAGACACGACTGAAGTGACTTAGCAGCAGCAGCAGCAAGTTGGTCATAACTTTTCTTCCACGGAGTGAGCATCTTTTAATTTCATGGCTGTAGTCACCCTCAGCAGTGATTTTGGAGCCAAAAAACAAAGTCTGCCACTGTTTCCACTGTTTCCCCATCTATTTGCCATGAAGTGATGGGACTGGATACCATGATCTTAGTTTTCTGAATGTTGAGCTTTAAGCCAACTTTTTCACTCTCCTCTTTCACTTTCATCAAGAGGCTCTTTAGTTCTTCTTCACTTTCTGCCATAAGGGTGGTGTCATCTGCATATCTGAGGTTATTGATATTTCTCCTGGCAATCTTGATTCCAGCCTATACTTCATCCAGTTTGGCATTTCTCACGATGTACTCTGCATATAATTTAAATAAGCAGGGTGACATTATTCAGCCTTGAGGTACTCCTTTTCCTATTTGGAATCAGTCTGTTGGTCCATGTCCAGTTCTAACTGTTGCTTCCTGACCTGCATACAGCCATTCTCTTATTGCCTCACAAATCTGGCTCCGAGCCTGAGCTAGTTGCCATTCGCGCAGCATTTAGAGGTGGAATCCTTTTATTGTCCTAAGGTCCCCGGACTGTTGGTCTGAGCCATGGATGTGGAGAGAGGTCCGTCACCCTTCCAGGAGGGCTGTGGTCCCAGATCTTGTATTGATTTTTTCTAGATTCCTCTAATGAGTCCTCAATGGCATCTAATCCCAGTTTTCTTACCTCCATTTAAAATCTCAGGGCAAATTTCTCCCTATAATTATTTTTTTTTCATTAATAGAAATTTTAAAAAGCAAGCAACAGTTAATTTCCAGTCACAAAAGTCTTCATGAAGGAGATGTGTAAACATTTCATTTGTCATCCTTCCTCTTGAATATGTAGACCAATTAAAAAAATTTTTTTGGCCCTGTTCCATGTGCTATACAATGTATGCGTGTGGCTTATTTTTAACAGTTAATTTCCAGTCACAAAAGTCTTCATGACGGAGATGTGTAAACATTTCATTTGTCATCCTTCCTCTTGAATATGTAGACCAATTAAAAAATTTTTTTTGGCCCTGTTCCATGTGCTATACAATGTATGTGTGTGGCTTATTTATTTTTTACCTAGTTGTTTGTACCTCTTAATCCCCTGCCTCTGTCTTGCTCCTCCCCACTGCCCTCTCCCCACTGGTAACCACTAGTTTATTCTCTGTATCTGTGAGTCTGTTTCTCTTTTGTCATATTCACTGGTTTGTTGTATTTTTTTTCAGATTCCATACAGAAGCGATATCATAGAGTATTTGTATTTTTATGGCTCCTACTCAGCCATAAAAAAAGAATGAAATTTTGCCATTTGCAGCCACATGGATGGACTTGGAGGGCATTATGCTGAGTGAAAAAAATCAGACCGAGAAAGACAAATACTATAGGCTAACTTTTGAAAAAGGCCCCCAAAGAGTGATTTTCTCTCATTTGAGAATAATTGTCAAATGTTCTGTATGATCTGTGCCTATGAGAACAGAAAATAAAGGGCACAACATAATTGCGTGGAGGAGAGTTTCCCCCAAGGGAATCTCATAATCCAAGTATGTATATTTGGGGGAGGGGACTATATCCATTGCCAGAGATTTTGTTCCTTTACTTGGATAGTCACAGATGGACTGAATGTTGATTTGCTATCAATTATTTAGAATTAATTCATGGTCAGTCTGCCATCCAGAGCTGCTAGTTGCCTAGCCAACATTCGTTTACCCCTTATTCCTTGCTAATAAAATTTTGATTTAATTAAGGGGGGCAGAGTGTCCTGCTAAAGTCTTTACTTCCTGATTAGTCCAAGATGGCAGAGGACACACCGTCTGCCTTTCACCCTTCTTCCTTCCTGGCACAGCATCATAAGGATGGGTGCAGAGAATAAAACTTGAGACTGTGAGTCTGAGTGTCATGACCTAGACATGTAGCAGGAAGCTAGAAGGGGCCTGGGTCCTTGATAACCACTTCTGTTTGCAGCTTGAGCCTTGCTTCTCATCTGCATTTCTTTTACGTGGGAAAATGATCTCCCTCTCTCTCTTTTTTTTTTTTTAATCACTGTGATTGAATCTGTGACTTGTATGTGGCCCAGTGCAGCCCTAACTGTTCATGATTCTTATATTTTAGTCATTTTACTTAATTATTTTTGGCTGTACTGGATCTTTGTTACCGCTCACGGGCTTAGTTGCCCAGCAGCATGTAGAATCTTAGTTCCCAGATCAGGGACGGGTGGAACCCATGTCCCCTCCATTGACAGGCATATTCTTAATCACTAGACCACCAAGAAAGTCCCTAATAACTAGTATTTTTACCCGTCTTACAAGGTCAATTGATTTGAGTCTTGGGCTGAAAGAGCCAAGACGGTGTGTTCTATTTGCATAAATTTTTAGCTTTGTTGAATTACAAGACAGATATGCTTGAAAGTGGCTGCTCCTTGTGAGTAATTCAGGGAGCAGAGTCAGACCAGGTAAAAGACCATCCACAAATGGATGAGCCAGCCAATTCCACAGAGTGGAAACAGCTCACATACAAGTTGAAGATGCATTGGCACTGATTGGTAGTCTTCATTCTTCATTGGTACTCTTCATTCTAAAGAGACCTCTGAGTTTAACGCAAAATTTAGACCTGTCCTTATCTTCTTTGTAAGATGTGTGGCCTGGGTAGCACAAAGAGAAAGCTCAAACTTACAACCAGCTCATGGATGGTGTTTGATCTCAAGGCTCTTAGCCTGCGTTCTATCAGAATAGGTAATCCACTGGCTCTCACCTGAGAATATTCCCTCACCTGCACTTTCGTTACATTTCTGATGTGCATCACATGCTAGAGCTTGTTTCCTCCGGTTGCTCAAATATTTATTGTATTTACTTTTCCAGTTTATTGTCTATGAAGATATCATAGACTTTTTATATAACTTGAATATTCCACAGGACATACCTAGCCTGATACTGATTTGGGGACCCAGTCAGATTGTGTTATGTGGGACTTCCCAGGTGTTCCAGTGGTTAACAATCTTTCTGCCAGTGAAGGGGACACGGATTTGATCCCTAGTCCAGAAAGATTCCACATGCCATCAAGCAACTACAGCCGTGTGCCACAACTACTGAGCCTGAGCTTTAGAGCCCATGCTCCACCACAAGAGAAGCCACCGGATTGAGAAGACTGCTCCGCAACTAGAGAGTAGCCCCCACTTGCTGCAACTTGAGAAGCCCCGTGCACAGCAAGGAAGACCCAGTGCAGCCAAAAATAAAATGAATAAGTTCACTAATTAAATGTGTTATCTGAGCAGTCCCAGGGGACATACTCACGAAGCAGAGAAGAGACAATGCCAGCTCTATCTTAGCTGCAATGATGTTGTATTTCTCTTTCTCCTTAACCTGGATGACAAGAAGGGTGTGATTCATAGGGGAGCATATATTTTGGCCAAAATATAGTGACATGTTTTGTTCACTTGTCAACTAACCACATGTGTCTATACCCATAGATATGCAAGTAATCATGTGCTTTCATTCTTTGCTCATTTAGCAATACTGCAGCGTTCAGAGGTAAAAAAAAAAAGTGAGAACAGAAAGACCCAGCTGGAGAGAATATTTTAAAGGCAAATGCAACCCTGCTCTCACCTACAGTCTGAGATGAATTATCAGATTCGTCGAATCACCCTTCAGTCATGGGGATGTTGGTGGACTACAGTTTGGCCTTTATGGAGGTACAGACTTGAGAAGGAAATGGCAACCCACTCCAGTGTTCTTGCCTGGAGAATCCCAGGGATGAGGGAGCCCAATGGGCTGCCATCTGTGGGGTCGCACAGAGCCGGACACGACTGAAGCGACTTAGCAGCAGCAGCAGCAGCAGCAGCAGACTTGAGAACAACTTTACTGGCTAATGGGGCTGCAGGGACTAGTTGCTTAGCTCATCATCAGAACACTGTATTTCCAGAGCACCAAAGAACCTTTCCACCTTCTCTTCCGTTTTTGAAATGTTTTTCAGTCTGTGAAAGTTAGCTTTTCAGTGCAATTGTTTTTATTTGTCCCCTCCAGAAGCCCCTGGAAAGCAGAAGTAAAGCTTCATTTCCTTGAAAATAAAAGTGGCCTTGGGATAGCCGCTCAGCTGTGCCTGTGTCTCTGGCTTTCAAACATCAGCTGCAAGTTAAGAGATATTGTTTACACTTGGCCATTGGTGGGAGATTTTCTTTAATCCAGACATGCAAACCACTTCTCCCACAACCTTTTCTGTTTTTCCTTCAGGATTTTTTGATGTGAACCATTTCTTTAAAGTCTTTCTTGAATTTGTTGCAGCGTTGCTTCTGTTTAATGTTTTGTTTTTTGGGCTCTAAGGCATATGAGATCTTAGCTCCCTAACCAAGGATTGGACCTGCACCCGCTACATTGGAAGGAGAAGTCTTAACCACTAGACTGCCAGGGAAGTCCCTTCTTTTCTTTTTTAGGTACTGCTTTCTCAACTTGCTACACTATGGCTTGTATTTTAGCAGTGGTGCTTGAACGGTCCAATAAGATTGAGAAAATAAATAGAGCTGTGGAAAATATCAACATTGGAGGGGAGGTCAACTGGAAAAAGAAAAGCACAGCCTAAAAGTTTAGAATTAAATTAGGTGGACTTTCTCAGGATTCATTCCCAGGAGACAGCCTCTCAGAGGGCTCTGAGGGGTTGTTCCAAAGTGGTAACGGAGGAGCCTGGATATATAAGGGTTTTTGCAACAAAATCCAGGTAGTCAGAATATCAAAAGAGTACTGTTAATTAAGGAAAACCAGACAATGCAAGTTAAAAAATTTAGCACTTTTCTATGGATAGGAAGATGCAGGAGTCAGGGCTCGTTGAAATCATTCCTTCGATCTCATTATGCGCCAGAAAAGTCTAGGGATGAAATCCGGTTTTTCTCCATCCTGAATCCCCACAGGGTGTGCATTTGAGGGCGGGGCAGCTGCAGTGGCTGGCGGCTTGTTTACTGATGGGGGCAGGTGTCTTTCTTAGTCCAGAGAGATGTTGGTGGTAGTGGGTTCTGGTCCCTCAGGCCCCTGCTTCCTCAGTCATATGATGTTCTAGCCAAACTGTGTCAAGAGGATGTCGACTTGAGAAATTAAGGTAGAACTGTCTCTCTTGGAGACTCACGTGACAAATCCATTGGTGTATCTCCTGCCAGTACGTGGCGCATCCTCAGCACCACATGCAAGGGGTATCAAGGTGCTACATTTTGGTACAAAGTGTGTGAGTAGGTCTTGGGCCCCCCAGGCTTGAGCTCCTTGCTCTGTACTGGACAACCCTTGTTTTTTAGAGCATATTTTCTATGATTTCTCTCCTTTTATTTTTAAAAATGAATTAATCTATTTTGGGGGGGTGGGGGTGTGCTGGCTATTGGTTACTTCATGTGTGCTTTCTCTAGCTGGGGAGCAGGGGCTGCCCTTCCTTGAGGTGCTCGGGCTTCTCATTGCAGTGGCTTCTCTTGTTGCAGAGCACAGGCTCTAGAGCACGTGGGCTTCGGTAGCTGCGGTGCATGGGCTTAGTTGCTCCATGGCATGTAGGATCTTCCCGGACCAGGGATCACATCCATGTCCCTTGCCTTGGCTGGTGGATTCTTATCCACTGTGCCACTGGGGAAGTCCTGGACAGCTCTCTCTTTAATGAAAGCATCAGGCTGCACTTTATGCCACGTGAGTCTTTCTTACCCCCTTGATTGGATCAAAGGCTGGGATCAACATAGAAGCCAAAATTAAGCAAGGTCATGTCAAAATTGTATTCAGTACAGCACTGGTCATAACCATCCACCCAACGTGGTTCTCCATATTGGATGGCCGCAAGCCAATTCAACCAGACCACTGTCTGGATTATTGTGAATAGGAGATGCAAGCAAAAGAAACAGGAGAGGCCTGTTCAGAGGTGAGAAGAAAGCAACGTGAATATAACTTTCCCTGGAGCTGTATTTACAACTTAGACACAAGACCTCCAGGAGGTCTCAGAGCATCTGGGGACAGAATGAATCGCCTTTCTTATCTGCTTGTCACTTCTTCATATATCCATATAATGTTACTGTATCATCTCCAGGAATTGGGGGCATATCTCTTTTTTTACGGTATGTATTTTTTCCCATCCACTAGCCTCCATCCACCTCCACAACCCGTTACTCTCACCCTTCCTGTAAAGCATAACTCCTCTTTTTCTGGGAATGGAGATGGAGACTCTGAATCATGTCCCAGTGATAATTCTTCTGACAACTCAGATAACATTCTTTTTGGGTCATCTGCTTAACGCTCCTGGTAATCCCATCCACTTTGTTCTTAATTCACAGGTCTTTCCAAATAAAATTCCTTGGTCTTCTCTTAAAAGGACAGGAACCGTTTTGTTGATTAGCTGGAAATTAGACCTACTTTGAAGATTTAGAGAATACCATTCAATAAATCCAACTGAACCATTCTTTGAAATAGCTATTGTTTTTTTTTAAAGAGCTCTACTGCATTTCATAAGAAAATAGTCATAATTAAAATCTACTCCACCCTGTCATATAATATTGTTAAAGCTATTTATAATAATCTGCAAAAAAGGCATTCTCTGTTCTTAAGGTTAATTGCACAAAACAGAGAAGAACAACAGGGTTTTTGTTTTTGTATTTTTTTTTTTTACTCACCTGTTATTTTACCCATCATTAGGAGAAAATCAAGTTTTCTCACTTCACAAAATAACTTTTCAAGCTGACTGCTCCTTTATAGTTTATTAGAGCAAGGGGCATGAGTAAACACGTTCATTTTTGGAAATTTCTAAGTAGCTGGAATATAAGAAAATGACCTTTTTTCCGTCCCCATGGCCAATATTTTAAGAAGTTTCCTTTTGTGAGGGAATCTTCCCTGGTGGCTCAGAAGGTAAAGAATCCGCCTGCAATGCAGGAGACCCAGATTCGATCCCTGCGTTGGGAAGATCCCCTGGAGAAGGGAATGGCAGCCCACTCCAGTGTTCTTGCCTGGAGAATCCCATGGACGGGGGAGCCTGGTGGGCTACAGTCCATGGAGTTGCACAGAGCTGGACACGACTGAGTGGCTAACACTTTCCCAGTATAGCAATCAATCTGATAATGTTTGGATTCTTGACCAAAAAAAGAAAAAAGCACATGTATTCTGAATCTCTATTACTTTGTAAGGAACCACCCCCGACTTAGTGACTTAAACCAGCACTAAATTTGTTGGCATTTGTTGACAGTCTTTGTGCCAGAAGCTCAGGAAGGACTCAGCTCCGCTCCAGGTGGCATCAGTGGGATAGCTGATGGGGCAGCACCCACTGTCAAAGTGGGTCCTAAACCATGTACCTGAACCGTGGTGCCTTTGACCTCTTTACCTATGAACTTGCATCCTCCATCCCCAATTGTCACACAGCTTGGTGGGCTTAGAATAGTCACACAGCTTACCTAGAGGATGCCTTCCAAAGTTGTGTGTTTCAAGGAACTAAGCCAAAGTTTCAGTCTTTTTTTAAAAAATTAATTAATTACTTTGGCTGCCCCTGGATGTTGTGTTAGTCTCTCTGTCATATCCGACTCTTTGTAACCCCATGGACTGTAGCCCACCGGGCTCCTCTCTCCATGTGATTTCCCAGGCAAGAATGCTGGAGTGGGTAGCCATTCCATTCTCCAGGGGATCTTCCTGACCCAAGGATTGAACCTGTGTCTCCTGCATTGCGGGCAGATTCTTTACCATCTGAGCCACGAGGTCTTCATTGTGGCACACAGGGTCTTCGATCATAGTTGCAGCATGTGGGATCTTTAGTTATGGCATTCGAACCCTTAGTTGCATGATGTGGGATCTAGTTCCCTGACCAGGGATCATATCCAGGCCCCCTGCCTTGGGAACTCTTGAGTCTTAGTCATGGATTACTAGGGAGGTCCCTCAGTCTTTTTTTAGGACCTAGCTTCAGAGGCCATCCTGTCTATCAAGCAATTCACAGAAGCCAGTCCAGGTTTCAGATCAAGGGAATCAGACATCACCTTCCAATGGAAGGTGTAGCAAAGAATTTGGAACCATTTTTAGTTCAACCATGTGATGTTTGCTACTATTTTCCCTGATAGTCTGAAATGCTGATTTTTGGAGCTGACATTTCTAGGATGAGAACCTTGAAACCACAGAATGAATTTAAGGGAACAGAGAAAACCATGAATAGTTGAGTAATGACAAAGATTAAATTCCGCGATTAGATGAAGGAGGTTTGTTGAAGTTTGTGGGAGAGATGAAATAAGACCTTTTAAGACCCTTCTGAGTTAATATCTAAGTTATTTGCAACTGTTTATCTAAATTGCTCAAACTAGTGGTTATTGTCATCACCAGGCGTTATTGGGTTCTGGTGAGTCCCTTAGCCTAGAAAGCTTCTTCCTTCCCTATCATCTTTGCATAGTTTGTGCTTTTCCCGGGAACAAGTCTCATTCCAAATATCACCTCCTGAAATATGCTTTCCATGGCAATTCTCTCGAGCCTGTATCATTATCTGAAATTGCATTTTTTATGTGTATCACCTGAGTTTGTTGGTCCTTTGTCCCAAGTTGCTGAAAGGCAGGTTGAATTGGTTGATTGGTTCACACCTACAACCCAGCTCTGGGCCCAGTCCAGCTAGTGATGCCCTCTTGATGTTCTGAATTAATAGTCAAACACAGGGAACTTCCCTGGTGGTCCAATAGTTAGGATGCTGCACTTTCAGTGTAGAGCGCATGGCTTCAAACTCTGGCCAGAGAATCTCACAGCACAACCAGAAATAAATGAATAGTTGAACACGCAAAGGAAAATGCTAGGTACCAAGCCTCGTTTTTAGCAGCCCATATGATTTGGCTGCAAGCTCAGGAAATTGTCTCTTAGCACTGACTCATGTTCACCCTCAGTGTGTCAGTTTCAAGTTTTCCTTCCTTTAACCACAGCTGTTTTCTTGCAGACCCCCACCACCCATGACCAGATGCCAAGTGCTTTGAAAATGAGAGAAAGGCAAATGGCCCACTGCATTCATTGCCATTAACTTACACATGCAGTTTTATAGACCTCAAGGCCTTGCTGTTCCAAGGGGAGGCTGCCTTCTGAAATGATGACCTTCAGAATTTATTTTAATTGCAAAAATATATTTGAGGGGTGGTTAAAAGGCTGCTTAGAGACTTCCCTACCGAATGATAGAAAGGTGGGGTCAGCTCTATCCTGTTGTTACCTAAGCAATCAGAGCCAGCTCTTGGGGGAGGTGGAGCTGGTCTCTCTTGGCATTGGAACAGCCTGGGTTCATGGGAGCCCGTCTGAAGGCTAGAGAAATCGAATGAGAAGTTTGTTGACTTAAAATTGTATCTCCGTGGCTACATTTTTGCCTGTATCCAGACAGTTCAGCATGCAGAAAGTCATCACACTTGCTTCTATGTGTTCTCATTCTTTTCATAATATTGCATTTTGCAAAGAGAGACAAAATGCAGCCCCATCCCAGAAATGGCTGTTTTAAGATGATGCTGTTTTCCGGTTCAGCTGTCAGCAGCTCATTTGCCGCTTTAGCCAGATTACAGAACAAATGAAGGGCTTTGCGACCACGCTGGGGTGATGAATACTGCTGCTCACAGTTTGCAAAGTTAGCTCTCGGTGTCCTTATGTGAAGTTTGCAAACTCAGAGTCATCCAACACTGAAGGAAGAGCAGGAGCGGAATACAGGGAATTAGAGGAGACGGAAATGGAAGGAAAGTGTTTGAGATCAGAGGGACTTTGGTTTGTTTGTTTCTTTGGTTTTTAGAGTCTCTCCCTCCATTTCAGTGTTACCCTTTTTATTTCTCGAAAATACATATGTTTCCCTCTCTGTCAGATGTCAAATACCCTGAGTCTTGGAGCAGCCCTTAAAAAAAAAAGGAGTAATTCTAAATTAGATAAGAGTCAAGGGTTTATCCAATTGTCTCCTCTGCAAGGAGCAATCTGGAAACTGTATATGATGACCCGGCACCACCACTGTGATAGCTTTTTAAAAGGTGTAAATATAGGTATAGATAATGCATTTTCAGTGCAGTTGGATTGACCTCCAAGGGCATATAGTTGTTACTTTGGTGGGAGAGTGGGCACAAAAAGATTCTTACCCTTATTATGTAGAAAATACAGATATATTCATAGTACTTAACAGATGTACAGGACATCTGTGGGCTTAAAGTTTTGTGGGAAAGAGTGATTAGGAAATGTAAGTGTGACAGAGCTTCTTAGACCTGGAGCATTTGCTTTTTTAATTATTTTAAAAAATAATTTTTATTGGAGTAGAGTTGCTTCACCGTGTTGGGTTAGTTTTTGTACAGCAAAATGAATCAGCTGTACATATACATATTGTTATATCCCCTCCCTTTTGGTCTTCCTTCCTATTCAGGTCAGCACAGAGCACTGAGTAGAGGTTCCTGTCTATACAGTATATTCTCATTAGTTCTCTGTTTTATACATAGCATCAGACCTGGAGCACCTTGTAGTGGCAGAAAGAAAGGAAGCGCTGACAGACACACACACAGATGGGAACATGCCAGAGACTCAGGAGGCCCCTGGAAAAAGCCCCAAAGGCCACAGCTGGGCACGCACCTTTGATGTGATATAAGAGAAATGCCGGTTTACATGTACGGCCTTTCTCGAAAGATACTTCACCCCTGTCTAATCAGGAGGAAAAAACATTAAGTTTCATTTAAGAAGCATTCTACAAAATACTTGGTGAGTACTTCTGAAAACTGTCAAGGTCGTCAGAAAGAGGGAGAATCTGAATACCAGTCACAGCCAAGAAAAGCCCAAGGAGAATTGATGAGTAAATATCACGTGATAACCCCAGATGGTATCCTGAAATGGGGGTGGGTGGGGTGGAAACATTAGTTTAAAAACTAAGGAAAATTGACGAATGAAAATGAAAACACAACAACCCAAAACCTGTGGGACACTATAAAAGCAGTGCTAAGAGGAAAGTTCATAGCAATACAGGCATACCTCAGAAGCAAGAAAAAAGTCAAATAAATAACCTAACTCTACACCTAAAGCAACTAGAAAAGGAAGAAATGGAGAACCCCAGAGCTAGTAGAAGGAAAGAAATCTTTAAAATTAGGGCAGAAATAAATGCAAAAGAAACAAAAGAGACCATAGCAAAAATCAACAAAGCAAAAAGCTAGTTCTTTGAAAGGATAAATAAAATTGACAAACCATTAGCCAGACTCATCAAGAAACAAAGAGAGAAAAATCAAATCAATAAAATTAGAAATGAAAATGGAGAGATCACAACAGACAACACAGAAATACAAAGGATCATAAGAGACTACTATCAGCAATTATATGCCAATAAAATGGACAACGTGGAAGAAATGGACAAATTTTTAGAAAAATACAAACTTCCAAAACTGAACCAGGAAGAAATAGAAAATCTTAACAGACCCATCACAAGCACGGAAATTGAAACTGTAATCAGAAATCTTCCAGCAAACAAAAGCCCAGGTCCAGACGGCTTCACAGCTGAATTCTACCAAAAATTTCGAGAAGAGCTAACACCTATCCTACTGAGACTCTTCCAGAAAATTGCAGAGGAAGGTAAACTTCCAAACTCATTCTATGAGGCCACCATCACCCTAATACCAAAACCTGACAAAGATGTCACCAAAAAAGAAAACTACAGGCCAATATCACTGATGAACATAGATGCAAAAATCCTTAACAAAATTCTAGCAATCAGAATCCAACAACACATTAAAAAGATCATACACCATGACCAAGTGGGCTTTATCCCAGGGATGCAAGGATTCTTCAATATCCGCAAATCAATCAATGTAATTCACCACATTAACAAATTGAAAAATAAAAGCCATATGATTATCTCAATAGATGCAGAGAAGGCCTTTGACAAAATTCAACATCCATTTATGATAAAAACTCTCCAGAAAGTAGGAATAGAAGGAACATACCTCAACATAATAAAAGCTATATATGACAAACCCACAGCAAACATTATCCTCAATGGTGAAAAACTGAAAGCATTTCCCCTAAAGTCAGGAACAAGACAAGGGTGCCCACTTTCACCGCTACTATTCAACATAGTTCTGGAAGTTTTGGCCACAGCAATCAGGGCAGAAAAAGAAATAAAAGGAATCCAAATTGGAAAAGAAGAAGTAAAACTCTCACTGTTTGCAGATGACATGATCCTCTACATAGAAAATCCTAAAGACTCCACCAGAAAATTACTAGAGCTAATCAATGAATATAGTAAAGTTGCAGGATATAAAATCAACACACAGAAATCCCTTGCATTCCTATACACTAATAATGAGAAAGTAGAAAAAGAAATTAAGGAAACAATTCCATTCACCATTGCAACGAAAAGAATAAAATACTTAGGAATATATCTACCTAAAGAAACTAAAGACCTATATATGGAAAACTATAAAACACTGATGAAAGAAATCAAAGAGGACACTAATAGATGGAGAAATATACCGTGTTCATGGATCGGAAGAATCAATATAGTGAAAATGAGTATACTACCCAAAGCAATCTACAGATTCAATGCAATCCCTATCAAGCTACCAGCGGTATTTTTCACAGAACTAGAACAAATAATTTCAAGATTTGTATGGAAATACAAAAAACCTCGAATAGCCAAAGCAATCTTGAGAAAGAAGAATGGAACTGGAGGAATCAACCTGCCTGACTTCAGGCTCTACTACAAAGCCACAGTCATCAAGACAGTATGGTACTGGCACAAAGACAGAAATATAGATCAATGGAACAAAATAGAAAGCCCAGAGATAAATCCACACACCTATGGACACCTTATCTTCGACAAAGGAGGCAAGAATATACAATGGAGTAAAGACAATCTCTTTAACAAGTGGTGCTGGGAAAACTGGTCAACCACTTGTAGAAGAATGAAACTAGATCACTTTCTAACACCACACACAAAAATAAACTCAAAATGGATTAAAGATCTAAACGTAAGACCAGAAACTATAAAACTCCTAGAGGAGAACATAGGCAAAACACTTTCCGACATAAATCACAGCAGGATCCTCTATGATCCACCTCCCAGAATACTGGAAATAAAAGCAAAAATAAACAAATGGGATCTAATTAAAATTAAAAGCTTCTGCACAACAAAGGAAACTATAAGCAAGGTAAAAAGACAGCCTTCTGAATGGGAGAAAACAATAGCAAATGAAGCAACTGACAAACAACTAATCTCAAAAATATACAAGCAACTCATGCAGCTCAATTCCAGAAAAATAAACGACCCAATCAAAAAATGGGCCAAAGAACTAAACAGACATTTCTCCAAAGAAGACATACGGATGGCTAACAAACACATGAAAAGATGCTCAACATCACTCATTATCAGAGAAATGCAAATCAAGACCACAATGAGGTACCATTTCACACCAGTCAGAATGGCTGCGATCCAAAAGTCTACAAGCAATAAATGCTGGAGAGGGTGTGGAGAAAAGGGAACCCTCTTACACTGTTGGTGGGAATGCAAACTAGTACAGCCACTATGGAGAACAGTGTGGAGATTCCTTAAAAAACTGCAAATAGAACTGCCTTATGACCCAGCAATCCCACTGCTGGGCATACACACCGAGGAAACCAGAATTGAAAGAGACACATGTACCCCAATGTTCATTGCAGCACTGTTTATAATAGCCAGGACATGGAAACAACCTAGATGTCCATCAGCAGATGAATGGATAAGAAAGCTGTGGTACATATACACAATGGAGTATTACTCAGCCATTAAAAAGAATTCATTTGAATCAGTTCTAATGAGATGGATGAAACTGGAACCTATTATACAGAGTGAAGTAAGCCAGAAAGAAAAACACCAATACAGTATACTGACACATATATATGGAATTTAGAAAGATGGCAGTGATGACCCTGTATGTGAGACAGCAAAAGAGACACAGATGTATAGAAAGGACTTTTGGACTCTGTGGGAGAGGGAGAGGGTGGGATGATTTGGGAGAATGGCATTGAAACATGTATACTATCATGTAAGAACGAAGCACAAGCCTATGTTCGATACAGGATACAGGATGCTTGGGGCTGGTGCACGGGGATGATCCAGAGAGATGATATGGGGTGGGAGGTGGGAGGGGGATTCAGGATTGGGAGCTAATATACACCCATGGTGGATTCATGTCAATGTATGGCAAAACCAATACGGTATTGTAAAGTAAAATAAAGTAAAAATAAAAATAAAATAAAATAAAATAAAATAAAAACTAAGGAAAATTGAATACCTTTTTGAATTTAGTTACTCATGTACCAGGATTGGTTCATTATTTGTAACAAATGTACTGTAGGAATAGAAGATGCTATAAAATAGGAGAAACTGGATTTGGGGTAGATGAGAACATTCTGTACTTTCTTAGCCATTTTTCTAAAATGGTTCTAAAATTTTGCAAAGCTTATTTTAAAAAGGTCTCCCTAGGGAGCAATAATGAAAAAATAAGAGCTGAGAAACCCTGATCTGGAGACAAATATGGAGAAACGCAGCTGGTTGCAGTTGGAGGCAACGTTTATCCTGGTGGGTGGCTCAGTTCCAGTCCCGAAGTGACTGCTGGCTTTTTCTGATATGGATTAGTCTTATCCAAGATTACTTACTCTCAGTTTTCTCCCTTGATCAGTTAGTTTTAAAGTAAAAGTAGCAAAATAGGACAAACTGCAAGATAACTTGAGGCTTCTTGCAAGGAGAACTATCTTTCACGATGCACTTGTTTGCCTGTTTTGCGCCAGAAGCTTAAAACAGAGCCAGACCTTCTATTCTTTCCCCCACTGACCCCCAATCCATGTCCTCCACCTGCCTTTTGTCTGTGGGAAAACTTTAACCAAAGAATAAGTTTAATCAGAAAAGTGAGAAAATGCAGAAACAAAGGAAAATAGCCCAATAAGACTAAATAATAGTAATTTACCCAGTAAGCAAAGTCAAGGACCTTAGTTCCTTCTCAAGGGCAATAGATAATATTCTGAGTGATATCCTGGGAACTGGCTTGTAGATACTGAAAGTCCCAGCAGGTGAGAGAATTTAACTCCATGATGACCAGGCTGTATCCATGATGTAAGTAAGCTGCCACAAATCTAGGAATTGGTCTCAAGAAATGGAAATGAACCGACCCTGAAAGTGAAAATTAACTGTACCTAAAAACAATCAAGATGCTGGTCAACCCACTGTGTGACCAATTTTAAGATGACCATCAGAGTTACTGCCATGTCTGTATGGAGCCGCCTCCCTCCCTCCGTAAAAGCTCTGTGCCCACTGATTGTCCAGTGGGGGTAGAGGGAGGGAGCTGGCCTTTGGACAGGAGTCCCACCCCCCCCCATCACCAGACTCCAAAATAAAGCAAACTTTCCTTTCCACCAACCTGACTCTCATGGCTTTTGAGTGGTAAGCAGCTGGATCCCACTTTCAGTTGCAAGCTGGCGATCAGGCTAAGTTCTCCAGTGGCTTCATTGCATTTAGACTGAAACCAAACCAAGCAGGCCTGGCATGTTCTGGGCCCTGCCTCCCTCTCCAACTCCTTTCTGGCCATTTCTCCTTTTGTGTCCCCAACCATCATGACCTTCAAGCTTCACCTGGTTGCCTTCACCGTGTCCAGGGGAGCTTCCTTGACCTTCTGACGTATAACTTGTCAACTTACTTTATTCCTTAACATCAGGTTGACTTCTTTCAAAGATTTAAGACAATTTAAAATATATATTATGATTTATTTTCTTAATGACTGCCTTGGACTGTTGACTGGTAGTGGGATGGTGGACAGAGACAGGTGAACAGACCCATTTGGCTCATCACTCTGCACCTAGCTCCTAGTTCATGCCTGGCAAACAGTGATGCTTGTATTAGTTTCATGTAGCTGCTGTAACAAATGATTATGAATGTGATGACTTGAAACAACTAATATAATATTTTAAGTTTTGTACGTCAGAAGTTGATGGATCTCACTGGCCTAACTTCAAGGTATGAGCAGGGATGTATTGTGTTTTTTTGAGGTGTTTTAGGGAAGAATTTGTTTTTTTGCTCCTAAAAGGCCGTTAATGCTCCTTGACTTGTAACCCCTTTTTTTTCATCTTGAAACCCAGCATCATAGCATTTTTGAATCTCTGACTCTGACCTTCTGCCTCCCTTTTCTACATAAAAAGGGCCCTTATAATTATTCCAGGCTGCACAGATAATCCAGGGTCATCTCAACATGAAATCAACTGGTTGACAACTAATTTCATTTGCAACTTTAATCCCTTTTTATTTATATATTGGCTGTGCTGATCTCCTTTGCTGTGCATGGGCTTTCTCTAGTTGGGAGAGGGGGCTACTCACCAGTTGCAGTGTGTAGCTTCTCATTGTGGTGACGTCTCTTGTTGTGGACCATAGGCCCATGAGCACGTGGGCTTTGGTAGTTATGGTACATGGGCTTAGTTGCCCCAAAGCATGTGGAATCTCCTTGGGAAGGGAAGGGAAGGGGAAGTTGCTCAGTCGTGTCCGACTCTTAGCGACCCCATGGACTGCAGCCTACCAGGCTCCTTCGTTCATAGGATTTTCCAGGCAAGAGTGCTGGAGTGGGGTGCCAGGACCAGGGGTCAAATCTGTGTCTTCTACATTGGCAGGCAGATTCTTAACCACTGGACCACCAGAGAAGTCCAACCTTAATCCCCCTTGCTACTAGCATATCATTGTCTCAGAATCCTGGGAATAGGACATGAATATCTTTGGGGGCTATTTTACTGCTTACCAGCAGTGCTCAAATTGACAACAATCTATTGTTGAATGAATCGATAAGTGAATGAATGAATGAGTGTTCTACAACCAAAATTCTTAAGTGAAGGTGGCCCCATAATCTCCTACTGAACTTTATTTGAAAATAAATGATCCTCTTCTCCATTGAGAAAACCAAGAAAGGATTTCCATAAGCTACCTTGATTCAAAGAATGTGTTACCCTGGTGATGTCTAAACTGGATTTCAAAGCACTTGGTAGAGATTATCAGAGCCCCCTTACAAGCTGATTGATCTAAAGGTACACATCCTTGCTTTGATTCTTTAAATGATTTGTGAGGCCATAGATTCCACTTTTACATGGGACTAAAGCTTACTCTGAGGAATCGACTAAGTGAGTTATCAAAATTACGGAAGTTTGGAATTCAGAGCCTAAAAGCAATATTTTACTGCAGTTTGCTGAAGACCTTGTTATTCTCCTATGAAGGCTGCAGCCCCACAACCTCTGTAATATTGCAGAGTCCCCACTGTGGGCATGAGTGGCCAGAGGAGAGCTGGGAGAGGGTGTCCTGGCTTGTCTGCAGTTCTCAGTCATTGCTGCTCTTGCTTCTCAATTATAAATGACTGTTCAGTTTACCCTCAACATTATCTGCTTAATTTGTTATGGGTTGTTTGTTTAGATTCAGAGTCATTGTGATGCTGGAGAAACTATTTCTGTAACAACTTGGAACCTTCCATTAAAGTTAAATAAGCAGGGTGACAATATACAGCCTTGACGCACTCCTTTTCCTATTTGGAACCAGTCTGTTGTTCCATGTCCAGTCCTAACTGTTGCTTCCTGACCTGCATACAGATTTCTCAAGAGGCAGGTTAGGTGGTCTGGTATTCCCATCTCTTTCAGAATTTTCCACAGTTTATTGTGATCCACACAGTCAAAGGCTTTGGCATAGTCGATAAAGCAGAAGTAGATGTTTTTCTGGAACTCTCTTGCTTTTTCCATGATCCAGCGGATGTTGGCAATTTGATCTCTGGTTCCTCTGCCTTTTCTAAAGCCAGCTTGAACATCAGGGAGTTCACGGTTCACGTATTGCTGAAGCCTGGCTTGGAGGATTTTGAGCATTACTTTACTAGCATGTGCGATGAGTGCAATTGTGCGGTAATTGGAGCATTCTTTTGCATTGCCTTTCTTTGGAATTGGAATGAAAACTGACCTTTTCCAGTCCTGTGGCCACTGCTGAGTTTTCCAAATTTGCTGGCAGATTGAGTGCAGCACTTTCACAGCATCATCTTTCAGGATTTGAAACAGCTCAACTGGAATTCCATCACCTCCACTAGCTTTGTTCGTAGTGATGCTTTCTAAGGCCCACTTGACTTCACATTCCAAGATGTCACTTAAAGACATGTTATGGTTTAAATATAACTGTTTGCTTAAAGTATGTATATAAATTTAAGTGCAATATATATAAATAAGTCCAATTTTGGGAAATGTATATTATGTTATCTTAAGTACATAGTATATATTATATTAAATATATTTATATGTTATATAGGTAATATTATTATATTAAATACATAAAGTATGTGTGTTTCCCAAAATTGTGGTTATTTGTACTGGTTAAATCCACCTCCTTCCCCCACTGGGGAATAGAAAATGGTGAGGAAACAGCCTAAGAAATGGATCTTTTATTTTGTCTAAATGAACCAAGATTGAAAATAAATTGAGAACCATGGGTATGCACTGTCCTCCTCCCTTAAAGCATTAATGAAGCTCAGTCATGAAGGAAGAGAATAAATTCAGATAACTCAGGGAATTATCTTTGAATCAAAGTGATTAAGTCCTTGCTTTCTGCATCACAGTGACTCTCCTAGCTGGGAGAGAGGGTTAAGTATTCAAAATGACCATAAGCATATCAGCACACACCCAGAAAGGAATACAGTGACTGGAGATTGCTATTCTGGATGGGGTGGGTTGGACAGAGAGAGACAAATATCCTATGATGTTCCTTATATGTGGAATCTAAAAAAAAAATCTAGATGAACTTGTTTGTGGAGCAGGGCCAGACTCACAAACTTTAAGAACAAATTTATGGTTACAGGGTTGGGGGTGGGGGAGGGATAGAATGGGAGGTTGGGACTGACATGTCCACACTACTATATTTAAAACAGATAACGAGGAAGAACCTATTGTATAGCACAGGGAACTTGCTCAGTAGTCTGTATGTAGTAACCCAAATGGGAAAGAAATTTGAAAAAAAATGTGCTATGTCACTTCAGTCATGTCCAACTCCGTGCCACCCCATGGACTATATATAGCCCGCCAGCTCCTCTGTCTATGGGATTCTCCAGGCACGAAGGCGGGTAGATATATCTGTAACTGAATCACTTTGCTGTACACCTGAAACTAACACAACATTGTCGGTGAGCTATACTCCAGTATAACATAAAAATTAAAAGACAAAAAGCAAAACAAACATAGGAACAGCCAAGGAATGCCATCAAGGCTGCTTTCTCATAACAGCTTTTTCTTTCCATCATGTTTATTTCTGAAGACACCTTCTGTTGGCGGCCACTGGTACTGGTTTTCTGTTATCTTTAGCAGTGTAAAGCTTCCTTTAAAAAAAATCTTAAAATCCCCACAAAACCCAAAATGATCGGAAGTATACCAGCATATCTAGAAAGGAATAGATTGACCAGGCAAAAACTCTTTCATTGCCTGGGGTTAAGGAATAGATAAGGAACACCATGAGCAGAGGCTGATACATATGTAGGGATGCTGGGTTGAAGATAGTGAGGCAAACAAAGTGAATTTTGGGTGCCCTGGGGCTTTATATATACTTACTTCTGATTTCCCTGTTTACCTATGAGTCAGCCAATATTCAAGCTCAAACATAGTAGTGACTTATTTATTAAGTGTTCAAGGTGTAAAAGTCATTAGCAGCTGCTCTATTATGAAGAATACTCAAAATAAAATGGAAAAAGTATGTGAACAAGAGGGACTTCCCTTGTAGCTCAGTTGGTAAAGAATCTGCCTGCAATGTGGGAGACCTGGGTTCGATCCTTGAATTGGAAAGATCCCCTGGAGAAGAAATGGCAACCCACTCCAGCATTCCTGCCTGGAGAATTGCATGGACAGAGGAGCCTGGCAGGCTATATTCCATAGGGTCTTAAGAGTTGGGCACGACTTAGCAGCTAAACCATAACACGTGAACATGTGATTCCTAATGAAGAAGGAATTCACAGGGCCTGGACTCCATATTAGGCCTGTTCATGCTGATCATGCTCAGACACCTTTCCAATGGACCCTGAACCCGGTGCTTAGTGCCTATGAAAACAACAACAGAAGGATAAGACCCCCTCCAGACAGGGGACCCTTGAAGATCGTATCTAGGTTACTCATCACCTAAGAGAAAACATACACTGATCACCCCTTCCTCCAGACAGGCCATAAATTTTTCTGTATCTGTTGGAATGTAACCTTGGGTTTATTGATTATTGGCTAATTGTTTGACTGTTTGAGCAGATGAGCATAGCACGTGAATGATGGGGTTATTGGGATTGTATTTTCCTTGGTTCATGTAAGTCTCAAGGAATTTGGAGTGGTAGGTTCAGACACGTACACATGCGCATAAAAGATTTTCACAAATGCTGGTCGGGCTCCTTGGCTAAGAGGACACTCTGCCTTGGGCCCGCCGGTGTAATAAACTGCACTCCATATCTGCATTGTCCTTCTGAGTGAGTTTGTTTCCTGGAACGCGTGGCTACAACACTAACCTGCATCATCCCATCAATGACCATAGGAACGATGCTCAATTTCACAAAGAAATAAAGTGAAATAAAATCATGGAAATGGAAAATTAAAACCACATCAGAGTACAGTTTCACACCTGTCAGACTGACAAAATGAAAAAGTGTGACAAGACCAACTGTTGGAAATAAAATAAAACAGTGAGAATTCCAAGGTTCTGCCAGTGAGAGGGTCAAATATCAGAACTATTTCGAAAAGTGATTTGGCCACATAGAGTTAATTCGAAGATGCACGATCTAAATGACCTGGTAGTTCTTTTCTGTTCTTTAATGATCTGTTCCAGAGGAAGCTCTTGGTCATCGAAACTAAGATAAATACAAGACTGTTTGAAACAGCATCGCTTTTAATAGAAAAACATGAGAAACGAACATACGTTTGTCAAAAAGTAATGCATAAAAAAATAGCGCATACATTTCAAATGCTTATTCAAGGTGTATTCCACAGCAGAGAAAATAAGTGGACACAGTGGAGTCAACATTGTTACTGAGTCCAAGCCCTGTCTGCTGTCCACACAACAGACCAGTAATCTGGAGATGAGGTGTTGAGGCAAGGAACAGTGACTTGTTTCCAAAAGCTGGGCATCTGAGAAGATAGTGGACTAGAGTCCCAGAATACCATCTTATGGGGGTCTGGATGCTAGTTTCTTTTATTAAACAGATGGGGGAGGAGGTGAGGAAGTAAAGTAAAAGGGCCATAAGTCTTGTCAAATATCTCCTGGCTTGGCCAGCATCGGGGAGGGGATTTGTTAATTTCTTTTTGTTCTGCAGCCATTTACAGGTGGACGCGGTCGCAGTATCTCCCTGTGAGCTGAATAAAGGCACTTTAACATTCAGGCAGGGGGCAGTTTTCCAGGAGACAGGCAATTATGTTTGCTTATAGATACAGACAGCATCCTTTTAGTGACCATAGTAACAAAAGCAGTGGAAAGTAAAGGTTAAAATAAAAGAAATGATCCAATGTAGAGTAAGATTTTGTTCTTCCCTGTTATTAATGCAGTATCACACACAATAGTGAGGGGAAAAGGTAAAATTCTAGGTAGGCATGGACAATATGGTGTACTTTCTATTAACTTGTAAAATAGTTATATATAAGCCTACATGAAGATTTATGTGTATATTGAAAGCATAATTATATACAAATGAATGGCAACCCCAAGTACAGGATAAGAGATGGCACCTGGCTGTGGGGAGGGGGAAGTAGGGGGTGAGGTTAAAGAAACAGTAGAACAGTAGGAGGAGGCGTTCCCTGGGGACTTCAGTTGCATTTGCAACATTTTATTTCTTCAGCTGAGTGCTAGGTACCTATGTCTTACTGTATATCTGAAACCACATTTTCTAGAGGTAAGCTTTCCCTGGGAGATTAGAGAAAAAGAGTTCTATTCATCATAATTCTTTCACAAAGACTGTAGAGTGATGGATGATAAGAAATTCACTATGAAATGATAAAAAAGGTTTCTGTCTCATCCTATGCCCTGTCTTACATTTTAAAGTGCTTTTTTTATGCTTAGGTGGTGTTTAGCTAATTGATGACTTTGCAGGGAAGCAGGGACAGAGGGACATAGGGTATTTCATAGCCTAAATAGCTGACAATGCAACTCCAAGCTTACCCATCACCACCTTCAACATCTGGGGATGGATCACAAGAGAAAGCATTTGGAAGCCAGGTTACTGATGATTCCCCATTTATCTGACTTGTCAGACCTCAGTTTCTGGAAGAAAGATCTTGTTGAATAAGAAATAAAAGCTATGGGTCCTAACTGTTTCACTCAGGGTGTGACTTTAGGGAAGTTTCTTCTCCTCTCTGAGTATTTAGTTTCTTTATTTGAAAACATGGAAAAATAATATCTATCTTGAGAGAGGAGGAAATTTCCGCCTCTACTCCTCTTGAGTGCTTGTGGCTGGACTGATAGTAAAATTGATGCAAGACACATGAATGGGAGAAAAATAAACATATTTGAATCATGTACATGGAGGTCTTGAAGCCAAGTGTGGCCTCTGTACCGTGACACCAAATTAAACCTCGGAGACAGAGTTTTGGGTGAAGTAGAAAAGGATAGCTTTATTGCTTTGCCAGGCAAAGGGGGCCATAGGGGGATAATGCCCTCAAAACTGTGTCCCCATCAGAAGAGGGTAGTGAGGAGTTTTACCATCATGGTTCAAAGAAGGTGTGTTTAACTAATGGACATTCTTCTGTTTGGTTGTTGATAAGCTAAGTGGGAGTCAGCATCATCAACCTTCTGGTCCATCTGGTCTGAGGTCCACATGCTTGTGGGCAGCAGACAGGTAATTTCTCCCACCTGGTAAGGGTTTCAGTATCTGCAAAACAGCTCAAAGATGTGTGCATCCTTTGAGGGGAGAACCAGGACTCTGCCCTGTGACTGCACTATTGTTTCTTGAATCCTCCTCCCTCCCCTGATTAGCATCTGTTTGAACCAGTCCTTTGGAACTCAACGATGGTTATGGAGGCTGGATGAAGCCTATTTCTTGTAATCGAGAAGTGGGGAACATAGAAAGGCTTTTGTGCCGAGGAGCCGGCTCGGTTTCAGTCTTATAGAGACAGGACTTTAGAATTGGCCAAAGCAGGCAGCTTTCATACATTTTAGGCAAAGAAACCATTAAGTTGGTAAAGAGTTGACAGGACAAACAAACTTAGGTTTTGGTGCTCAATTAATGAAGAATTCAAACAGAGTCGGTGCTGGAGTTGTCAATGAAAGCAGGAACAAAGTTTCTTTATGTAGGCTTCTTGACTTGAATTCTCCATCTCTGGTGATAAGGTGTCCTTCTACATACAGACACAAATCTCCTTCTCATTTGGGGAGATTTACTTCTTGCTTCCCTGGTGGCTCAGAGGTTAAAGCGTCTGCCTGGAATGTGGGAGGCCCAGGTTCGGTCCCTGGGTTGGGAAGATTCCCTGGAGAAGGAAAATGGCAACCCATTCCAGGACTCTTGCCTGGAGAATCCCATAGAGGGAGGAGCCTGGTAGGCTACAGTCCATGGGGTCGCAAAGAGTCGGACATGACTGAGCAACTTCACTTCACTTCACTTCACTCCCTTCTTGCTTCAGGGAGATGACAATGGAAGGTTAGAGGGTCTCTCTTGCCTTGGCCATTTCTTAAGTAATTTTAATTCAAAATAATGTGCCGTTGAAGCACATTCGGGGGCAGCCAACCCCAAATTACCCCACACTACCTTCCGGAATTCTTGTGGGGATTAAATGAAAGATGGACTCATTTTCATTTCATTTAAGAGACACACAGAGTTATGCTCGCCCACAGTAGGTGTTTATATCTTCCTTCTCGTCATCCTCAGTGAGTCCATATGAAATGTGTTTCCCATTAGAATTGGGAGACTTGTCCATTTTGCTTTGCATTCTGTTGTTCATTCATCCCGGGGTTTTCATTTACCAATTATACATATGAATTTATAAAGGTAAAACCCTCTTCTAATAAGTCTTGTTGGAGTGAAAATGTGTATCATATGAAAATTTTAGAATGGAATTTCCCATTTATGTGATGCATTATTCATTGAAATAAAATTATCTGTTAATAAAATGCCGTTGTTTAGACAGGGCATTGAGGATTTGTTGCAAATAAAATTGACTTGTATCACAATTGAACATAAATAGATGCATCCTTAAGGGAGAAACCAATTCATCATTAATTCTCATTTTTAAAAGCATAGGCCATGCTCTTGGTACACTGTTTGCAAAGTATATGACAAGAGCATCATAAAGCACACTCAGTCTGAAACAGTAAAAATAACTAAAGATTCAAATAATTAAAGATCTTATGCAAATCATCAAGGAAAAACTAAACAACACGATAGAAAATCTAGCAAACGACATTAAGTAAGCAATTCACAGAGGAAAAAAATGTCACCTGCCCCCAAGATGCTCTGTCTTCAGGAATCAGGGAAAGACAAAATGCACAATGTCGTTTCACATTTATCATATTGGTGGAAAGAGGATTCTGACAAGAAGTGGGATAATGGGCATGCTGGTTCACTGGGGTTCACTGGGGACAAGGTGTGTAAATTGGTGTGTCTCCTCAAGGGAGTAATTTGGCAATAAAGCCAAGCAGAAGGTCTTCCTCTGTGACCAGCAGTTCTGCTAGACAGCCACTTGTGAAATTCTTGGCATCTGGATCCAGAGGCAGCTACAAAGATGTCCACTCATTGCAATAAAGATTGTGTCTGTGCATGCTCAGTCACGTCTGATTTTTTGTGACCCCATGGATTGTAGCCTGCCAGGCTCCTTTGTCCATGGGATTTTCCCTGCAAGAATACTGGAGTGGGTTGCCATTTCCTCCAAGGGATCTTCCTAATCAGGGATCTATGTCTCCTGCATCTCCTGCATTGCAGGTGGATTCTTTACCTCTGAGACATCTGGGAAGCCCTAGAGAAAGATTGGAAACCCTCTAAACTTCCACCCAGGAAAGAATTAAATACAAACCTTGTGACTTATGCATATAGTCATGCAATGTATGTGAGTTAAAATAAAATAGAGCTTATGCATCAAAATGGACAAATTCCTCTCAAAATACAAACAAACAGGAAATAAAGTAAGTTGTAGAAAAGTTATGATATGACCCTGTAGCAATTTAAAAGACATGCAAAGCAGTACTCTGGCTTGTATGTGTATATATATTAAAAACATATGCATACATTTTATATCACATGGTGTTGTTCAGTTGCTCAGTCACGTCCTGCTCTTTATGACCCCATGGACTTCAGCACGCCAGGCTTTCCTGTCCTTACGTGTCATGTATGTGTGTGTATCTGTGTGCTTATATGCATGTATATGTATGTATGCATGTATATGCATATTTATATAAATTTATTTACAAACATACATATATTTGTATAAAATCACATCTAGGAATGATAAACACAAGTTGTGGCGGTAAATGCAAGTTTATGGTAGTAGTTGCCTTGAGGGAAGGAGAGTCCAGTGGGATCTGGAAAGAGTGTTTCTCTCAAACTGGGTGGTGGCAACATGGATGTTGACTCTAAGACAGTGACATCTCTTGTCTTCTTGAAATATTCCCTAATATGAAAGCCCTTGTCCCTCCCTTATGTGGATATGAAGAGATGCTGCAAAAAAGTGCTACGAAGTGCTGACCTAAATGACCAAGAGAGGCTTGGCTATGTAGTGGAAAGGTCACAAGTGGGAGTCCAGGCACCAACAATTATGAGCAAAGCCTCCTCAGATAGAATACTTACCTTCTTGGATGCTCAGCATCTGAGTCTGCAAAATGGGCAAGGTCATTCCTTCTCAGTGGTAGTTGTGGACAATGATGGAGAGATGAACTTTGTCAGCTCTGCAGCAGTGTTGCCACAGCATGAGCCACACGTGTATGCCATGTGCAGAATTTAAAATTTCCTCCTGTGCAGCAGAGAGAACTCTACTCAGTGCTCTGCAATAGCATATGAGAGAAGAATCTGAAAAAGAACTGATACATGTATATGTGCAACTGAATCACTTTGCTGGGCACCTGAAACTAACAGAACATTGTAAATCAGATATACTGCAACAAAATAAATACTAGAAAAAATTCTAGTAGCCGTGCTAAAACAAAAACAAACGGAATAAATGAATTTTAGTGAGATGGATTATTGAATCCAAGGAACTCAAATCATGTTCATTTCAACATATAATCAATATACAAATATTCATGACACATTCTTCTTTTTTGTACTTGGTTTTGAAATCCAGTGTGGCTTTTACACTCACAGCACAGCTCAATTCAGAAGAGCCCTGCTTCTCTTTGACTAGTGTCTACCTTATTGGACATTGCAGCCCTGGAGGACTATGCTAACATTGATTGGCTATAATTGCAAACAGTTCTAATTACAAACCAGATCTAAGGGCTTTAAACTTGGAATGAAGAAAAAAATTAGTGTGTTACAAATACATTGATTTATAGATTTGTTCATTTAGTTTAAAAATACTCATTGAGTGTGATAGGATGTGCTTGGTGGCTTACCTATATTATTCTTTTTTAACCATCTTCAAATTATATTATAGTTAACTTACAATGTTGTGTTAATTTCAGGTGTACAGTAAAGTGATTCAGATATGTATTTATATGTATATAATTTTCTCTTTCAGATTCTTTTCTATTATAGACTATTATAAGATATTGAATATAGTTCCCTGTACTACACAGTAGGTCCTTTGTTGGTTATCTAGTTCATAAACTGTAGTGTGTATATGTTAATCCCAGACTCCTAATTTATCCTTCTCCTCCTTTCCCCTTTGGTAACCATAAGTTTGTTTTCTGTGTCTATGAGTCTATTTCTGTTTTGTAAATAAGTTCATTTATATCATTTTTAAAGATTCCGCATATAAGTGATATCATACGGTATTTGTCTTTCTCTTCTGACTTTACTTCACTTAGTATGATAAGCTCTAGGTCCGTCCAGCTTGCTGGATGACATTATTTCATTCTTTTACCGTGTCTTCTTTATCCATTCATGTGACATGCTGCTTCCATGTCTTGGCTATTGTGAATAGCGGTGCAATGAACATTGGGGTGCATGTATCTTTTTGAATTAGATGTTTTTTCTGGACCTAAATTATTTTTAATTGTCAAGATAGTTATTATAGTTCTTCCTTTCATAACAGGAACCAGACCTTAGCTCCTGAGGGTGATCACTTGCCCTTGTTCACACTTTCACCCTCTCTTGATTCCCGTGGCAATGCTCTTTTTGTGCCCTTCTTGCCCTTGGGGACCTGATAGTCTATTAAAGCCAGAAGATGCACAGACAGACAAACAAGGCAGTAAAGAGGTTGCATCAGAAATGGGTTCGAGGGGCAAAGGGAAGGAGCTTAATATACGCAGGCAAGGAGCTTTATATATACAGCAATGTTCTATAAATTGCATGCATCCGTCAGTGCAGGTGTGAACAAACATTCGGTAAAAAGCCAAATAGTCAATATTTTTGGCTTTGTGGGTCATACAGTTTCCACTGTGACTACTCAAGTCTGTCATTGTGTAGCGGAAGCAGCCATAGAAAATACATAAATGACTTTACTGGGCTGTCTTCCAATAAAACTCTCTACAAGAGCAGGCAGTGTGGGCACGATTGAATGCAGGGGTTGCGGTTTGCCAACCCCTTCATCAGGGTGTGTGAAAAGATCTGAGGTGGTTCAGTGATTCAGCACACATAATATTTGAGCCCAAGTGGAGCGAGTCATTCCTTTTCAAACTATTTGTGAGTCCTTTTGGTGATGTCAAGGAGAATTGCTCAATTGTGATCAGAAGGCATTTAACATGTCTCTAACTCTTGAAAATTTCTGATTGCAGCAAGGATAGACATCAAAGATAAGCAGCCACCAAGCTAAGACTTCTTCTAGAGTGCTAATGGGGTTCCATATGCAGTAATAATATGAAGGAGAAGGAAATGGCAACCCACTCCAGTATTCTTGCCTGGAGAATCCCATGGACGGAGGAGCTTGGTGGGCTACAGTCCATGGGTCGCAAAGAGTCAGACACAACTGAGCGACTTCACTTTCACTTCAAAATAAATGGATTTTTTTTTTTCTAAAGTGAGTTGATTTAAAGGGTAATATTTACTCTATTACAATATTGGTGGTATATACATTCTGGAAAAAAAAAAATCACAATGGGCCTGCCTGAATATCTGAGGTGTGAAAGACACAGTTCTTGTCCAAATTCCACATTTTCTGGTTGTTGAGGAAAATGAAGCTCAGCAAGGTAGCTGATCACAAACGATGGAACCAGTTGGGTACAAATCCATCTTATAGAGAACCTTGGTTGTGAACTGGGGGCTGGAAGCTTGGCTGAAGTTTGGATGGTTAAAGAACACAGGATGAGCTGGACGCAGGGGTCAGAGTGCAAACAGTGAGAGGATGGAGTGAGAGGGTTGACCTGGTTGGTCCAGGCGTCTGTAAAGCAGCGACTCTGTCTACAGTCAGTGGTTTACTGTACTTTGTCCCGGGGCTATTCTTTCTCACTGGACATGAACCAGCCCCTGTGTCTAGGGCCAACATCTATAACAACACTTGCTGTGTGTGAGGGCTTTTTGCCCTCTCTTGCATGGGATCTGATGAGTTTGTTTTTACAGTCATAGAAAGTGAAACTTGGGAGTATTTTCTGTAGTTAAAAAAGGTGAACTAATGTGTTTGCTGTTGTAACTGTTCAAAGAGTGTGATGAAATTTCACCTGTCTCCATCTCTCTCTTTCTCACAGCAGAAACCACTTCAATTCAGAGCTACCCAATTAATCTTTATCCATAGAGCCTATAGCCCTCTTGCCACCATCTCCTCTGTCTGTTGCAACACTGCCATCCCCACACCTCTGAACCACTGGATTTTCTGCTTGGTTTAAGATGGGCTGTAGCTGTAATCATGTTCGCTGAGACATGTTCAGTTTTTACTTGGAGAATTTTCATGATATAACACAGCTCAGTAAGCTACAAAATGAGCTGCAATGAGACATTTGCACAGTTAAAATCTGAAAATAGAATAATGGGCTCTTTAAAGGCACTGTTGCAGGACTTGCCATTGTACAAAGAAAAGCATATTCTGAGCTGCTCCAACTTATCTGAAAGATGAGGGCAGTGGAACGAATCTCAGCCTGTCTTGCTGCCCACCTCCGCCCCCAATTCTGCTCCAGATGTTATGGTAGTAGCTCCTCAGGTGGGTGTGGTAGGGCTCTGTGTCTCTAGAGTCCAGACAAAGCAGATGCAGGAGGGGAAAGGGTCTCAGGGTCTGTGGCTGCAATCAGCCTCCGCCAGTAGAAACTCACTTGAGTCAGGACACAGTGGGATGCAGAGTTTCCTGATGGGTCTTGACAGCTTTATTGGAAATCACGTGAAATGAAGGTGGCCACCAGATTAGTTTTTTAAAATTTCTTTTTAATTGAAGTATAGTTGATTTTTAATGTTTTTGTTAATTTCTGGTGTACATTAAAATGACTCAGTTATACATATGCATGTGTAATTTTTCATGTGCTTTTCCGTTATGGTTTATTGGGGCTTCCTTGGTGGCTCAGCTGGTAAAGAATCTGCCTGCAATGCAAGAGACCTGGGTTCAATCCCTCGGTTGGGAAGATCTTCTGGAGAAGGGAATGGCTATCCACTCCAGTTTTCTGGCCTGGTCCAAGGACTATATAGTCCATGGGGTCACAAAGAGTCGGACATGACTGAGTGACTTTCACTTTCACTATAGTTTATCACATGATATTGAATAGAGTTCCCTCTGCTATACAGTAGGACCTTGTTGTTTATCCATTCTGTGCATAAAAGCTTACATCTGCCAGTCCCAACCTCCTGCTCTATCCCTGCATGCCCATCCCCCTTGGCAATCACAAGTCTGTTCTCTATGTCCCTGATTCTGTTTCTGTTTCATACATAGGCCAACCTGGGTCTTTTGCATTGCAGGCGAATTCTTTACCATCTGAGCCACCAGGGAAGCCCATTTTAAATTCCACGTATCAGTGGTATCATATGATATTTGTCTGACTTACTTCACTTAGTAGGATAATCTCTAATTGCATCCTCATTGCTGAAATGGCATAATTTCATTCATTTTTATGACCAGGTAATATTCCATTGTATATATGTACCACTTCTTCTTTATCCATTTAGCTGTTGATGGACATTTAGCTTGCTTTCATATGAGTCTTAGCTGTTTGGAATAGTGCTGCTATGAATATTGAGGTGCATGTGTCCTTTTGAATTATAGTTTTGTCTGGCTATATACCCAATAGTGGGGTTGCTGGATCACATGGCAATTCTATTTTGTGTGTGTGTGTGGTTTACATTTTTAAAGATGTTGCTGGCTGGTAGCCTTGTAGAATATGGTATTAAGGGCAGTTCAGTTCAGTTCAGTCCCTCAGTTGTGTCCGACTCTTTGCGACCCCATGGACTACAGCACGCCAAGCCTCCCTGTCCATCACCAACTCCCAGAGTTTACTCGAATTCATGTCCATTGAGTCGGCGGTGGTGCCATCCAACAATCTCATGCTCTGTTGTCCCCTTCTCCTCCCACCTTCAATCTTTCCCAGCATCAGAGTCTTTTCAAATGAGTCAGCTCTTCGTATCAGGCGGCTAAAGTATTGGAGTTTCAGCTTCAAATCAGTCCATCCAATGAATATTCAGGACTGATTTCCTTTAGGATGGACTGGTTGGATCTCCTTGCAGTCCAAAGGACTCTCAAGAGTCTTCTCCAACACCACAGTTCAAAAGCACCAATTCTTCGGTGCTCAGCTTTATAGTCCAACTCACATCCATACATGGCAGCTGGCGTGAACCTCAGGTAGGATATTCTAACAGCAGCCTCAGCCACCAGAGCCGTGAGCTGAGCAGAGGGCTATCAAGCATAAAAATGGGCACGAGCTCAAAGAAGGACGTTTTGTGCAGGTATATATGAAACAATGAAATATAGTAAGTCCCCTACGTACAAATGAGTTCTGTTCTGAGAACATGTTTGTAAGTCCAATTTGTTTGTAAGTTCAACAAAGTTAACCTAGCTACCCAACTAATACGATCAGCCAAATGGCACTATACCGTCATAGATTTATAATACTTTTCACACAAATAATACATAAAAACAAACAAAAATAGATAAAATGCTTTTAATCATACATTATGGGACCTTGGAAAGTGCAATAGTACCATCTACATCACTGCTGCTTTTACATTTGCTCCTGGACATCCTGGGCTTGAAATAAAGATGCTGTCCTATGTTACTTTATACGGTGCTGTACAGTAAGTACACAAAAGCACAACCACATGTAGAGGATGCGTGCATATGACAATGTGTGCCAGACATCAGACTAACTTATGTGGTTGGACATGTGAACGCTCGTTTGCATCTCTGACAGTTGACAACTTGAAGGTTCATGTGATTGGGACTTACTGCAAGTATTTCCTTATGCAAAGTATCTCTCAGGAGAAGGAAATGGGAACCCACTCCAATATTCTTGCCTGGAGAATCCCATAGACAGAGGACCCTGGCGGGCTACAGTCCATGGAGTCACAAAGAGTTGGACACGACTGAGTGAGCAGTATCTTTCAAAATTATTACTTTTCATACAGTATTAGAAACTGCCCGCTCATTTGAAATCCATTTGTGATGCACTTCTTTGCTACCTGACGGCTAGAATGATGATTAGAAATGCATCCTGTTTTTGGACACATCACCCCTGTGTTTTGTTTTTGCTGTTGGGAATTCCTGACTTACCCAGGGCTCTAGGAATCTCCACTTAATCTAATGTGCCTGCACCCTTGCCATTCTAAGTGAGGAAGCAATGTGGACACCTTCAGCGTTAATTACGTTTTAGAGACATAATTGCAGAGAGCGCTTATCACATTAGGCTTACCCAGGAATGATGTTCACAAGCATCACACCTGTGTGGTTGATAAATTCCCCGTCCAAAGCCGAGAAGACATTCTATAAAGAGGGACCCACATTATCCACAATTGTTAAGGGATTTGATAGTTCCACCTTCCATGTGCCTTCAGTGATTCAGAAATAATATTTTTGGTTAAACTTTTAGTAGCGAAGAAATGTAATTTTAAAATTCCAATTATGGTCTTTACATCACTTCTACTCTCAGACTCATCCAAGTGGTTGGACTAAACAATGTTCCCTTTCTTACCTTAGATGTGCCTCAGTATTTGTGGATGAAGATTGAAGGGTCATTTATCAGCCACTAGGCAGCTAATCAGGGCTTCCCATGCAATATGGGGTTTGCTCTTATGCCTTGCTATCGTGGGGAGAAATTATCCTCAAAATTAGACGATTCATTTTCCTCTAGAACAATGTGTGTCTTCATGGAATTTAAAAACCGGGATACAGGAGGACTGAGAATTTCAGATAACTTGCAATCTGATTGAATTTCACTTATTGGAGCTGTTTCATGCCGGGCTCTCCACTGCTCCAGAAATAAGATAGTAGTATAAAATCAAACTAATAAAACAAATAATGACACAAGCTTCCAGCTATTCTGTCATCTTCTTTATGCTGTATTGTGTTGCTTTGAAATTTGTATGGGTGGATAGAGAATGTCTTCAAGCTCCTGGCTGGCAGGCTAACCCCTGTGTCATTTTGGGTACAGAGAAGTTCTCTAAGAATAGACATTATGTTAACACTCTGCTCTTTTCTCAAAGTCTACCAAACAAAAGCAAACTAAACCCACCACAGGACTGTTTTGGAGTCTTTTTAATAGAAGCATCAAAGATTTATAGCTAATATTGTTTTTTTTTTCGCCTTGAATTTTGCAAATGAAGAGGAGTGGCCATCAATACAATGGAGGAGTTGGCTTGAGTGTGAGAATTAAGAAATTTAACCTGTGAAATATTTCCATGGAAGCATATCTCCTTAACCTGTGTAGGGAAAGAAGTGTGCTGTAGAATTTGAATCTCAACCTGGATTTGAATCGCAAGAGTTACACTTGGTGGGATCTGGGGTAGGTCATGACCCCTTACCTGTAGAACAGAGAGGCAGTAATACTTAGATCACAATTTTGTTGCAGGAAGTAATGAATTAAAACAAGTATCTAAGCAGAAATGTTGCACTGGATGGAGTTAAAACAAGCAAGAGGATTTTATTCAAAACTATTGTAACAGAGAAGAGAAAGACCAGGACGCAGTCTGAGCTCAGCTTTACTGAAGAAAGGTGGAAGGGTTTGTATGAGTTGGAGTGGGGAGATTTGAGGCAGCTGTGTGTGCTAATCACTCACCCAGAGCCAGACATCCTGGGATGTGAAGTCAAGTGGGCCTTAGGAAGCATCACTATGAACAAAGCTAGTGGAGGTGATGGAATTCCAGTTGAGCTATTTCAAATCCTAAAAGATGATGCTGTGAAAGTGCTGCACTAAATATGCCAGTAAATTTGGAAAACTCAGCAGTGGCCACAGGACTGGAAAAGGTCAGTTTTCATTCCAATCCCAAAGAAAGGCAATGCCAAAGAATGCTCAAACTACCTCCCAATTGCACTCATCTCACACGCTAGCAAAGTAATGCTCAAAATTCTCCAAGCAGGTTTCAACAGTACATTAACTGTGAACTTCCAGATGTTCAAGCTGGATTTTGAAAAGGCAGAGGAACCAGAGATCAAATTACCAACATCCGCTGGATCATTGAAAAAGCAAGAGAATACCAGAAAAACATCTTCTGCTTTGTTGATTATGTGCTTTGTTGATTATGCCAAAGCCTTTGTGTATATGACAACAAGCTGTGGAAAATTCTTCAAGAGATGGGAATACGAGACCACCTGACCTGCCTCCTCAGAAATCTGTATGCAGGTCAATAAGAAACAGTTAGAACCTGACATAGAACAATAGACTGGCTCCAAATTAGGAAAGGAGTATGTCAAGGCTGTATATTGTCACCCTGCTTATTTAACTGATATGCAGAGTACATCATGCAAAATGCCAGACTGGATGAAGCACAAGCTGGAATCAAGATTGCTAGGAGAAGTATGAATAACCTCAATACACAGATGACACCACCCTTATGGCAGAAAGTGAAGAAGAACTAAAGAGCTTCTTGATGAAAGTGAAAGAGGAGAGTGAAAAAGCTAGCTTAAAGCTCAACATTCAAAAAACAAAGATCATGGCATCCAGTCCCATCACTTTATGGCAGATAGATGGGGAAACAATGGAAAACAGTGACAGACTTTATTTTGGGGGGGTTCCAAAATCACTGCAGCCATGGTAACTGCAGCCATGACATTAAAAGATGCTTGCTCCTTGGAAGAAAAGCTATGACCAACCTCGACAGCATGTTAAAAAGCAGAGACATTACTGTGCTGACAAAGTTCCATCTAGTCAAAGCTATGGTTTTTCCAGTAGTCATGTATGGATGTGAGAATTGGATTATAAAGAAAGCTGAGCGCCAAAGAATTGATGCTTTTGAACTGTGGTGTTGGAGAAGACTCTTGAGAGTCCCTTGGACTGCAAGGAGATCCAACCAGTTCATCCTAAAGGAAATAAGTCTTGAATATTCATTGGAAGGAATGATGTTGAAGCTGAAACTCCCAATACTTTGGCCATCTGATGCAGAGAACTGACTCATTTGAAAAGACCTTGATTCTGGGAAAGATTGAAGGCAGGAGGAGAAGGGGATGACAGAGGATGAGATGGTTGAATGGCATCACTGACTCGATGGACATGAGTTTGAGCAAACTCTGGGAGTCAGTGATGGACAAGGAAGCCTGTCATGCTGCAGTCCATGGGATCGCAAAGAGTTGGACACAACTGAGCCACTGAGCTGATACTGATACTGTGTGTGCTAATCAGCTTAATCTAAAGGAAAGTTAACTTTCTTACCTCTTCCCCACAGGAGGGAGGTTGACAACTCAGAGCAAAGTTCCCACCCACTTTAGGCTCCTCCTTTCTTAGAAAACCAGGAGGCAGGTGGCACTGTCTCCCCTGAAGTTTTCAAAGGGCTGGCCCCCAGGTCCTTGAGAAAAGACATTGCTGGGTTGCAAAACTGGCAAAATACTCTGTTTTCTTATTTTAAAATTTTTGTTTTTTAATTTACTTGGCTGCTCCAGGTCTTAGGTGTGGCTCCCAGAAATCTTTGATCTTCATTGCAGCATGCAGGATCTTTTAGATGCAGATTGTGGGATCTAGTTCTCTGATTGGGGATCAAACCCAGGCCCCCTGCATTGGGAGCTTGAAGTCTTAGCCATTGGACCATTAGGGAAGTCCCTGGTAAGAGGCTTTCAAAAAGATTTTAAAATATCTCAAAGGGATGGAGAAAGAACTTACTGGTGACAAGTTTTCTAAAGTGCATGCTCTAAAAAAAGGAGGAGGGGTTCATTGGATAGGCTGTCTGGATTCAGTAAGGGCTGGAGGCAGGGGAGGCCTGGCTAAGGTGTAGCTAAGCTGAGGCAAGTATGAAGCCCTCTGGGTCATGGACGCAATGCTCAAAACCACACCTTCCCCAATGCAAACCTCATCCTAGAATTTTTAGATCTTTTTCGAAAGTAACTTGAAGAGCAATGATCAATTTAATCCATGATTTTTATGAAAAAAAAAAATAACCTAGAAAACCTCCTAATAATGATCTTCCCAAGGTATTCAAATAATTCCTTTTATGACTATCCGACAGAATAACAGGACTGCAAGCTCATTTTTCTGTGTAAGTTTTAGAGAAAAATTATAGATTTGAATACAGTGTAACTAACTGAAAAAATTTCTGAGTCATTTGCATAGAGAAGGAATAAGCTTTACAAAAAAGTCTATTTTAGTTAAATAAAAGCTTTTTGAGAAAAAAAGCTATCGTAGGATGGCATGGGGATTTTTATCCAAAGCACTTAGAGTGGTTATGCATACCTGAGTCATCTTTGCTTTGGAAATCTGACCTGTGTGTGTGTGACTCCATTTAGTGCTGAGAAATTCATGTGGCAGCACTGGGTGTGTGTCGGGGTTGCAGGATTTGGTCCCCAGCCATTTTATGTATGTGACACCTTTGAAGTCCTTTCTCATGATGGGTACTTTATAAATGCAAAGCTGTGTTATAACTGATCCACAATTGTCCTAAATCCTGATATGCTCTTCAGTTATCCAAAAAATGGAGAAAAATGAAAAGGAGGTTCAGCTGTGACTTTTTAAAAATACAAAACAAAACAAAACATGGAATTCAACCAAGTATATTTTGAAGATCTACTTGTCTTTATTGAACTACTCATGAATGGGAGACCCTCCTATCTAGCATGGAGAGGGCATCTCCAGAGGGTTAAAGAAAGGGAAAGGTTTCTAAAGGCAAGACAAGGAGGTAATAAGCAAAAAGGAGTGTGTCAGGCTTAGGTAACCCACAGGGAAGGAAGGGGTCTATGTGGCAGATACTCCATTTACCTTTGGGGGATGGAAAAAGTCCTTGTGACACGTGACTTCATTGTTCCTGAGTGACAGGTTAAGACTCCATTTTTGGAAGCTGAGGCTTCAGTTAGATAAGATATATTAAGCCCCAGTTTGGTGGCCTCACATATGTGATTCCATCTTGGGCTTGTGGTTTTCTTTCTTTTTTAAAAATTTATTTATTTATTTATGGCGGTGCTGGGTCTTCGTCACTGCATGTGAGCTTTCTCTAGTTGTGGCCAGTGGGGGCTACTCCTTGTTGCAATGCATAGGTGTGTCCTTGCAGGGATTCCTCTTGTTGCAGAGCGTGGACTATGGAGCACAGGGGCTCCAATATTTGCAGCCCATGGGCTCAGTTGTGGTGCATGGGTTTAGTTGCCCCGAGGCCTGTGGGATCTTCCCGGACCAGGGATCGTAGCCTTATTCTCTGTATTGGCAGGTGGATTCCTATACACTATACCATCAGAGAAGTCTAGGCTTGTGGTGTCCTTTTTAATAGTTCTGACTTTTGAATTCAAGCCATCTCCCCCCTGCCCTTTCCTCTTCCTCTCTTCCTCTCTATCTCTCTCTCACACACATGCTCACTCTGCATCTGTACAAAGATACTTACGTGCTCACCCCATGGGAAAATGCCAGGGAACAACCAGATTGGGGATTTGGACAACGCTTTGTGTTGACAGACTACTTCTCCAAATATTTATTTGTCATCTTTGCCTAACGTAATCAGTTAAAACTTGCTTTGATTCTGCATGATGAGAGAGAGCCCTTTGCCATCAGATGAAAACTAAGCACTTGTCTTCTGAGTGATGGTTTCTATTTTAGCTGTTGCTTGGAGTGAAGATACTTGGAGGAGGGAAGGCATTTACTGAGGTGGTGCTTGTGGGGAATGGAGATTGTGGGGATGGATGGGTGACTGGCTGGGTTTCTTTTCCTTTTCTTTGAGGCTTCTTTGTTCCTCTTTGCTTGCATCAATATGTGGGGCATTCTGTTTTCGCTTTGTTTTGTTTGTTTCACAAATTTGAGGACTTACTATTGTAGAGATATCTGCAAAGATGAAATGACTTGAATTCTAAGCCACCAACATTTTTTTAAAGCAAATAATGTAGATGCCACATCTAAATACACAGTTGCTGGGACTGTGAGTGAAGCTGAGGGTCACCATCAGATATGAACAAACTCAGGTTCCCAGGGGAGGAGGGAGGGGAGGGATAGTTAGGGATGGACATGTACACACTGCTCTGTTTACAAAGGATACCCAACAAGGAACTACTGTATGGCACAGGGAGATTGAATATTGTGTAACAACCTAAATGGAAAAAGAACTTGAAAAAGAATCAGTTCAGTTCAGTTCAGTTCAGTCACTCAGTCATGTCTGACTCTTTGCCACCCCATGAATCATAGCACACCAGGCCTCCCTGTCCATCACCAACTCTGTTCACTCAAACTCATGTCCATCGATTTGGTGATACCATCCAGCCATCTCATCCTCGGTCGTCCCCTTCTCCTCCTGCCCCCAATCCCTCCCAGCATCAGGGTCTTTTCCTGTGAGTCAGTTCTTCACATAAGGTGGCCAAAGTATTGGAGCTTCAGCTTCAGCATCAGTCCTTCCAATGAACACCCAGGACTGATCTCCTATAGGATGGACTGGTTGGATCTCCTTGCAGTCCAAGGGACTCTCAAGAGTCTTCTCCAGCACCACAGTTCAAAAGCATCAATTCTTCAGCGCTCAGCTTTCTTCACAGTCCCACTCTCACATCCATATATGACCACTTTTGGAGCATTCTTTTGCATTGCCTTTCTTTGGAATTGGAATGAAAACTGACCTTTTCCAGTCCTGTGGCCACTGCTGAGTTTTCCAAATTTGCTGGCAGATTGAGTGCAGCACTTTCACAGCATCATCTTTCAGGATTTGAAACAGCTCAACTGGAATTCCATCACCTCCACTAGCTTTGTTCGTAGTGATGCTTTCTAAGGTCTACTTGGCTTCACATTCCAGGATGTCTGGCTCTAGAAGAGTGATCACAGCATCGTGATTATCTGGGTCGTGAAGATCTTTTTTGTACAGTTCTTCTGTGTATTCTTGCCACCTCTACTTAATATCTTCTGCTTCTGTTAGGTCCATACCATTTCTGTCCTTTATTGAGCCCATCCTTGCATGAAATGTTCCCTTGGTATCCCTAATTTTCTTGAAGAGATCTCTAGTCTTTCCCATTCTGTTGTTTTCCTCTATTTCTTTGCATTGATCACTGAGGAAGGCTTTCTTATCTCTCCTTGCTATTCTTTGGAAGTCTGCATCTTATATCTTTCAGATAGATTCTTATATCTTTCCTTTTCTCCTTTGCTTTTTGCTTCCCTTCTTTTCAAAGCTATCTGTAAGGCCTCCTCAGACAGACATTTTGCTTTTTTTTTTGCAAAAAAATCCATACATATATATGTATGTTGCTGTACTCCTGAAATTAACACAATATTGTTAATCAATTATGCTCCAATATAAAAGAAAATGTTTTAAAAATAGAAATGCAGAATAAAAAAAGTATTTTCTTTCATAATTCAGTCTACCTTATGTATTTGTAAATGTAACAAGAGAGCTACCTTATGGGGAAGCATTTTAATACAGTTGTAGACTTGGTTTGGAATCTTAAACTTTTCAATAAAGGAATTGCAGAAGCCCAGGAAATACAAATTCTTTCCTAAACATGGTTTCTGCTCCCCAAAGTACTATCGCATTCTAAAATAAGTAAATTGAAAAGCAGAGGTTACTGGCTTAAATTTGTTTCTTTTCATAATCTCTTAGGTGTTAATGGAACTCTAATGTAAATTTCTTTAACAGGCAAAGCCTCTTGTTTTCACTTTAAGGTATAAGCCCAGAAGATGCTAAGAGAATACGAATGATGCAGCTTTTTTTTTTTTTAATAAAGCAAATACTTTAAACAAATTTTCAAAAATAACATATTCTGATACTGACATGTCCAGATTTTGTTTTCTTTGCATGTTTTCATTTAAACACGGAATGATCAATCCCATGAACCGTTCAGTAAAGTCCAAGAAAGAGACGTGAAAAGCATCAGGTTTGCATCCAAGATTCTGATAGAATTGAGGTTCTACAGGAGAATGAATAAACCTGAAACTTAAAAAAAAGTGTCCATGGTGGACAGTTCAATTCAAGGTACTGAATTGAACAGAAAGCAAAAGGATGCACCTCCAGGAGGGCCCCCGTCGCCCCTCCCACAGGACTGGACAACCTCGGGAAGGGAGAGGTGGGCAGTGGAAAGGGAGATGGGCATAGTAGATAATATTCTGAGAATCATACTAGTTTTAGCACAAGTTCATTGCCTCTTCTGTAACAGAGACAGATCTTAGGGGAGAAAGGGTTTAAAAAAAATTTTTTTTTAAAATATTGTTCTGTTAACTTAGATGAGAACCTAAGACTTGGAAGTTTATTGGGTTACCTGCTCTTGATTGAGTATTTTTAAGTTGCAGGGACAAACACCTCCAAAGTGACCATGGTTATGTTTCTCTAGCTTCCTAGCTTCCAGGAAGAACACATTAGTGGTTCTCCAGCAATAAGAAAATGAACCAATTTGAAAGAAGGCTGTCAGGCCCGGGGGTAAACAGGGGATAGATGGTGGATGCAATGGGTCCTGACAGCGTGTGAGCAGGCTTCCTTGCTGTCACTCTGCCCTCATCCATCACACTTCTACCAGGAGCGGGAGATGCCATTTGGATGTACTTAAATTCCCAAAAAGCTGATAAAATGAATCCAGCTAAAAAAGGCTTAGGTCGTGCATTAATCCTGGTCCCCTGGGCTTCAAACTGGATTAACCCCATGAAGAAATAGAAGCCACAGGGTCTGTGTCCACTGAACCCTTCAGTCAGTTAGTTCAGTCGCTTAGTCGAGTCCGACTCTTTGCAACCCCATGAATTACAGCACGCCAGGCCTCCCTGTTCATCACCAACTCCCAGAGTTCACTCAAACTCATGTCCATTGAGTCATGATGGCCATCCAGCCATCTCATCCTCGGTCGGCCCCTTCTCCTCCTGCCCTCAATCCCTCCCAGCATCAGAGTCTTTTCCAGTGAGTCAACTCTTCACATCAGGTGGCCAAAGTATTGGAGCTTCAGCCTCAGCATCAGTCCTTCCAATGAACAACCAGGACTGATCTCCTTTAGGATGGACTGGTTGGACCTCCTTGCAGTCCAAGGGACACTCAAGAGTCTTCTCCAACACCACAGTTCAAAAGCATCAATTCTTCAGTGCTCAGCTTTCTTCACAGTGAACCCTTCAGTTCAGTTCAGTTCAGTTGCTCCATCTGACTCTTTGCGACCCCATGAATCGCAGCATGCAGGCGCCATTTTTGGGGGAATTCAGATGTTAGTGCTTCTGTTTGTTCTCAGGTGACAAATATGAAACATGTTGTGAGTTTTCTTGCTGCCCAGGTATTACCCAGAAGTTTCTCCCACAGATCAGATTTCCTCAATAGTCTCCAGCATCTCTCTAGTTTAGACCAACATCAGATCACTGGCCTTATATTGTTTCTTGAGTTTAAACAGATAAGACAGTCTTTATAAGAACTGGAAGCTCTCTCAATTCGCCCCAGTAGCACTGACATATATACACTACCATGTGTAAAATAGCTGTTGGGAAGCTGCTGTATAACACAGGGAGCTCAGCTGGGTGCTCTGTGATGACCTAGAAGGGTGGAATGGGGAGTGGGAGGCAGGCTCAAGAGGGAGCTGATATATGTTTACATAGAGTTGATTCACGTTGTTGTACAGCAGGAACTAACACAACATTGTAAAGCAATTATCCTTCAATTAAAAATAAGTTAAAAGAAAAAAGAATCGGAAAGTATGTGACTATTGAAACCTTGAATTTGCCCAGTTTCAGAATACCTGTAGATGGTTGATTCCCAGATGCATTTAGTGTTGTGAGACATTGTTGAAAAAAATACAAGAGACAAATCTGCCAAAGCCCGTGGAGAAGAAGCTTATCTCTTGGTCCAAGGTTTTGTTTAATTTATAACATGTGTGGGTGAGGGGCGGTAGGGGAACAAAATATGTAATCCCCAAATGTCTCTTTAACAAGCAGATTATTTCAAGATGACCACAATCAAACCCCCAATAGGCTCAGGAAGAAATTTTGACCTTGGCCCTACCTTACTATAAAAACTTAGAGGGTTTGTTCCCAGAAAGCTATCACCAGAGATATTAGCAAAGAAAATGGGCTGAATGTGGTGAGGGGAACAAGCCTAGAGATCAGAGTCCTCTCTGTGTCCCAAGGTCTCTGCCAGGCCCAGCAAACTTTGTTTTCCAAACATTTACTTTTCCATCTTCATGTGAATTGCCTTTTGTTATAAGCTGAGCTCCATACCTGTCCCAATGTGGGTACTGACCAGAAAAGATTTTTAAAGCGCAACCTAAACATTGAGAGTTATGTTTTATTCAGTGAATAAAACTGAGGACTTAAGCACAAGACACAGCATCTTAGCTCTGAGGGACTGCATTGAAGAAGCAAGAGGGGAGTTTCTTCAACAAAGACCAGGTAGTTAGAACATCTAGAGATTCAGTGCAGTTCAGTTCAGTTCAGTCGCTCAGTCGTGTCTGACTTTTTGCAACCCCATGAATCACAGCATGCCAGGCCTCCCTGTCCATCACCAACTCCCAGAGTCCACCCAAACCCATGTCCATTGAGTTCATGATGCCATCTAACCACCCCATCCTTTGTCGTCCCCTTCGCCTCCTGCCCTCAATCTTTCCCAACATCAGGGTCTTTTCCAATGAGTCAGCTCTTCGCATCGGGTAGCCAAAGTATTGGAGTTTCAGTTTCAACATCAGTCCTTCCAATGAACACCCAGGACTGATCTCCTTTAGGATGGACTGGTTGGATCTCCTTGCAGTCCAAGGGACTCTCAAGACTCTTCTCCAATAGCAAAAGAAAACCCGGCATCTCAAGGAATTTAGCACTTTTCTATGTATGGGGAGATATGAATCTAGGCTCACTGAGATCATTCCTTTGATAAGCATCTCAGCTATATGGGGCCAGTATCCTATGTTTTCTCATCTTGGGTCCCTTTCATCATCTGGGGTAGCTACAGTGGCTGAGAGCTGGATGGTGGGCATCCTGTTTCTAACCTGAGTTTCCTCAGGGCTCACCATCAGGCCAGGAGAAGTAAAATACAGCCAGGATGAAAACAGTATAAAATGAAAGAGAGATTAGTTCCTAATTTTAATAGATTCTGCCTGAAACGCAGGAGACCCAGATTGGATCCCTGGGTTGGGAAGATCCCCTGGAGGCACGCATGGCTACCCACTCCAGTATTCTTGCCTGGAGAATTCTATGGACAGTGGAGCCTGATGGGCTGCAGTCCATGGGGTTGCAAAGAGTCAGACAGGGCTGAATGTCTAACACGCACACATCATGGCTCTAAGATTGAGCTTCAAAGATTGGGTCCAACTCTATATAAAGGAAGAGAAGGCAATGGCACCCCACTCCAGTACTCTTGCCTGGAAAATCCCATGGGTGGAGGGGCCTGGTGGGCTGCAGTCCATGGGGTCGCTGAGAGTCGGACACGGCTGAGCGACTTCACTTTCACTTTTCACTTTCATGCATTGGAGAAGGACATGGCAACCCACTCCAGTATTCTTGCCTGAAGAATCCCAGGGATGGGGGAGCCTGGTGGGCTGCCATCTATGGGGTCGCACAGAGTCGGACACGACTGAAGTGACTTAGCAGCAGCAGCAGCTATATAAAGGAGAGAGAGAAACAGAGGATCATAAATGAATTTTGAGTTGAGGGTTAACATCATCAGAGCTGAGAACAGTATTTCTATTTTTTTCCCTTTCTTCTATTTTTCTTTCTTTTTCATCCTTATCATCTCTCTCTCTTCTCTTTTCCTAAAAAGCATTAAGAAAATCAAATAAAACCTTCAACCCTGAGGTTGTTCTGAGCAAACTTTGCATTGGTTCTGTGTTTTTTTTTTCTCAGCCAGTCCTTGGCCATAATGGGCAAGATTTTTATCTCATCATAATTGTATACAGATACGATTCAGGTCTAGCTTTTCCATTTATATGTAACTGTTTCCCAATGTGCTAAACTTTCTAATTATAACTTTCAATGCCCTTAATAATCTTTTGTAAGTAAGCAGCAAAATGCTTGAAAATTTGATGCTGAATGCTCAGTTTCTGTGTACTAGGACTCAAATCTCAGAGACAGAGTTTTGGGTGAAGTTGAAATGAATAGCTTTATTGCTTTGCCAGGCAAAGGGGGACATGGTGGGCTCATGCCCTGGAAAACAGTGTGTCCCAACCTGGGAGGATTTGTTGAGGAGCTTTACAGCAATGGATTCAGGGTAGGGTTGATGATAAGGATTGGGGTGTGTGCAGGGCCTGTGTTCCTTTAATTTGGCCCGAGGTGGTCTCCTGTTGAACTTCTGTGGTTCCTTTAATCTGGCCTCAAGTGGTCTCCTGAACTTCTCTGAAGAATGCTTCATCAAGTAGTTAGCTTCTTCCATTTGTTGGAGGGTTTAGTTCTGCAGAAGAGCTCAAAGATGTTGTTTTATGTATATGCCTTGACCTGCAAACAAGAAACAGGAGATGGAGAAAGGACTCTTCCTAGTCACAGCAGACTGATGTTGCTTGTCTGGTTCTCTGGTTGTAAATAATGCTGTAGCGAACATCTTCATGTCATTTTCGTTGGCATTTTTTTTTTTTTTAAATTCCTAGAAATAGTTTCTTTTTTTTTTTTTTTTTTCTTGTATGTGAATTAGTCTTAAATTCTAAGGTTCTTGTGTGGTATGTTTGGAATAGGAGCCACCCAGGCTTCGAGGAACTATATTTGAACATTTAATGCTTTCTAACAAAAGATTAATCAACAAAAGGGGAAAATTGTGAAATCAAATTAATATTCCTGACAAGACAAGAAAATTTGAAAAGTAAAAATTTATCTGCTCTTTGGCCTCTTCTCCCCTCACATTCCTTTGTGGCTCAGACAGTAAAGCGTCTGCCTACAGTGCATGAGACCCGGGTTCGATCCCTGGGTCGGGAAGTTCCCCTAGAGAAGGAAATGGCAGCCCACTCCAGTATTCTTGCCTGGAAAATCCCATGGACGGATGAGTCTGGTAGGCTACAGTCCATGAGGTTGCAAAGAGTCGGACATGAGTGAGCGACTTCACTTCACTTCACTTCACTTCCCCCCACATAGTGCACTGTGGATTTGCATTAGACATCCACCAAACCTCTTCCGTTGGCAGGAATACCTGCTCAACCATAGAGAGCAATGTTCTCTTAGCATCAAATTCACAGTTCCTTAACTGATAACATTCCTTCTTGATCTTGTAAGGGGCCACAATGATGCTTAGATATGGATTGTGTAAACTGTTAGTGATATGTCATTTAATGTACAGCCTTCTGTCTCAAAAAAAATTGCATAACTGTGCCTTGACTTCTACTGGGTGGAACAGTTCTGGGAGCTTTCAAAGATGCTCTTGCCAGCTTATAATCCTCAGATTTGGCTCAAGTAAAATTTTCCATTTTTTTTCTTAGATCAGCTGTTTAATTTCTCAGAAACAGTGGGAAGATACAAGAGTCTGGGCTTGTTGAAATTATTCCTTTGATATCCCCCTTAATTGTGTAGGGACAGTGTCCTGTCTTTCTGCATCTTGAATTCCTCTCAGGGTGTACCATAGTGGGGGTGGGGTGGGGTTGTTGTTGACCCTGATGGCTTTATGGGCGCAGCACCCTTTGTTTACTGAAGTGGCACCTATGATTGTCCACAAGTCACATTCACTACTATTAACAAGGGATTCTTCCTCAGAATGACATTGCTCACCAAATTTGCATCCTTCCAAATTGGCTTTCCTGGTGGCACAATAGTAAAGGATCCAGCTGCTAATGCAGAGATATGGGTTTGATCCATGAGTCAGGAAGATCCCCTGGAGAAGGCCGTGGCAACCCATTCCTATATTCTTGCCTGGAAAGTCCCATGGACAAAGGAGCTTGACAGGCTATCTGGGGTCACAGAGAGTTGGGCACGACTTAGCAACTGAGCATGACCGTCAGTCAAAAAGTTGTGAACAGTTTCACTGCTTTTTGGTGAAGTTTCATTTGTCTGAGAGGTGAGACTTTGTGGAACCCTGACATCTCTTTTTAATCTTTTCCAATGATCTTTCCCCAGCTAAGAGTTTGTCAAATACGTTACCAAGGATCATCAATCTTGTGATTTCCTTCCCACTCCCTTTACTTCACTCCTGAAGGAAACTTCTTTGCTTTTCTAAGTGTGTGTTTCTAAACTTTCAGTTTGGATGTTCAAAATTAGGACACGAATTTGTTCATAGGTAGCATGTTTCTAAAGCCATGTCTGGCTGCGTCTATTGGTTTGGAGGTTTGTGAGGTGAGTACCTTGAAATCCTTTCTGTTTCTTTTGATGGTCTGATGAAGCCTTAACTCTTAAGTTTGGACTTTGCTGCTTTCTGCTCTTTCTCATGAGATGGTCCTGGGTGAGATGTCTGGATGGTGCAGGACTTTTGTGCAGACCTTTTAACCTTTCACCTCTCTCTAGGAGCAAGCATACAGGAGCCCTGAAGGAAGAGCTGCTTCTTACATCGCAGCCTTTGGTTGAGTTTGGCTTTTCCAATGCCTCCTCTGGTGGCTTTGGGCAAGTTGATGAACATCTCTGAGCCTCAGTATTTTAATCTGTAAAATGGGTGTCATGATCAGAAGTATAGTGCTATACCTCATAAAGTCATTGGAAAAGAATAAGCCTGGGGTGGACTCACCAGTGGCTTGATATGTCATGGAAACGAAAGGAAAAGTCATCAGTCGTGTCCGACTCTTTGCGACCCCGTGGGCTATACAACCCATGGAATTCTCCAGGCCAGAATACTGGAGTAGGCAGCCTTTTCCTTCTCTAGGGGATCCTGACATCTCTTTTTAATCTTTTCCAATGATCTTTCCCCAGCTAAGAGTTTGTCAAATACGTTACCAAGGATCATCAATCTTGTGATTTCCTTCCCACTCCCTTTACTTCACTCCTGAAGGAAACTTCTTTGCTTTTCTAAGTGTGTGTTTCTAAACTTTCAGTTTGGATGTTCAAAATTAGGACACGAATTTGTTCATAGGTAGCATGTTTCTAAAGCCATGTCTGGCTGCGTCTATTGGTTTGGAGGTTTGTGAGGTGAGTACCTTGAAATCCTTTCTGTTTCTTTTGATGGTCTGATGAAGCCTTAACTCTTAAGTTTGGACTTTGCTGCTTTCTGCTCTTTCTCATGAGATGGTCCTGGGTGAGATGTCTGGATGGTGCAGGACTTTTGTGCAGACCTTTTAACTTTTTACCTCTCTCTAGGAGCAAGCATACAGGAGCCCTGAAGGAAGAGCTGCTTCTTACATCGCAGCCTTTGGTTGAGTTTGGCTTTTCCAATGCCTCCTCTGGTGGCTTTGGGCAAGTTGATGAACATCTCTGAGCCTCAGTATTTTAATCTGTAAAATGGGTGTCATGATCAGAAGTATAGTGCTATACCTCATAAAGTCATTGGAAAAGAATAAGCCTGGGGTGGACTCACCAGTGGCTTGATATGTCATGGAAACGAAAGGAAAAGTCATCAGTCGTGTCCGACTCTTTGCGACCCCGTGGGCTATACAACCCATGGAATTCTCCAGGCCAGAATACTGGAGTAGGCAGCCTTTTCCTTCTCTAGGGGATTTTTCCAACAACCCAAGGATTGAACCCAGGTCTCCTGCATTGCAGGCAGATTCTTTACCAGCTGATCCACATGTCACGAGCTTTTGGTAAATATCAGGTAAATATCAGTTCTTATCAGGAACTACTCTGATAACTAGAACAGTAGATTAGGTGGCAGTTATTGGATCAGGCTAACTGCCTTGTCTCTATTTGTTTTCCTTCAGTGTTCCAAACTCTTGCTTCTTAGAAATGTTCTGGGAGACCTCATTTCTCTATGACATGGGAAACATTCAGATTGGTTTTGTTTATTCCAAGGTAATCCCTGTACAAAGAATGAACAGCCTCGTCACTTCTTATTTTCCTGGTTTCCCCATCTGATTCTCGGATGTCTTTTGAACCTTTGCAGTGTAGTTTCCTCTTTTCTTTTTCCTCCATGGCGACTGCCCTGAACTCCAAACATAAACCATTGAGTTGCACAGTTTCCATCTGTCTGTTTTTCTCCAACACACACATGCCACATATAAATTATGTTCCAAACTAGAGCACTTTTCAACTGAAAACAGACAGCACCCATTATTATATCAAGACAACAGGAGTAGACCCAAGCTCCCAGGCCAACTGGGACATCTGGAAAATCACATGTCGACCTCACACACAGACACGTTTGTGTATTTGGTGTGTATCCAAATATGCCACTTTCAAAAAACTATTTAACCAGCTACCCAGCAGACATGCATTAACTTCCTGCTACGTGCAAAGCTCTTTTTTCATTGCTGTCTATCTAGATCCAAAGATAAATCAGAAACAAATTTTGTTTTTCAAGAATACATTGCACTTTTAAAAAACTTGAATTACAGTTGACTTACAATATTAGTTTCAGGTGTAGAGCATAGTGATTCAGTGTTTTTATAGACGATACTCCATTAAAAGTTATCACAAGACAATGGTTTAATTCCCTGCGCCGTACAACATATTCTTGTTGCTTACCTATTTTAGACCTAGTAGTTTGTACCTCTCAAACCCATACCGCAATGTGCCTCTTCCCTTTGAATACATTGCATTTTTACCAAATAAATGGTTAACTTCATACATCCAACTATATGTGCCCATATTTTTATACAAAGTGTATCCTCAACACAAGCCACACTACACCATCTGGTTGCTCTCCTGAAACCCAGCAGTCGGCCTCTTCTCTCTGGTCACACTGATGGACAATATAGGATCACATATTTGTGTTCAGAATCATAAATACTGACCTTGTTGGGGAGATTTTTAAGGATGACTTTGATTGTATAGTTTTTTCTTTCTTATGAATTCATTGGAGGATCTAATTCCTAAGTAAAATACAACAGCACAAATAAAGTCATAGGAAACATAAGACATGAGCTTTAGTAACCCTAGGGAAGAAGGTGGCAGGCAGGTATCATGGAAGAGGCAGAGATAAATTAAGGGAATTAGGATAATGTCTTCCAGGTAGGAGGAGGGGGTGGGAGAAGACACATGAACTGAGTTTTGATGGACTCATTCATCAGAAACTTGCCCAGAATAACTTTATATCATGCGCTGCTCTAGGTGCGAGGGCTACGATAGTGAGCAGACGCAGACAGCATTCTAATTCTAAATCATTCTAAATCACCATTGTAATTCTGGTACCTGCCACCAAAGAGCCTTACCTGATACTCTGAGAAGGTTTGAGGGAGTGTAAAGTGAACCTCCCCAGGGCCAGAGATGATCTAGGCAAGATCTGAAAAATAAGAAGCCTATCTAGGGGAGAGAGGGGGAAAGAATATGCCAGATGATGGACTCCGAATGTGCAAAGCCACTGTGGTGGAGCAGAGGATTGTAGGTGGGCTTCAGCTTCACTAGAGCAGAAGGAGGGATGAAGGGAAAGACAGAGAACGTCTGTCTGAGAGAGAGAGAGAGAGAGAGAAAGAGAAATTGATAAGAACAGAAATATAGTAAGAGCAAAACCCCTTGTGGTCTTCTATCCTTGGTAAGAAATTCTGACTTTTTTCTTAAGGTGATAGGAAGTAAGTGAAGAAAGTTCACTAGAAGATGAAAGAGGGGAGGTGAGATGTGATCACACCCAATGTGCTCATTTTGCATGCTCCTTAAGTGACACAAATCCCTTTCTGCAATCGCGTTGTTCATTTACTTATCTACTTGCCCATTATATGTTTCCCAATTAGACAGTAGGTTCTACAAAACTGGGACCAGGTCCTTCTTATATACTGCTGAATCTCCAGTGCCAGGCACAGGTCCAGGCACAGAGTAGGTGCTTAGTATATATTTCTTGAATGTAGGGAAAGTGTATGAGTGACTGGCCAAGGCTGTCAGCCTAACAACCACTTTGTCTGTGATACAGCCAACTCCACCTACTGGTGAGATATCCAGTGACATCCAGGGGCCCCTGCTCAACAGACACTCTATCCATCCACCCTTCCTGCCTCCTGCAATATCACTTTGCCCTTTTTCTGGACCTGTCCTTCAAATTTTCAGTGAAATGTGAAGCATCATATAAATAGCAGCAGCCGATTCTTTCCTGATCAGAGTTTTTCTGAAACTTCTGGAAGTTGATATTCTAAACTCATTTGGAGGTACACAGGCAGTCCATTACACAGGCTATCAGAAAATAGATTTGGAGAACACTGCATCCTACATCTCTATCCCAGAGCATCTCAAAGCCCTGAACCAGTAGCGCCTCTGAGAAGGCACACAGGAGAAACCTGTGTAGCTTTATTTAACTCCGTGGTTCTCGAAATTAATCGAACACGGAGCTTTTTTGTTTTCAGCCTAATACTGATTAAAATTCCATTAGAAGCTAGTGTTCCAAGGAAAGACAACTGGGAAACAACTATAAGTTGATAAGTTTATAATAGCCATGGACCACTTACAGCTACAGTGAATTATATCCTTTTCAACACGAAGAGCAGTGCTCCAGTTAAATCGTTTAAAGTTAGACAGTTATTTATGTAATTTGCAATAACAGCAATCTTCTTTAAACATCCCAAATTGAGACTTCACATACCCTCTCTGAGTAAGTGTTGTTTAATCGCAACCTCACAAGTGGAGGGGGTAAGAAGTTCTTGTGGGTGTACAGTAACTAATTATGTTGTAAGCAATAAATCCTGTCTTTAAATAATGCACCTACTGTGCAGGGCTTTCTTTGAAATAGCTCATGTTTGACTAGTGTTTCTAAAGTGTGGCGGAGCCTATCCACACTCTAACTGTTGGAGACATGGTAATTGTTTTGCAGGTCTGTGGGCTGAAGCAGTTGCGAAAACTGTAAGATTAACATCAGTATGAAACTGAGGAGGTGCTCATTATTGGGGAGACCAGACTCATGCAAGCATTCTGATCCTGGAGATAGAATTGGCTTCTCTGATTTTGTTTTTACCCTTCAATAGCTCCTCTGCGTACTGACACGACAAAAGAAAACCTTTGGAGTGTGGGTTCCTAGGGTGGAGGAGAACAGTAATTTCTAAAAAGTGAAAACTGGTTCAAAGAATAATATCACTTGATTGGGGAAAATTATGTTTCTGTATCTTTTTCTTGAAACTTTAAATAACACTGAGTACCAGTGCCAGAACTGGATGATTTTGAAAAACATGGCTCAGTAAAATCTAGAAAATATAAAGACCTCCTCACAAGTCATGGAAAATTGATGGATACCCAAAAGATAAATGGGCAATTCCAAAAAGGATATTGGAGTAGTTCTTGATGAAACTCTGCGCCTATGATTGGGACTTGAACCCACCTACTTCCAACTGAGATTCCCCCAGCTGATTTCAGCATTTAATGAAGCTCAGGTTCTTGATGTCTTTTCGCAGAGAGAATTCAGAGACAGTGATAGGTAAGAAGTAGATTTATTGAAAGAACCATAGTCCACATGCAGAGTGTGGGCCATTTGAAGGCAAGAGCAGCCTGGAAATCTGATGTAATTAGCTGCTATGGGTTGGATAATTTCATAGGCTAATGAGTGGGAGGATTATTCCAACTATCTGGGGAAAAGGGACAGAGATTGCCAGGAACTGGGTCACCGCCCACTATTTGGTCTTTGGTGGTTGACCTTGGAGTTGTCATGGCGCCCATGGGTGTGTCATTTAGCTTGTTGATGTGTTGTGTGTGTGTTAGTCACTCAGTCTTGTTTGACACTTTGCGACCCCATGGACTGTAGCCTGCCAGGCTCCTCTGTCCATGAGATTCTCCAAGCATGAATACTGCAGTGGGTTGCCGTTTCCTTTTCCAGGGGATCTTCCTGTCCCAGGGATCTAACCAGTATCTCTTATGTCTTCTGGGTTGGCAGGCGGGTTCTTATTACTAGCACCACCTGTTGATGCATTACAGTGAGCTTATTTGTTGTTCAGTCCCTTAGTTGTGTCCGACTCTTTGCAACCCCATGGACTGCAACACTCGAGGCTTCCCTGTCCTTCACCATCTCCCAGAGCTTGCTCAAACTCATGTCCATTGAGTCTGTGATGCCACCCAAACATCTCATCCTCTGTCATCCCCTTCTCCAGCCTTCAGTCTTTCCCAGCATCAGGGTCTCTTCTAATGAGTCAGCTCTTTGCATCAGGTGGCCGAAGTATTGGAGTTTCAGCTCCAGCATCAGTCCTTCCAATGAATATTCAGGATTGGTTTCCTTTAGGATTGACTGATTTGTTCTCCTTGCCATCCAAGGGACTCTCAAGAGTCTTCTCCAACACCACAGTTCAAAAGCATCAATTCATTGCCACTCAACATTCTTTATAGTCCAACTCTCATATCCATATATGACTACCAGAAAAACCATAGCTTTGACTTTACAGACCTTTGTTTTGGTTGCTGTTAAATAAGAAAGAAAACCCAAATCCAACTGGTTTAAGCAAGAAAGCATGCTTCTGGCTTTAGGGACAGCTGGATCCAGTTAGTCAAGTGCTATCATTAGATCTCTCTCTCTCCCTGTCTTCTTCTTACCTTCCTCTCAGCTCTGGCTTGTCTGTGTGTTATTTTCATTTTCCTCTATTACTGATGATCTTCCTTTGCATCATATATCCTGGGAGAATGCCTATGCCAGCCTTAACTTTTATTCCCCAACTAACCAAAGCCAGGCTTACCCCCACTAGCTGTAACAGAGTCCAAAGGAAGGCTCTTACCGTCCTGGGTTAGGTCATTTGTCCATAGCCTAGCCAAGCATCAAGAAAATGAGAATGGATTGTTCTCATTGGCCATTCCATGTCACATGATCACTCCCATAACTAGCAGGCAGGGTTCCATGACTGACAGCCCTGCCAGTGCCACAAGGATAAGACAGGGTGGTGTTGAGATAAAGCAGGCACATCTCCCCTACAAAAGTAGACAATGACTCGTGATAATTACAAGAACATTTAGTAGAGGAGTGCAGAGAAGTGGAGAAGGCAATGGCACCCCACTCCAGTACTCTTGCCTGGAAAATCCCATGGATGGAGGAGCCAGGTGGGCTGCAGTCCACGGGGTCGCTGAGGGTCAGACACGACTGAGCGACTTCACTTTCACTTTTCACTTTCATGCATTGGAGAAGGAAATGGCAACCCACTCCAGTGTTCTTGCCTGGAGAATCCCAGGGATGGGGGAGCCTGGTGGGCTGCCGTCACACAGAGTCGGACACGACTGAAGTGACTTAGTAGCAGTAGCAGCTTAGCAGTGCAGAGAAGAGGGAAAGCCCTATTAACTGATATATGGATCCTCTCCCACCTCAGGGCACTGGGAGATTAAGGTTGTTGTTGTTGTTGTTTCTTTTCATATTTTGAGAAGATGAATCTGGCATAGGATATAGGTGGTCAGAACACCTTTTCAGTGTCTGACCTTTGAACCTTTTCCTAGGTATACTTTCCCCCAAATTTATTCAGGGTCAGTTGCCCATATATGTTAAGATTTTGAAGGGCTCCTTTGCATTTGCATATAGAGCATCTCCTGTGTGCTGGCATGTCGGTAGACTTTCAGGTCATAGCTATTTTTAATGTATTTGCAGATTTCTGGTCCTGGCCTCCCTATTGGGAATGAAGATCTGAGAGCACAGCCTGCCTCCCTTGGTGGCATTATACCTTCAGGGTCTAGCAGACTCTTGTTCTCAACATTTCCACCTTCATTGGACTCAGTGAGCGTAGCCAAAACAAGATCCCTTTCTAGGGCTCAGAGCATCTATTTCTGAGAACAGACAACCTTTCAGGGTTTTAAGTCACAGAAAGTACAACCTTCTTCACTTTCCCAAAAAGTCAAGTGGGTGTTGGGTAGAGGATGGGACGTAGCATAGACAAATACAATGTATAGTTAAATAAAATAACAGCACTCAGCAGGAGTGGCCGTGGGCAGTTACACACAAGCACCCTGGACTCAGACCACCGGTGTTCGCAGCTTGCCTCTGCCAAGCAGCTGTGTCCTCAGGCAAGTTTGCTTGCCCATCTGGGCTTCATACTCTTTGTTGGTAAATGGGATAATGAACCTATCTCCCACCGTTGGAAGATGTAACATGTTCATCTTTCAAAGACTTGGGAGCATGCCTGGCACCTGCTAGCAGGCCCTCAGCATCATCTTACTTTATTAGGATGCTAAAGCCAGAGACCAGGGGCCTCGTTCATGTGCATCATTTGTTGGGTACAGACACGGTGCCAAGCATGCAGTTATGGCTGGTGGGGATCCAATACTGAAAAGATAGACAAGGTCCCTACTTCGTGAAATGTGCATTCTAGTCAAGAGAGAAAATAAACTTGCGAAGGCATTTGTAGGGGAACAAAACTTGGCAGCCCCAAATGCCTCTTTGGCACATGGATATTTCAGGCTGAAAATAATCAAGACTGAAAAGACACAGGAAGAAACTTCCACTCCATCCCCACTTAACTGCCTAAAAGTATTTAGATAGAAGGGCTGTTTCTGGAATAGAGTGATCACCAAAGATCTTTGTGAAGAATAAGGTCTTGGCATGATGAGGGAGAGTTGGGGTCCACTCTGCACCGCATGGTCTCTGAACCAGAGAACAGTTGTTCACCAAACGTTTGCTTTCCATCTCCATGTGAATTGCCTTCCTTCCTTCTGAGGTCCTAAATCACCAGCCAGCACCCTCTTTTGTCTTTAGCTGAAGATGGTATTTAAGTTGAGGATTTCAGCCATCTTAGCAACTTACTCAGTTTTCCTGGGTCTCTCCCAGGTATACATGGTATACACCTAATGACACTTTTGAGTTCTTCTGCAGGAATTCAGGCCCACACTCAGATGGAGGATGGTAGCTTCAGGCTGAGCACAAAGCTGCTGGAATAGAGCTTTGTTACTTCAACGCTAACCAATCAGAAGAAAGTCACTCCCTGCAACCCTCACCCCAAATTTTGCCTGTGAAAACTCCCTGAAAATTTCTGGGGAGTTCAGGAGTTTAAGCAGGAGCCACTCATTCTCTTTGTGATGCCCTGCAGTGAACCTTTCTGTGCTCCAGACTCTGATATTTGGGCTTGTTTGACCTCGCTGTGCATCGGGCACATGATCTTGTGTTTGGTAACAAATAGAAGAGGCTGTTACTGATCTCAGGTGGCCTCAGCCTGCAGCTCCTTAAAGCAGGTCTTTGGTTCCCAGCCAGAGACTGAGGCTGGGTCATGGCGGTGAGAGCACCAAATCCTAGGAACTAGACCAGTGGTCAGTGACCAGGCCTTGGCCCTTCGAGTTAGCAGAAAAGAATTCCCACAAACACATAAAGTAGTGAAACAAGTAAAGTGTTTATTTGGAGGAAAAGTGTACAGTACATGTGGACAGACACACAGGTGGGCTCAGAGAGTCCTTGAGTCACACCCTTGTGGAAGTTTACATCACTTTTGTGGAGCATTTCTTCCAGTTTTCCTTGGCCAATCATTTTGATTTGCCTGGTTCTGGGTCCGTATTTGGTAGACCTCGGAATCCTCCCGTGTGTGCGCCTGCATCTCTCAGCCAAGGCAGATTGTACCCCAGAGGCATATGGGTATTTAGCATCACTTAGCATCACTCCTCTTTGACCTCTAAGAAGCCTTTCTGTACATGCATAGTCGGGGAGGTCTCCTGACTTCATGTATGAGAAGTCTGTGGTCTCTTATCTTCTATCTGGGTAGGGCCCTCCTCCCCTCAATTGTCCCGCTCTTTTCATCTTGGAACATCGATCCAGAGAAGACAAACCCCAACTGTTTGCACTGGGGCCCCATAAATCTCCTGCCTCATTGCAATGAGGCAAGGGTGGCTCTCCCCAGGGATGTTCGTTCAAGGGAGGGGGAAACAGGTGGTTGGATGTTGGGTGAACCTCAAAGGGTAGGTTGCCAGAATTTGCCAGTGTGTTGATTGTGAGCTAGAAAGAGGGAGCGCAGTCTAAGATGACCCCAAAGATTTGGCAGACAGTTCTTGTAGGTGGAACAGGCTTGGGGACAAAAGTAGAAATGAATATGCATAGAATAGAGGCACACTGGTGACTTGGGTAACTTGGGGCTACTTTAGGGTTCTGTAATCAAATACAACTAATTCTGGATGTCTTTCTAGAGGGGAGTTTGGTTTTTATGTCCTAAATGTCCCTCTCCTGTTAGGGAAATGCACTCAATTGTAAAATGAAATGTCCTTTAAAAAAAAAATCTTGATAGTGTTTAAATTAAGAAGAAAATGACTGTAACTCAGTTTGAATCAAAGCAAGTCATTTAATGATTTTCATTAACACTACTGATGGAGACCTTTACACCAAATTTCAGATGATCCTCATATTTAAAACACTGAAAACAGGAATTGGTAATGGGAACATTAAGAGAATTAAGTTCAGCAAATGGGATTACAGTGATACCTTTCCTTGCAAAAGTTAATTGAGTTTAAATTAAGGCAATTTGGCTGAAGTTAAAAAAAATCAAGTGGTGGTAGAGAGGTTGTGATAACCCAGGACAGATGAATGCCTATGAATGGAGACACTTTGGGACATTAGCTAAATATGGGGAAATGGGCTAAGTGTTTTCACATTTATTTAAGTAATAAGTCCTTCATTGGCAGAAACATTCCTGCACATACACTGTGTCTTGGTGGAGTCCCCCACTAGAGGTGATGTGGGTGTCACAGAGAAATGAAACTTGTCCCTTATAGGGTGCTCTGTTCATAATGAATTTCTTTGGGGACATAGGTATATCTGTTCTTGTGTGTGTGTATTTCAAAATCTTAAATCCATATTGCCTTTAAAAAATGATATAAATGAAGTAGTAAATAAACAAACCAGAAATAGACTCACAGACATAGAAAACAAATTTATGGCTACCAAAGGGGAAGATGGAGGGAGTGTAAATTAGGATTATGGGATTAACAGATACACACTACCATATATAAAATAGATGAACAAGCTACTGTATAGCAGAGGTAATTATACTCAATAGCTTGTAGTAACCTGTAGTAAAGAAGCTGAAAAAGAATACATATATATATCACCTATATTTTAATAAAAANAGTAAATAAACAAACCAGAAATAGACTCACAGACATAGAAAACAAATTTATGGCTACCAAAGGGGAAGATGGAGGGAGTGTAAATTAGGATTATGGGATTAACAGATACACACTACCATATATAAAATAGATGAACAAGCTACTGTATAGCAGAGGTAATTATACTCAATAGCTTGTAGTAACCTGTAGTAAAGAAGCTGAAAAAGAATACATATATATATCACCTATATTTTAATAAAAATAAAAATAACGATAATAGCAAATTTACTGAATACAGGAAAAAAAAAAAACCTATGTTGTCTTAAATTATAATTGAAACCGCACAAATTTTAAGGGTTTGAATATTACTGTTTAGATATTTTTCTGTCTCAGTTATTGAGTTTAGCTTGAGTACAGTAGTTACAACAGAAACTGGATGAAACAGGAGGGAAGCGGACAGGGCACAACCTTTAAACGAATGACACGGCCACTGTTGTTCACTCACTCAATTGCATCCTGACTGTTTGCGACCCCATGAACTGCAGTACTCCAGGCTTCCCAGTCCTTCACCATCTCCCAGAGCTTGCTCAGACTCATGTCCATCGAGTCAGTGATGCCATCCAACCATCTCATCCTTTGTCATCCCCTTCTCCTCCTGCCTTCCATCTTTCCCAGCATCAGGGTCTTTTCCAATGTGTTAGCTCTTCACATCAGGTGGCCAAAGTATTGGAGCTTCAGCTTCTGTATCAGTCCTTCCAGTGAATATTCAAGGTTGATTTCCATTAGGATTGACTGGTTTGATCTCCTTGGTTTCCAAGGGGCTCTCAATTCAAAAGCATCAGTTCTTCGGTGCTCAGCCTTCTTTGCATCCATATTTCCTACTTGTGTCCTTTTACATTGTTTTCTCTAATTTAGAAATCACCATCTGCAGGCTTTGTTTTGGACAATTTTCTACTTTCTCTGTGGTCCTCATAACAACAGTACAAAGTAGGTTTCCTTTCTGCTTTGTTACAAGCTGGGAAGTTAATATACAGGGAAGTAAAGTGACTTGCCCAAGACCATACAGCTAGGAGGTGTCAGGATGGATAGACTTGAGATGTTGAATGAAGCTAGCCTGCTTCCCAAGCCACATCCTCATCCCATAGATGGAGAACAAGGTGTAAGAGGGTGAAGGGGAAATCTAAGACCTGATGCTAATGATTGGTTGGAAGGTAAATGAACCCTCTCTTGCCTGAGTCTGGGGTCTAGAATCTCTTTTCATAGATTCTTTTAGTCTTTCTATCATTCATTTTCTGCATTAGCCTTGAAACTGTATGTTTCTAGAATGTCAGAGCAGCTGGCACCCTGGTCTTGGCTTGCTGCATGAGTGCTTATCTGAGGTCCAAGTCTCACAAGCGTGGGATTCAGGACTCAGTCACTCCTTAGACTTTAGGCGTGGTGATATCATTGGTTTTCTGCAAGTGACTCTCAGCATCAGCAGATATCCTGAGGTCCTTTGGCCTGGGTCGTAGATTCAACCCTGAATTCTAACCTTGTTCCCTGTCATTAAGCAAGATCTGCCTGGCTCCAGGAGTCCCTTAACAGGATTGTGATCTTAGGACTGGGGGGTGGGGATTCCTGCACATCAGGACTTTTGTCCTTCTCTGAATCCCAGTGGTCCTGCTTGATCAGATCTATTCTGCTAGCATCTCAGCTGTGGTTAGAAATAAAGAACCTTTCTAGGTTTGGGGACTAAAACGTAAATCACAAATTAATTAGGAAGTGCCAACCATTTAGAATCAGGATATGTCACACAAAAGTCCCCATTTCTGCTGTCATTTGCAGCCCCAGAAGTTGTGGCCTGATGTGGTTTGCCTGCCTGTGACTTGCTGACACTTGGGAGCTGCCACCCGCCATGTTTCAGTTTTCCCCACCCAGTCTGTTTCGCTCATTCCTTCTATCCACCTGGCCCCTGTGGGCCCTTGAGTTTGTAACTCCTCAAGTTCAGCTCTCTTTTAGCATCATCTGGTACCATAGTTCACAGTGGCCAATATATTTTAGATGCATGTGATTGGAATTCTAGCTCCAGGGGTAGCAGTATTCCAACCGAGAGATCATTCTACCTCTCCATGACTGTTTCCTTACAAACGAACTCTAGACAGTAGTAGTATCTAGCTCAGGGGTGCTGCAAGAGGGAGTAGGACAGAATGATTGGATAGGCCCCTACTGACTGCCAACTGTTGCCTTATCTTCTTCCTCTGCATCCAAACTCTGGTTGACCCAGGTCACTCATGACAAAGTTTTCAGCCACCTTCCCAGCCTCTTTATAGCTGGGATGACTCAGTCTGGCTTTGACATCAAAAGCTATTGAAACTATCATAGAAATAGCTTGCTTCTGGACTTTCTGTCTTGTGGGAAAAAGAAATGCCTCTTTGGTTAAGCCACTCTGCTTGTATTCCTGTTATTTGTACCTAAGTACATTGCTAACTGATGAATGTCCAAGAGCATTGTCTCTGGAGCCACATTGCCTGGGTATCAACACTGGCTTTTCTGCATTCTAGTTGTTGCTGAGATGACCGTGCATATCTGCTATCCATCTGCCTGTCTATATCCCTGGCCTCCTTTGTGGTATGAAGTGGGTCAGTGGGACTGAGTTCTGGCAAGTAGGGATGTAAAAAGACAGTACATCACCTTGGATCCCAGGCATATAGGTCCAGGAAGCAGCAGCATCTGTGTGCCTCCCCCATCCCTCTCTTCTCACAGTGGGATGGACTTGGAAGCCGTGAGTTGATAGGATAGCGTCACAGGATGAAGGGAGCCTTGAGTCACTGGATGGAGGACAGCGCCAGTCAACACACACTGGAGCTGGTATGAGTGAGAAGCAAAGTCTTGTTGTGTTAGGCTTAAAGTAAACCTTGGGTGCCCCAGGTTCCAGGAAAAAGGAACAGCTATGAAAGTTGTGCAGCTCTTCAGCTCCTCCACCTTCATTTCAGACGTAATTGGGAGATACCTGAGAGGAAAACCCGCCAAGATGCAAATCCAGAAGCAAATGTCAGCTGCAGACAAGAGAATAGAGTAGCATGATCAGGGCAGAAAGGTTGATGGCAGCTGATGTTAGTTACCTTAGAAAGACACCAGCCTTATGTCATGCTTGAGCAGATCATTCAACCTCTCCTTGCCTCAGTTTCCTTATAAATGAAATCTAGATTTTAATACAGAGGATTAGATGTATTAGATGTAAATCTAGACAGAGGATGAGATGGTTGGATAGCTTCATGGACTCAATAGACATGAGTTTGGGCAAGCTCTGGGAGATAGTGAAGGACAGGGAAGCCTGGCATGCTGCAATCCATAGGATCCCAAAGAATTGGATACTTAGAGACTGAACAAAAAAATAGTATCTAACTCAGGGGGGATGCAAGAGTTATGTAATGCATATATGAAGAGCTTTGGACAGCATCTCATACATGGTAAATGTAGGGAGAGAGAGGAGAGGGGAAGAGAGACACACAGAGAGAGCAATCTTCTGATACTTTGTAAGCCATCCTGCTTTGAATTCTACTGCAAAATTTTTGACTCCCGCATTGTCAGCTAGGGTGCAGCTGAGATCCCGACATTGGGGATTAATGAGCACTGCTGTTCTTCCTGGACCTAGGTGAACACGAGCTTCTCCTTGGGTGGCAATTTGGACCAGTGCCTCGCAGGTCTGTTATCAGAACATTAGTGCAGTGTCAGACTAATGCACTTCTGTTGGTACTTAACCTAATCGTCCTGTAAATCCCTCCGATTATGTGCTGTTTACTTGCTAACACGTCCTATGAACACGTTTGTAATTCACTTATGGATGAACAGAGCCACCTTCTAATTTTTTTTTCTTTCTATTAACATCATCCATCGCTTGCCTGCTTGTAACCTGAGGAACACAGCCCCCAAATCCATACATTTGAAATTTTAAGCGATGCTGGACATGCACTGTGGGATGAAGTGGTCAGAACTCTTTGCTCTGTTCTGCTTGATTGGACAATAGCTTTTCAGAGCATCTTTAACAGAATCCCCAAGCCTCCAGGAAACTGACTGCCTGACTGCTAGAAAAAGAATCTCAAGTGTTTTGAGTTGTTTTATTGAACTGGGTGACAAAGAAGAAAAAGAAGTGAAAGTTTTGTAATGGAACAAGGAATAGATTCATTAATGTGTAAGGGAGTGCTGTTGCTGAAGCTATTTACAGGTATTGGGTTATAAGTTTTAAGATGCAAAAAGGACAACACAGGTGTCCATTCAAGATGACAGCTTACTGCATTCCACCCCTCTCTCTCTTTATCTGGTTTTTCAAGCAGAGGAATGTGCCTTTGTCTTCATGAGCTCTAGCAGGAGCTCCTGTCTCAGGAACTGAGAGATCAGTTCCCACTGGAGGGCACTTCCTTGGTCTCATGACTGGGTCTTATTCACTTGTCTTTTTGCTACCTGGTCCACTGTCTTACACAGGGTAGACATAGAATGAATGGGCGAATTAATGCTGATCAGCTCATAGGATACACAGACTACAGAAAACTCTCTATTGGTTAAGAGGACATAAGAATTATTTATGTATTTTTTAAACTTTGTTGACGTATAGCTGATCTGCAATGTAGTGTTGATTGATGCTGTATAGCATAGTGAGTCAGATATGTGTGTATGTGTGTGTGTGTATGTATATATATAGTATTCTTTTCCATTATGATTTATCACAAGACATTGAATATATTAATAGTTTCCTGTGCTGTACAGTAGGACCTTGCTGTTTACGTTGTTTATCTATCCTATATATACTACTTTGCCCCAGTTCCACACTACCAATCCATCCCTCCTTCACCTCCCACCCCTTACTCCAAGCAACCACACCTCTGTTCTCTATGTCTGTGAGTCTGTTTTTGTTCTATGCGTGCGCGTGCTTAGTCACTTCAGTGATGTCCAACTCTTTGCAACCCTATGGACCGTAGCCTGCCAGGCTCCTCTGTCCGTGGGATTTTCCAGCCAAGAATGCAGGAGTGGGTAGCCATTTCCTTCTCTATGGGATCTTCCCAACACAGGGATTGAACCTGCATCCCCTGTGTCTCCTGCTTTGCAGAGCTATTCTTTACCCACTGAGCTACCCTGGGAATTCCCTTTCTGTTCTACAGAAACTTATCTGTGAAACCTGTTTATCCATTCATCCATTGATCCATTGGTGGGCACTTGATCAGTTCAGTTCAGTTCAGTCACTCAGTCGTGTCTGACTCTTTGTGACCCCATGGACCGCAGCACGCCAGGCCTCCCTGTCCATCACCAACTCCCGGAGTCCACCCAAACCCATGTCCATTGAGTCAGTGATGCCATATTTGGGCATATTTGCCATATTTGGTGTGTCATATTTGGGACTCCACCTATAAGTGATATCATATGGTATCTGATTGAACATAAAAGTTAAATGCTACCCATTACATTTTGCTTTCTGATTATGTGCACTTTCCCATGTACAATAAGTTTTTCTATTGTGATAAAATATACACAACATAAAGCTCACCATTTTAACAATTTTTAAATATACAGTTCAGTGGCATTAAGTACTTTGACATTTTTGGACAGTCCGCACTATCCATTAAACTTCATTGAAATATAGTTGATTTACAGTGTTGTGTTAACTATCCGTTTCCAGAACAGTTTCATCATCCAGAAGTTAAACTGTGTGTCCATTAAACAATAATTCCTCATTTGTCCTTTTCCCCTGGCAACCGCCATTCTGTTTTCTGGCCCTATGGATCTGACTGCTCCGGGGACCTCACATAAGTGAGACTACTACATGATGGTCTTAGGTGTTTCATTTCTTTCATTAGTATGCTCTTTTTACAGTTCATCCATGTTATAATGTGTGTCACAATTTCCTTTCTTTTTAAGGCTGAATAATATGCCATTGTCTATAAACCCTACATCTTGTTTATCCATTCACCCATTGATCCATCGGTGGGCACTTGATCAGTTCAGTTCAGTTCAGTCGCTCAGTCGTGTTCGACTCTTTGTGACCCCATGGACCGCAGCACGCCAGGCCTCCCTGTCCATCACCAACTCCCGGAGTCCACCCAAACCCATGTCCATTGAGTCAGTGATGCCATATTTGGGCATATTTGCCATATTTGGTGTGTCATATTTGGGACTCCACCTATAAGTGATATCATATGGTATCTGATTGAACATAAAAGTTAAATGCTACCCATTACATTTTGCTTTCTGATTATGTGCACTTTCCCATGTACAATAAGTTTTTCTATTGTGATAAAATATACACAACATAAAGCTCACCATTTTAACAATTTTTAAATATACAGTTCAGTGGCATTAAGTACTTTGACATTTTTGGACAGTCCGCACTATCCATTAAACTTCATTGAAATATAGTTGATTTACAGTGTTGTGTTAACTATCCGTTTCCAGAACAGTTTCATCATCCAGAAGTTAAACTGTGTGTCCATTAAACAATAATTCCTCATTTGTCCTTTTCCCCTGGCAACCGCCATTCTGTTTTCTGGCCCTATGGATCTGACTGCTCCGGGGACCTCACATAAGTGAGACTACTACATGATGGTCTTAGGTGTTTCATTTCTTTCATTAGTATGCTCTTTTTACAGTTCATCCATGTTATAATGTGTGTCACAATTTCCTTTCTTTTTAAGGCTGAATAATATGCCATTGTCTATAAACCCTACATCTTGTTTATCCATTCACCCATTGATCCATCGGTGGGCACTTGATCAGTTCAGTTCAGTTCAGTCGCTCAGTCATGTCCGACTCTTTGTGACCCCATGGACTGCAGCACGCCAGGCCTCCCTGTCCATCACCAACTCCCGGAGTCCACCCAAACCCATGTCGATTGAGTCGGTGATGCCATCCAACCATCTCATCCTCTGTTGTCCCCTTTTCCTCCTGCTCTCAATCTTTCCCAGCATCAGGGTCTTTTCCAATGAGTCAGCTCTTTGCATCAGGTGGCCAAAGTAATGGAGTTTCAGCTTCAACATCAGTCCTTCCAATGAACACCCAGGACTGATCTCCTTTTGGATGGACTGGTTGGATCTCCTCGCAGTCCAAGGGACTCTCAAGAATCTTCTCCAACACCACAGCTCAAAAGCATCAGTTTTTCTGTGCTCAGCTTTCTTCATAGTCCAACTCTCACATCCATACATGACCACAGGAAAAACCATAGCCTTGACCAGACGGACCTTTGTTAACGAAGTAATGTCTCTGCTTTTTAATATGCTGTCTAGGTTGGTTATAACTTTCCTTCCAAGGAGTAAGCGTCTTTTAATTTCATGGCTGCAGTCACCATCTGCAGTGATTTTGGAGCCCAGAAAAACAAAGTCAGCCACTGTTTCCACTGTTTCCCCATCTATTTGCCATGAAGTGATGGGACCAGATGCCATGATCTCAGTTTTCTGAATGTTGACCTTTAAGCCAACTTTTTCACTTTCATCAAGAGACTCTTTAGTTCTTCTTCACTTTCTGCCATAAGGGTGGTGTCATCTGCATATCTGAGGTGATTGTTATTTTTCCCGGCAATCTTGCTTCCAGCTTGTGCTTCCTCCAGCCCAGCGTTTCTCTTGATGTACTCTGCATAGAAGTTAAATAAGCAGGGTGACAATACACAGCCTTTAAGTACTCCTTTCCCGATTTGGAATCAGTCTGTTGTTCCATGTCCAGTTCTAACTGTTGCTTCCTAAATTGCCTACAGGTTTCTCAGGAGGCAGGTCAGGTGGTCTAGTATTCTCATCCCTTTCAGAATTTTCCACATTTTATTATGATCCACACAGTCAAAGGCTTTGGCATAGTCAATAAAGCAGAAATAGATGTTTTTTTGGAACTCTCTTGCACTTGATCAATAAGATTTAAATCCTGTATTCAGTTCAGTTCAGTTCAGTTCAGTCGCTCAGTCGTGTCCAACTCTTAGCGACCCCATGAATTGCAGCACACCAGGCCTCCCTGTTCATCACCATCTCTCGGAGATCACTCAGACTCACATCCATCGAGTCAGTGATGCCATCCAGCCATCTCATCCTCGGTCGTCCCCTTCTCCTCCTGCCCCCAATCCCTCCCAGCATCAGAGTCTTTTCCAATGAGTCAACTCTTCGCATGAGGTGGCCAAAGTACTGGAGTTTCAGCCTCAGCATCATTCCTTCCAAAGAAATCCCAGGCTTGATCTCCTTCAGAATGGACTGGTTGGATCTCCTTGCAGTCCAAGGGACTCTCAAGAGTCTTCTCCAACACCACAGTTCAAAAGCATCAATTCTTCGGCGCTCAGCCTTCTTCACAGTCCAACTCTCACATCCATACATGACCACAGGAAAAACCATAGCCTTGACTAAACGGACCTTAGTCGGCAAAGTAATGTCTCTGCTTTTGAAAATGCTATCTAGGTTGGACATAACTTTTCTTCCAAGGAGTAAGCGTCTTCTAATTTCATGGCTGCAGTCACCATCAGCAGACATGTTTAGCTAGAGTATTTTTACTCTTCTTTTTGTTTCTAGTATGACATGAAATTAGTGATAGGGAATTTAAGAGTAACATCAATCACTGATCTTGCACTATAGTCTTGTTTGAACATTTTAATGTAAATTCTTAATGAGTTACATAAGGAATTACTATTTTATCAGTTAACTACAGTGAAAGACTACGAAAGTGATTGACAAACGGAAATTCAAAGCACAATGCTTTCTTCAAGTTAGAAGCAGCATGGTGATAATGGAGATGTCTTTGCGGGCAAAGTGAGGAGGGCTCTGCTTTTAGGCTCCCTCCTCCCCGCTGTAGAAAATAGACACCAACCCAGTGTTCTACAGAAGTGCAGGGAGGAGTTCGCATCTTCCCATCTGTTTTTGTTGTTGTTGTTGTTTACTAGCTAAGTCTTGTCTGACTCTTTTGAGACCCCATGGACTGTAGCCTGCCAGGCTCCTCTGTCCATGGGATTTCCCAGGCAAGAATACTGGAGTGGGTTGCTGTTTCCTCCTGCAGGTTATCTTCCCAGCCTAGGGATCAAACCCACGTCTCCTGCACCGTCAGGTGGGTTCTTTACCACTGAGCCGCCAGCGAAGCCTTTCCATCCACTGGTGGACCTAATTTGTTGTGGTTCCCTTTATCTGCAAATGGGATTGTAAGCCATAAGTCTTGCCTCTTCAGAAAGATCAGACTTGAAGCCAAAAGCCTCAAGCCTAACGCTAGGTGTAGAATTTTGTATAAATCATGAGTGTTATCTGGAATTATTTCCTCTTTTGTGAATTAAGATTGCTTACTCCCTAACTTGTTTATTCAGCCGGTATGTAACACTTTCTTTTGTAGGAATTAAGTCAGCAAATACAGAGCTGCCAACATGGAGGCAAAGGATACAGCTGTTGTAGCACTCTTCTGATGTTAAAGAACATGTGTGACTTAGCTTTCTGATCTCTGAAGTACCATGCAAATTCAAGAGGTTCTGGCAACCAAAGGCAACAAGTTAAGGCTAAAAGTTTAAACCACAAGCATTTGTTAGGTTGAATGTGAGAATAAAATAAAAGATAAGTGTAGCCAACCTCTGATTATTCACAGATTGGCTAGAGTGTGTGATTATCAATGCCCTTTGATTCTCCTTCTCCTTCTAACTGCCAACTATTGAATATTTCTCTGCTCATTAACACCTGTCTAGTAGTGGGAAGGTGAAATGCTAATCAGCCAATTTGGCTAATTGTTGGCTGCTATGATCTTTTTTATTTTTTTTTGAAGTTAAGGTAGAGAAAAGTTGAAATCTTTTATTAAAATATGAGCTGTGGACTTCTAAACTTTATACCACCTTGCCTTTCTTTTATTGCATAGATAAATTCAGGTATTTTGTTTTCATGAAAGTATTGAAAAGAACAAAAAATCTAGTAATTCAGCCGTTCTCAGGTGTCAATACAACTTTTCATTACATATTTCTTATTGGCCAGTGTTTGGAAAATCTTAATCTCCTACAAGAAACCTTCAGGATTTAATGGTTGCAACTTCAAGTGTAGCCCTATATAAATAACTGCTTTTGCTATTTGGATTTAGACCAATAGGGAAACAACTTGGAGGAAATGACAAGACTACCCTCCCCTTTGCTCCTGGTAGACATTACGAGACCCTCCCCACACCAAATAAGGGGATGAGGAATGTTCTGAGCATTAAGGGCACTAAGAATAAATCTGAGCTATTACGGATAAGATTACTTCCACCTCTTTATTTTATGTTTTCTGACATAGATCCCCAAATCCGTAATTATCTTAGGGAAACTGCGGGGGCTTAGGCAGTACTTTTGGTTCCTTTGCCTTTTTTTTTTTTTTGGCCTGTCTCTCTTTGGGACTAGTGAACTGGTGTGTGTGTGTGTGTGTGTGTGTGTGTGTGTGTGTGTGCCTCTAGAGTGCCAAAAAAAAAAAAAAAGTGCTGAAGAGTCTAGGGAGATGAAGCTATTTTTATTCGAAGCTGATACTTCTGCCTGAGCCACAAGTGCTGCCTGGAAAGGGCTCAGGTTGTTTCCAGGGGGAGAACTCTGCAGAGAAGAGACAAAGTTCACCAGGACAACAAAAGAGCAGCAGGAACAGCCAGGAAAAGGCAGAGACCTCACGCTTTCACACAGAGCCCCCTATCAGAGTTCTCCAGTCCTAAAGTATTCTGCAAAGTGCCACTTGACCGGAATTCTTGCCTGCCTTTTTCTTTCTCCAACCACCATGACTGAGATCACGGCTGAAGGTATTGCTAGCATTTTCCAATAGTATCGACTAGGGGGTAAAAAAAAGGTAGAAATTGATAGTCCCATTGATGGTCAATGTGTCCTCTCAGAATGTTGCTTTTTGAGAGTTATCTTGATCAGTTATTCTATATGGGATCAGAGAAGTGGGTTTGGGAACTGAGAAGTCTCCCAAACTGGCAGGTCTCTGTGTTGGGGAGTAAAAAGAGGTTTCTCTGAAATTTTGCATGTGGAAACTGTTCTTTCTGATGCCAAAGTTCCCACTAGTTGACAGTTATCACCCACACCTCTATAAATAGTTATATAATGTTAGGGCCAATATCTTACCTAGCAAAAATAACAAGGTTTGGGTGGAAGGCTAGAGACCACAATGAATAAAAATGTTGCACTTAATGTTTAAACTTAGAAAATTTATTTTGACCATTTTTACTTTATGATATGTCAACTTGGAGATCTTAAATTTGTTTATCCTTTCTAACTCAAGTATATAAATACGCACACACACATATATAAGATTTATATACCTAAAAAATGTGTATATGTGAGTGGGTATTCAGAGAAAAGGTTTGGAATTGCACACAATCACTGTAGATCAGTATGATTTTAAAAATAAAGTAATTAAGCTTTTGCTTCTGATTCTTTTCATACACTCATGTCTTTTACCTCTATGTGATAAATTCTATACGAAAGTCAATATTTTCTGTTTTAATGCTTATTCTGAAAAGGTATATGTCACAACTTAAAACCTCTTTATTATTCAACCATGATAGCAATCATTTCACTCAAATAGAATGTATGCAAAATATATGTATACATGTGTGTATATATATATATAATATATATTATAAATATATAAAAGATTCTTTAAAACAACCTAAAGCATTTTGAATACAGACACAATCCAGTTCTAGTTGGGGTAAAAATTTGGGAGGTGGGTCTAAAATTTGCTTCTGACAGCTGTAAGCAAATCAGACAGGTGGTGCTCTTCACAGCTTCCAAGGCTAATGGTGAGCTGGTTTGTTTTCAATCAGACAACTGAAAAAGAGAATGTGTGGTTTTGGATCTTTGGGCAGACATTAGTATGGGCACAGAGTGATTACAGAGTTTAAGACTTCCAGTCAATATTTATAAGGAGAATTGTCTTACTTTCACCTTCCACTAACAAATTTAGTCTAGTACCCCAAATTAATAGAAATAATTCCTGAGAGATTTCTATGTATCAGGCCTTTTGCTCCAGACTTTATGTACTAATTTATACCTCACACAACTCAATTAAGTTGGCATTATTATCTCCATTTTTCAGACAGAGAAACTGTAACTCAATTGTTTGGACACTTGCTGAAAACCACAGCATTGCCAAGATTAGAAGTCAGCTCCCTTAAATCTAGTTTGTGTTTTTTCATTTCTCTACGAAGATATCAAATTTACTCTTTACCAATTTTAGTTCAGAATTTGCTAGCTCAATATAAATAGCATTTTTTTGTATTCCTTAGATATTCTGCACCATGTGACATTTAGATTGTCTTCAAGGCATCCATCTATATAAATGTCTCACTTAGCCTTGCACAAGTTGTTAAATACCTGTGAATATGTTTCCCTTCCTCTGTATGGGTTGTGAACAGCCAACTGATTCAGGGTCACTTGTCTGAAACATTTTTTGCTGGCCTGTGAATTATGCTCTGTAGGCATTTTGCTCTTGATTAATAAACATTTTTATAGGAAAATTCCTGGTTATAAAGTAGAACTTATGTTTCTGTCTTCCCCCCTGGGAGAATTTAAGGGATTCTTAGAAGACCTCTTGTCACATCGTTGAATTAATAATGAATTAAAAATATAAAAATACCATCTAGGTCCCAGATAATGGGCATTTCCTGTACTCCGGCTTTAACCATTCATAGGATCTTTGTCATTTGAACTTCACGGATTAGTTATGTACTTTTTTCCTTTTCTGGAATGCCTTATTAATCATATTTCTCAAATGATAATTAGACTGACAGCTCAGCTGAGCTTCCCTTTGAAGGTGAGTAGCACCGTCATCCTCTGTGGCCAGCCACAGCGTCTTGCCTGCTGTTCTGCTACACTCCTTTTATTTTGTCTTCATGATTCTCACTTTTTATGCCCCAGCTACAATAGCCTTCCTTCAGTCTTTTATAAAAGGTGTACTTTTGTGCCAGGGCCTTGGTACAGGTTGTTCCGTCAACCTGAAATAGTCTTTCCTCTCATCTGTTATAGTTCTTTTGCCGCCACTTTGGACACATTGTTGAGATGTAAGCACTGCATTAGTGGTCTTAGACATCTACCGATTATTTTTCCCATCCGCTGATCATAGCACTTAAGACAGAGCTGGATTAGCTCCTTAGAAAGCTTAAGGCCACTGTCCTCACCTCAGTTTTTGTAAAACTGAAAGTCATGGATATTATTCGACTCTCTTGTGGTTGTTGGTAACTGGGGGAGGTCTGAGAATAGTGTTCATGTTTTTTGTGGTACTTACTCAGCTATAATGCATGACTTATCTGTATACCTTAGAGTTCCTCACATAGATCATCACTGCCTGTCCTAAACTGGATTATTTCATCTGACAGAAGAAAGGAAGTAATTTTAGATATGGAATTGTGTTTCAGGGACAGAGCAATAGATTAGAACTAAAATTAGAACAAATTTGAACCTCAAAGGACATTAGGGAAACAATATATTTGATTCTAGCTACGATAAATTAATACAAATAATGATAATGATAATAACAACTCACTTATCCAAAAAACATTATTTGTCAGATGTTAAGCTTGTAATAATGACCATTTAAACCTCAGGACAGCAAAATGAGATAGATAGTTTTATCATTGCTATTTATAGAATAGGAAGCTGAGATTTAGAGAGGTTAGAAATTTGCCTAAATTCACACAGCTATATACAGCATAGCTAGGACTCACACCCAGATCTCTGACTCCAGAATCATGTTGAATACTTCCTTTTGTTATGTGAGACTAATACTTAACCTGATGTTAATTCAGAGGTTAAGAGGGACCTGTTTTAGACCCCTGTTCTGGTTTGAGTCCTGCTACATTGGTTAGATTAGGTATAGCTCCAGACTCCAAACAGCACTAAGATTTAGAATTATAAATAGCCTTGTACCTTCTTTCCAGAGGCCCAGTTATTCCTAGACAAGTGCCAAAGTTAGCTCTGCCTTGTGAGGTTCATATGAACTTTCAACTAGTAATTTCAGCATCTCTATGACAGTATGTATCACTCAAATGGTAAAAAGAATTTTTGAGTAGTTTTGATAACAAAGTAAAATTTAGTTAATTCTTAATGACTTTGTTGAAATGATGAAGACTTTTTGAAAAGTAAAGTATGTAATATTTTCAATTGGCCAGTTAGCTAATACATGTCAAATTATGTTTTATGATAAATTCATATAATTGAATCTCCATGTCCAAGTACCCTCAGAATATAGGAAAATACAAATTTTGTGCAATAGATTCAACTTGGTAGGCATCCTATATACAATTAAATTAGCATTTGCTAGAAGAGTTAGTTACGGGAAATTCTCCTTTTTTCAAGTTTTTGTCAGACTCTCAACTTCTGAACTTTATACAACTTCAGGGTTCAGAAGGGTTTTTGTACTATGTATGGAATTCTTCCCTTACTATTAGTTGACCACATTTTACTGCTCTGTAACAAACATTTGAGAGGATTTGATGATCCAAATTTAGAGCAAAAATGGCCATTTATTTTATGTGCTGCACTGATTTAACACAAGAGTAGCCATTGATAAGCTCAGGAAAAAAAACAAAAATGCACAGCCAGAATGTTTAACATCTACGCACACAAGTTATATTATCCAGAGTAACAGATGGTGGAATTAAGAGGAGAAGATGCAACCTACATCATGTCTATGTTTATCTCGCCAAACCCAGGAGTGGAGATGATTCCCGGGCGGGAAAGGAGACCTAAGGGGAGATGACTTGGGTGTGGGAAAGGAGGAAGAGGAAGCACTGGGTTCAAAGCTTAATCTGTTCTGGGTTATGTTCTCCTGATCAAGAAAAGCAATGTGCCACCTACAGAATATCATTTTTAGCTCCAGGAACACATTTTAAAATTGTCATTGACAAGCCAGTATGCGCAGAAAAGGAGGACCGTAATGGTAAGAGGTACAGTGAAATAAAAAGAACTGTTCTCAGTCAGATCCTTTAATTGAAGCTTACATTTTTTTTTTTTTTTTCGTTTTGTAGCACTAGAGGGCACTGCAAAGACCCATGGATAAAAAAGTCTGGAAGCCACAAAAAGGGAAATTGTTGGTGAAATATAAAGCAAAACATAACCAACCATTAAAACAATATCTAGAACTGACTCTTCCTACTAAAAACAGGAAAAAAAAAAAGCAAAAGAAAAATAGAAAAGAAAACCAGTGAAAGAAAAATAATACAACCTTGAATTTTTAAGAAATAGAAGAATAAGGAATATGTTACAAACAGCATCATATTATGCAGTCAGCACAACCCAGGCTGTGGTAACCTCTACACCGCAAATAACCTTCAAGTAAGTTACTAGGAACATAAAGAGATACCAAGGAAGCCTACAGATTGAAAAACATGTAAAAACAAGAGCAACGCACCACAATGTGTAGAATTGTTAGATCATGATTCAAACTAACTTAAAAAAATCTATGAAATAATTGGAAATTTGATAGACGCTAGATTTTAGATGATACTAATAAATCATCACATTTATGGTGGGATAATAATATCGTGGTTATGTTTTCAAACTACATGTTATTTGGAGATTGTTGTTGTTGTTATTCAGTCACCAAGTCATGTTTGACTCCCTACAAGATACACATACTCAAATATGGATGAGATGACATAATATTTCAAATTTGTTTCTAGATAATATGCCAGAGAAGAAAATAGATGAGTTGTTAGTACGGTAGGGATTGGCCATGAATTAAGACTGATGAAGGGTACATAGGGTTTCGTTATAATATTCTGTCTACTTTTGTAAATATTCACGCTTCTCTATAATATAGAGTTAGAAACAAAAGAGCAGAGCTGATATTTTTAGTAAATAAATTTAACAAAACAAATGTTTGTAGTAAATATAAGGTCAGTGACTCTCTCGGCCACCAAATTTATTGAAATGAACAACTAAATCACTCTCTAAATGAACAACAATTTATTGAAATGGAAACCAAAACTGCTCATATTAGAGAGAAGTGTCCAGAGATCTCCTTTATATTTATAACAACATACCAGGAAATAATGATTTTCAGAAATGTTTATTATAATATGGAAATCTTTTGCTTAGTTTCATAACGTTTCTTGGTATTGTTAGTGACATTAATGAGAGACTTTAGTTAGCAACAGATCATTTTTGAGATGGTCCATGTGAAAACCTGAGAAGAGATTAAAAACCAGGATCAATATGATGCAAGAAAAAATAGTCCTAAAAATATGATGGTCAGGAACATCATATTTATTGTCAGGGAATGTCAAAGTGTTGTGTGACTATGTCTTTTAAATATTACAGAAATTCTGAAAGGCAGATATCACAAAGACCTCATCAGTCTGATGAACTATCTCTACCTAGTGTTCAAATTGAATTTAGAAATGAGAAGAAAAGCAGAGTGTGAATAACAGTGGCCTATATATTAACAGTTCACTAAAAAATCAGAGAGAAAAGCAGTACAGAGCTGAGGGAGGGCATCATTAAAACATTAAAGGCAGTGTGATAGAGTAGGAAGCATGTGGAGTTTCAAGTCAGAAATCCTGTTTAAGCCCTAGGTCCACTACTTAACCTTAGGTGGTCTGGGAGGATGGGGGAGGGGCCATACCTGGTTAGTTAACCTTGGTTAGTAGTGACTAATATGACCAAAGGAAATTTTCCAACTTTTTACAAGATTGTACTCATTGGAGGATTATACGTTTTTAGTTGTTCAAACCATCCGGATACAGGAATCTGTAAAATTGGTAGTGAAAGTAGTCAGAAAATATATCTTTGTAGTGTTAGCCCTAGTTGGATTTCATTAAGAAGCTTTTCTTTGTGGCTTGTGTTATTATTTATGAAACTGACTCTTCTCCCCTGCCCCCGAGCACGTACAGTACTCATGGAAAAATGTTCTCTTTGTCAGCTTAAATGCTTCTTAATTTTTCCTATTTATTTTTGCTCATCATTGTGACTATAATTTAAAAATCATGCTACTTTTACAATGCAAAAGTGAATTGAGGCTATTCTAGCTATTATTCTAAAAGCTTAGGAATCCTTAGAGAGTTAAAGTCTTCAATGCTGTTTATATTAATTTTTAATCAGTTAACAATATTTAATATGAAAGAAACTTAAAGCAGTGCGACTAAACAATTTTAAAATCATCTATACTGACCTTTGGGTTGAATATATCAATATGAAAGAGAATGCATAGATGGTTTAGATATTCCAGCCAAGCTTTTAGTTTTATAGTTACAGAGTTTAAAGTTTTATTATTTTCTTTTCTTCCCTCAGATTAAAAAAATACCCTTTGGGGACATGCTTAATATATTTTTAAAAATGCATGTTAGTTAAAGTAACACATTTAAAAAGAACAAATTAGGGGGAAAGCTTCATCTGGTAACTATGCATTAACATTATACAATAATTCTAAGTTTATGGAGTTGGGTTCTGTTCAGTTCTAAGAAGATCTGTCAAAGTTTTTTGCTCTCCCTATTTCCCATTTTCTCTTGATAATGTGAGTACCATGCATAATGTCTGATAGGAAGTGCTTATTTGAATGTCACATAAACACGTGACATTGCCCCAAGTGAGGGTTATGCAGAGATAGATGAACTTCCTGGTCCAAAAAGATAGTATTTTCCATCTTCAAAGGAAGTTAAAAAGAATATCCTTGGCAAATGTGTAATGAATGAAGTCCTGCTTCTCTCTGTACAAGTTATGCTCTCTAAACATCAAACATCTCCACATCTCCATGCCCCAAGTCAAGCTGTCAAAGGCGCAAGGAATTTATGATTTTGAGAGATCCTTTGGTATGTAAATGAGCTGTTTCCTCATAAACCTCAGAGTTTGTCTCACTTACAAAGTATTTAAATATTGCATTTAAATATATATCATTCAAATATTTTCTAACTTAGTTTCTATGGCCGTGGCTGGGGCACATAGTTTTTCCTGAAACAAATTAAAGATACAGTCTTGTAACCTAAAGGGGAAACTTTTTTTTTAGATGGCATGAGGCTAGAACTCACTATCGTAGATTCACTGTGGTAGACCAGTTTTATCCTTGATACTCATTTATTATATCATTCTTCTCTCCGTGACACAGGTTCCTGAAATGTTGAGAAAAAACAAACAAGGAAAGAGCTCTTAATATTTAAAACTTTGTTCAAGGACATTGGTGAGCTTGTGGATGGGAAAGAATCAGCTTCCACTTATTTATATAACTTTCAAAATACATTTTTAGCTAGGTTTCCCTGGAAATTTTATTTTTGCTTTTAAAATAAAATCATCATGTGATTAAAAGAATTTTCTGTTTGTGGGAGACATTTGATACAATGTCAAGACAAAAATGGCAAATATTGTATGATACTCTTTGACATTCAGCGCTAGAGTATTATTTTTTTCTGTGGTTATTCTTATTTAACTTAGTATAATTGCCTGGGGAGAAACAGTGTACTATAAAATCTATAAGTTGCCGTTAAGATGGTAAAACTTCAAGCTTGTGAATTTAAATCTGCAGGAGTATTAGGTGTTGCATTTAGAGAAAAACAAAATACATTCATTAAAAATATAGTAAAAATTTACAATCTATGGTATTAATTATCAACCTACAAGTGCTTTATAAAGCAGCAGGTCGAGTCAAAAGTTCAGTTGTAGTTGATGTTTTAGCACATATTACACATCAGGCTGAATGCCAGACAATGGGGATGAGAAGAAGAATAACACAAGGTCCCTGGCTCTAACGCAGTAGATTTAAGAACCAGCAGGAAAGAGAAAAACTAGTTGGGACAGATTTTTAAATATATGACTTCAGTTGGAATTTATGAATGATGAGTGTTCAGTTTGGTTGAACCAAGTCATGTTATTGTTCGTGTATCTTAGGATTAGTGAACACAGATCGAAATTTGCTGAACATAACTTCAGAATGAGTGTTCTGTTTTTGACTGATCAATTGCATTGCATGCACTGTTGTGAAGGTGGCCACCTTGTGACTGGCCAAGGGGTAAGGGGATCAAGAGTGAGTTTGATCAATGTAGAGATAAAGAAGAAAGAAAAGGGTAGTAGGTGACAGTTAGTGGTCTAATTGTCTAGTGAAGAAACCCTAGGATAACCAAGGTACAGAGGTACCTGGCTTAGAAATCTGGTTAAAAACCCTGTATTTTTGTTAAGATACCCTATTGCTGTAATATTGAAAAGGTTGGATGTCTCATGTGCCTGATTTATTTTAAACTGTTCTGATCCCTGGTTTTTCCCTCCTATTCAAGTGTTCTCACACCATATCTCCACTGCTGCTTTTGATCCTAAAGTACTCTACTTTGAGTATTTATGGAGCACTATTTCCAATTCATGAAGAAATAATGAGATAATACTAACTGTCAAACAGGTACTCACTGAATAAGTTTCTTCAGATTAATAGTGAAAAATAAGCTATAAAAATTAATCATATGGTCAGTGTTGTGCTAAGTACTGTGAGACCTAGTGTTGTATGCCAGTGGTCTTCTCAAGGTGTCCTATGAAGGCAATGAATTAAACAGTGAAGCAAAGCCACAAGGTTTTAAAGGTGCTAGGGAAAGGCCTTTTTCAAGAAAAAGATAAAGGGACATGATCCTTAGTCTAAGGTTCAGAATATGTAAACAGGAGTCTTTAATCTAACTATGACTAGAGTAAAGCAATAAGTTAACAGAACCCTCTGGAGACTTTGTTCATAGTAACTGGAAGAGTTATATTACAAAAAAATAGTTTTGAAAGTTGCCAGTTATCTCTTGAATTAAACAGAAAGATTTAACTATTGAGTTTCTGTTCAGACTCTAGATTTGAAATGTCTTATAGGTCTTGCTTAGAATGACTCTAGAATGGGTCCTTATCTTTGAGTGACACAGGCTGGCAGTACCCAGGTGTTTTGGAACAGAACATTTTATCTTTGTTCCATCACTCTGTAATTCACCTGTGAATGCAAAGGGGCAAAACTTCTGACATCCAAAGATATTCATTTATGTATACAGTAAGTACTTACTTGTTTATATTTTGAGAATTTGCTTTTTCCAGTAACTTTATTCAGCTTGAGGATGAAATGTGAAATATATATTAATCTAGCATTCAAGAAAAGATGAGATAGTTGTATAGATAACCATATGATACAAGTTTAGAAATTCTAAGGTACCTAAAGTGAAAGTACAGATAAAATTATAAATTTTAAAAAAAATTGTGAGATAGATTTTTTTTTTTGTCACTCAAATTTAAGACAAACTTTACATATATGAAAGAACTAGAGAATAAATATATAACAAATAAATTAGGGTCATGAGAGATGATTATCAGGGAAAACTGAGAAGTAGGAGAATAGATGGACTTGGTTGACCAGGGACTGTTCAAAAGGAGTAGAATTTAACTTAAAACTTGAAATATCTTTCTAATAAAAGGATAGCAACATAAAAGAAAAGTAAATAAGTTTTTCACCAACATCCCTTGATGCTGAAAGATTCAAGTTAATTTATTTAACAAACAATTATTCAGTATATTTTCTTTAAGTTAATATCTTCGTGTTCTAAGTTGGGAAATCAAAGCTGGAGAAGACGTACTCTACTGACATTTGGGGCAGAAAAGTCTTTCCCAGACATTGCAGGGCAATTAGCATATTTGTCCTTACTATGATTTTGACTGCACATACAATCCCAAACATTTTCCAACAGCGGTGCTAAACCACAACCCACTTAACAACCAAGAATCTAAGACAGAAGTGAGCAAAGGTCCAAATAATTGTGAAGGAGCTAGCATCAAAGCACTCAATTATGAGAAATCCCTGGCTTAATTATCTTCCAGTTTTATACAAAGGATTCTTAAGTCAATATAGAGGATTTGGATTGGTAGGAAGGTTTTGTTAATAATCTTTAGTCAGTTGCCAACTAAGAGTTACTATATTAAAGATAGCCATCTGGTTCAAGGATTAGAAAGTTATTTGGAAAAGATCCTGATGCTGGGAAAGATTGAAGGCAGGAGAAGAAGGGGACAACAGAAGTTGAGATGGTTGGATGACGTCACTGGCTCAATGGACATGAGTTTGAGCAAGCTCCGGGAGTTGGTGATGAACAGGGAAGCCTGGCCTGCTGCAGTCCTTGGGGTTGCAAAGAGTCGGACACAACTGAGCAACTGAACTGAACTGGGCTGAACTGGGATAGAATGAAATTCTTACTGAAAAAAATCTATGGTTGTCTTGATTTGCTATTTTTAATTCTATAGTAGAAAAAAAGCACGATGATTTTTAGGAAGTGTTAATTCCTTAAAACATGATAATTTTAAGGGTCAAAGAGATTCACAAGCTAAATGCAATAACACAATTCCCCCTGGAGAAAAATCAGTGAAAGATGATGGCTTGTTTTCTGTGTCCTTGAGCTAATGAACTGAGAAGTGACAGCATAATTTGAGGAAAGGCACAGGTGGAAGCAGCCCTGATGGATAAACTGAAAGTCAGTACTTTGCAAAATTGCCTCATATAGTTTTACAAGTTAAATTATAAACTTGAGGGTGGATTAAATTTCTTTACCTGATAGTCACCCTACATTATGGCATATTAAATTGAGTCGACTTAGGGATTTCCAGTGTTTTTTTTTTTTTTAAATCATTTGCTACACTACCAAAAGGTCAAATGTGTTTTCTAATCATGTTGAGATTCACTTAAAATTGTGTTGTTATGTAAGACTTATCTAGAAGCCAAAATGCACAAGAACAGTATCTACAGGCGACCTAATAATTAGATACCTGTAGCAGTTTTTGAATGATGCTGTCCAATTGATTTTCAAAAGACCAGCCATGTCATCATTTCAGTGTTAAAAGAAATAACATGAGATATTACAGATTTTTAAAAGTTTTAAATTTTTTCATTAAAATACTTTTTAAAAATATAGACACAGAAAGCTGCATACATCATGTATATATTTGCATAACATTTACTAAACATTAGTAGAGTTGATCCACAAAACATACATCCAAATCAGAAAACAACACTTCCATGACCTCTGAAACATATTCCCATCTGCCCAAGAATAGACTGATTCTCACTGACTTTGCTTCCCAATCAAGACTTCTATTCTCCATCTCTTCCCCCATAAGGAACAACTATTCTGACTCGTTAACGGTTCTTACTACATCTTTCAACATCATAGAGTTTAATTCTGCCATGTTTGTTCTTTGCATAATGAAACCACACAGCATATATTATCCTATTTCCTGCCGCGTTAGTTCAGCACTGTTTTTATTACTCTCCTGTTTTGCTGTATGTAGCTGTGCGTGTGTGTATGCTGAGTCACTTCAGTCGTGTTCTAATCTTTGTGACCCTATGGACTGTAGCCCAACAGGCTCCTCTGTCCATGGGGATTCTTCAGGCAAGAATATTGGAGTGGGTTGCCGTGTCCTCCTCTTAGGAAATCTTCCTGACCCAGAGATCAAACCCATATTTCTTGACGTTCCCTGCATTGGCAGGCGGGTTCTTTACCACTAGTGCTACCTGGGAAGCCTGTATGTAGCTGTACTTTATGTTATTCTTCTTGCTGCCCAGTATTTCACTGTATGAATGTTATAATTTGCTTATCCTGTGGACTTATTAAAAATTAAGGGCCATTATGTGCAATATTGCTGTAATCATTTATCTTTTTTTAGTTTTATTATTCTATGGTTTTACTCTCAATGCATATCATTCCATGGCATTATACTGTGTGATAAAAAGGTGTATTAGCCATGATGGAGACACCTTGTTCAGTCAAATTGAATACTGTGTAGATAATCACTTAGCTTATTAAATTCAATTATTAGCTATTTGATAAAACATGGAGAAAGATGATCTCAATGGACATCTACTAGAAGTAGGCCAACTTGTTTTTCAGAAGAAATAAACCTGGCCTAAGATGGGTATATGGAGGAGCAGGGAGAAAATAAGTAGAATATAAGGACTTCTCAGATATAAAGAAGTAATCTCCTAAAGATGTGGTATACATATATAGTGGAATACTACTCAGCCATGAAAAATAATGAAATAATGCCATTTGCAGCAACATGGATGCCACTGCAAATGATCATACTCAGTAAAGTAAATCAGAAAGAGAAAGATAAATATCATATCCTATCTCTTATATGTAGAATCAAAAAGATGACCCAAATGAATCTATCTATGAAATAGAAACAGAATCATGTACATAGAGAGTAGACTGGTGGTTGCCAAGGGGGGCAGAGCTGGGAGAGAGTTGAGAATTGGGAGTCTGGGATTAGCAGATGCAGACTGGTATGTGTAGAAGGGATAAACAGCAAGATCCTACTGTTAGCATAGGAAACTATATTTAATCTGCTGTGATAAGTCATAAAGGAAAAGAATATGAAAAAGAATATTTGTATAACTGAGTCACTTTGTTGCACAATAGTAATTAACACAACATTGTAATTCAGCTATTCTTCAATAAAATTTAAAAAAAAAAAGAAAAATCCCCAATGTATCTGAGACTATATAAGCAACAACTCAAGAACTAACATTTAGACCTGACATAAAAATAGATTATTTAATAAATATTTATTAAATATCGTGCCTCCTTATTGTCAATCACTGTGCTGGGAGCTGGGCTAGTAAAGGCAAAAAAGAGTTCGTTTTCTTTTTTGCTGATGTAGAAAATATCTGTCTGATGACCACTCACCCTCACCAAGTTCTACATGTTGATCTCTCTGGTACTGCTGAGTATGACCAAATTCTTGGTGGTCAGGCTCCTTTTTTTCTAGGATACCTAGTACATTTCTGTTCAATGGACACAAGCTTTAATCAGTCTTCAATGACATTTATTCAGATATTGCTATTGTTCACATTCAGGTGTAACTTAAGTTTCTAGTCTGCTCTCCCTGCTTTTAGATCAGGACCTCCTGTCTTTAACAGAAATCCACTTCAGAAATTTAATTTTATCCATTTCATGTTCATTTTGTAACTGAAACCCTAAAAAATGATCCTATTCCATGGAAGTAAATTTCATTGATGTAGAAAGTCAAACTCTGCCTCAGTGAATGAGAAAAGAAGAATTAAGAGACACCCTCATTTTATACCCTCACTCATCTAGAGCCAGACATCCTGGAATGTGAAGTCAAGTGGGCCTTAGAAAGCATCACTACGAACAAAGCTAGTGGAGGTGATAGAATTCCATTTGAGCTATTTCAAATCCTGAAAGATGATGCTATGAAAGTGCTGCACTCAATATGCCAGCAAATTCAGAAAACTCAGCAGTGGCCAGAGGATTGGAAAAGGTCAGTTTTTATTCCAGTCCCAAAGAAAGGCAATGGAAAAGAATGCTCCAACTACCGCACAATTGTACTCATCTCTCATGCTAGTAAAGTAATGCTCAAAATTCTCCAAGCCAGGCTTCAGCAATATGTGAACTGTGAACTTCCTGATGTTCAAGCTGGTTTTAGAAAAGGCAGAGAAACCAGAGATCAAATTGCCAACATCCGCTGGATCATGGAAAAAGCAAGAGAGTTCCAGAAAAACATCTATTTCTGCTTTATTGACTATGCCAAAGCCTTTGACTGTGTGGATCACAATAAACTGTGGAAAATACTGGG
>SJYT01056919.1:172220-226541 GCA_006410635.1 Cephalophus harveyi
TGATTTATACACACCTAAGCCAGTGCTTCCCAAACTTTGATATGTGTATGAGTCACTTGAGGATCTTATTAAAAGGCTAATTCTGACTCTGTAAGGATGAGATGAGTCCTAAGAATCTGCATTTCTAACATGCTGCAGTTGATGACGATTCTGCTTGTACCTGGATCTCATTTTGCATAAAAAGATCTAGAGCATTTCAAGGGATGATTAGGGAAAAACTCTGCTTTTGGTCTTAGTAACTGATTTTCAGCTAAAGTGAATAAACCAGTGGGTATCCTGGGAGAGAGGACTAGAATGAAGAAGAACGTTTTTTAAAACTTGTTTTTCATTCGACTCTTTAAAGGATATGTAGGAGTCTTTATAACAAGAAACGTTCATAATTCTGGGTTACTTGTATGCCATCCAACTCATGTTTATTATCTGTTTGTAGTGGTAAATAGTTTAGTTTCTGACAAATCTTAAAAAGAGTTTTTTCAGTCTTAAATGATATTTCTCTGTTGCTTATGATGATTTAGATTTTGCAAAGGGATACAAATTGCCTGAACTTTCATTTAAATGCTTTTGAACACTTAAAAATTAATAATTATTATCAATTTACATTCATTGAATATCATTCGGTATTTGGTTTTAGGCTTCACACTTTCAAAATGATCAAACACATATCTCTTTATAATGCACTGTAGACTGTCTCTATGCTTACCTTTTTAAAAAGTTTAAATCTGAATAAATGAGGTTTTAAGCAGATCAAATAGCTGATTAATAATGTTGATGACATTAATTGATTAATGCTGAAGGAGATTATGTTTTCTCTTTAAGATGATAGGTTTTGAATTCCTTATAATAATTAAGAAACATAAAACTTGCAAAAATATATTTACATACATTTATTCATTAAACTGCTAGGAATCTCTAAGTTTATTTCATTTGGAATTAAAAATGATTCCTGGTATAAATGTAGATTGAGACTTTCTTGGTGTTAATTCTGGCATCACTTGACCATCCCCAAATCATGAGTGTTTTTTTCTAGCATACATGTGTTTGAACCGTAGGAGTCTTAGATTTGTTCACTGTCTAACATTTTCTAATATCTCCAGAAGTGAACGATGATACAGTTGCCTTTCATACTTATTTTAGGTCACTATTCACCAAATGTATCACTTTTCCTTGTTATTCAGTGCATCTAATTTTATCCTTATGCTGAATTCAGTTATTGATTGTATTTCTGTGATGAGAAAGTATATTATAATGATAAAATAGGGAGAATTTTGAGAAAGTAAAGTTGAAACAGTTTTCAAGGTCATTTCAAACAATTTCATGTTGAATTACAAGAGTTATTCATGTTATAAAATTATGTACCTGGAAACTACTTCTAGTCTTTCTCCTGTCCCTAAGCAGAAATATACTATAAGAAATGTCAAAGAAAATGAATATCCATCTTATGGTTAAATATTTCCATTCAAGGGTACTCAACATTTTTCCTTAGAAAGCTATTTTTATAATATACTCATGTCAAGATGTCCTCACCTAAATCTCTTGTTAAGATTTAACACAACTTCCTCTTCTATTTTTGAACTTGGAAATAGGAGGTCACCATTCTCTTTACAGCGACCCTTTGTCTTTTAGAACACTAATTTTACATTGTTCTAGGCTTTTTACTTAACAATTTGAAAGAGCTAAGAAGAAAAGAAGATATTTCTCCATATGCTGTACATTGTTTTTCAGTCTTTTAGTCATATTAATTTCTAGCCTATAAATTTCAAATAATGCTCTTTTTTGACAATGTATAGATGTGATATTTCAAACATTTATTTATAGATAAAGCAAAGGTACTGACATAAAAAAAGAACACCCCCCCCCACAACCAGTCAAAAAGAATGTCAGCCTTGATTCTGTTTGTGCTTAACTTCTACCAACTTTGTGAATTGAGAATGTTTGATGAAAAGACTGTATAAGGTCAAACAGTCATAGATTTTAAACTCTTGCCCTCCCTTGTACTCACAATGTGATTCATGGTAGCTTTCTGAAATGTAGTTTTCTTATCTACGTTAGAAAGGTTATAATGATACTTCATAGGGCATATACAAGCATACCTCATTTTATTGAGCTTCACTTTATTGCTCTTTCTAAATCTGCATCATTTTTTTTTTTATTTTTACAAATTGAAGGTTTCTGGCAACTTTGTATCAAATAAGTCTACCAACATCAAATAAGTCTACCAGCACTTGCTTATGTTTTGTCTCTGTGTCACATTTTGGTAATATTCACAATATTTCAGATTTTTTGACTATTATTCTATTTGTGATGGTGATTTGTCATCAGTGATCATTGATGTTACTGTTGTAATTATTTGGGGGCAACACAAAGAGCACCCATTTAAGACGGCAAACTTAATTGATAAATATGTGTGCTCTGACTGTTCCACTGATCAGCTGTTCCCCAGTCTCTCTCCCTCGCCGCAGCCCTCCCTATTCCCTGAGACTTAACAATATTGAAATCAGGCCAATTAATAATGCAGTGGCCTCTAAGTGTTCAAGTGTAAGGAAGAGTTGCATTTCTCTCACTTTAAATCAAAAGCTAGGAATGATTAAACTTGGTGAGAAGCGCACATTAAAGACCAAGGCAGGTGGAAAGCTAGGCTTCCTGTACCAGTTAGCCAAGTTGTGAATGCAATAGAAAAGTTCTGGAAGGAAATTAAAAGTGCTACTCCAGTGAATATGTAAATGATTGGAAAGCAACACAGCCTTATTGCTGATGTGAAAAAAGTTGGTGTGTATAGGATATCAAACTAGCCACAACATTCCTTTAAGCCAAAGCTAGTCCAGAGCAAGGCTGCCACTTTTTTCAATCCTATGAAGGCTAAGAGAGGTAAGGAAGCTGCAAAAGTCTGAAACTAGCAGAGATTATTCATCAGGTTTAAGGGAAGAAGCCATCTCCATAAGACAAAAGTGCAAGGTGAAACAGCAAGTGCTGCTTAGAAGCTGCAGGAAGTTTTGATATCAAGATCTGGCTAAGAAAAATTCATGAAGGTGGCTACACTAACCAACAGATTTTCAGTGTAGCCTAAATAGCCTTCTGTTGGAAAAAGATGCCATCTAGCACTTTCATAGCTAGAGAGGGTAAATTAATGCCTGGCTTCAAACCTTCAGAGGACTAGCTGACTCTCTTATTCGGGGCTAATGCAGCTGTGGTGTGCACTTAGTGCTGTGCTTAGTCACTCAGTCGTGTCCAGCTCTTTGCGACCCTGTGGACTGTGGCCCGCCAGGCTTCTCTGTCCATAAGGATTCTCCCGATAAGAATACTGGAGTGGGTTGTCATGCCCTCCTCCAGGGGATCTTCCCAAGCCAGGGATCAAACCCAGGTTTCCCACATTGAAGGTGGATTCTGTACCCTCTGAACCACCAGAGAAGCCCATGAATACTGGAGTGGGTAGCCTATCCCTTCTCCAGGGGATCATCCTGACCCAGGAATTGAATCAGGGTCTTCTGCATTGCAGGTAGATTCTTTACCAGCTGAGCTACCAGAGAAGAAAAATGCAGCTGGTAACTTTAAATTGAAGCCAATGGTTATTTACTACTTTGAAAACCCTAGGTCCCTTAATAATTATGTTAAACCTAATCTACCTGTGCTCTATAAGTGGAACAATAAAAGCTGGATGATAGCACATCTGTTACAGCATGGTTTATTGGATATTTTAAACCCACTGTTAAAACCTACTGCTCAGAAAAAAAAAATTCCTTTCAAATATTACTGTTCATCGACAATGCACCTGGGAACTCAAGAATACTGATAGAGATGTAGAAGGAGACTATGTTGTTTTCATCCCTACTTACAAAACATCCATCGCAAAGCCCATGGATCAAGGAGTCATTTCGAATTTCAAATCTTATGATTTAAGAAATATATTTTGTAAGGCTATAGCTATGAAAGATAGTTGTTCCTCTGATGGATGTGGGCAAACTAAATTAAAAACATTTTGGAAAGGATTCACCATTCTAAATGCCATTAAGAACATTTGTGATTCATGGAAAGAGGTCAACATTAACAGGAGTTTGGAAGACTTGAGTCCAGGCCTCAGTTTGGATGACTTTGAGGGGTTCAAGACTGAGTATAGAAAGTAACTACAGATGTAGTGAAGGTGGCAAAAGAACTGGGATTAGAAGTGGAGCCTGAAGATGTGACTGAGCTGCAATCTCATGATAAAACTTAAATGAAATGAGTTTCTTCTTATGGAAGAGCACAGAAAATGGTCTTTTGAGATAGAATCTGTTCCTGGTGAAGATGATGGGAAGATTCTTGAAATGACAACATAGGGTTTAGAATATTACATACACTTAATTTATAAAGCAGTGCAGGGTTTGAGAAAATTATCTCCAATTTTGAAAGAAGTTCTACTCTGGGTAAATTTATCAAATAGCATTGCAAGTTATAGAGAAATCATTTGTGAAAGTGCTAACACATTGGGTAAATTTCATTGCTGTGTATTTTACAAAATTGCCACAGTGACTCCAATCTTTATCAACTACCACCCTGATCAATGAACAGCCATCAACATTGAGCCAAAACCCTCCACCATTAAAGAGATGAAGGCTCGCCAAAGGCTCAGGTGATGATTAACACTTTTTTTAGCAGTACTCTTGCCTGGAAAATCCCATGGGTGGAGGAGCCTGGCAGGCTGCAGTCCATGGGGTCGCAAAGAGTCAGACACGACTGAGCGACTTCACTTTCACTTTTCACTTTCTTGCATTGGAGAAGGAAATGGCAACCCACTCCAGTGTTCTTGCCTGGAGAATCCTAGGGACACGGGAGCCTGGTGGGCTGCTGTCTATGGGGTCGCACAGAGTCGGACACAACTGAAGTGACTTAGCAGCAGCAGCAATAAAGTATTTTTAAATTAAGGTGTGTATATGGTTTTCTGGACATGATGTGTGTTCAGTCACTCAGTCGTGACCGACTCTCTGTGACCCTATGGACTGTAGCCCACCAGGCTTCTCTCTCTATGGGATTTTCCAGGCAAGAATACTGGAATGGGTTGCCATTTCCTTCTTCAGGGAACCTTCCTGACCCAGGGATTGAACCCATGCCTCCTGGATCTGCTGCATTGCAGGTGGATTCTTAAAGCCACCACACATGCAATAGACTTAGGGTAAACATAACTTTTATGTACCTTGGGAAAGCAAAAAAAAAAAAAAAATCCCATGACTTGCTCTATTACAGTGGACTAGAACTGAACCTGCAATAGCTCTGACATACGCCTGTATATGAAAGTGCCCAGCACTATGTGACACACTAGGACAATATAAACATTAGTAAATAAAGATTTATTTTCTCTTATATTGATCAAACATCTTTTGGGGAACTTTGAAGAATCATGCATCTGTGTTGGTGTATGTATAAATCATACACGCATGCAATCAATAGTATATAAACATTATTTTACCTCTGTTTACTCAGATAATAAAGATTATAATATTCCTCTAATTTACAAAAGTTACAAAAGGGTCAGTTGTTTCATTGTTCTTTTTTTTAATTCCTCCTCACATCTTGTGAAAACAGTGTAACTTTTGTTCTTCTCAGTCTGATTTTCTTGACTATTCTAAAATTATTGGCATTTTTTTCAGATTTAAAATTTATAGTAAAACCTTTAATTATACATAAAGTTTTTGCATTTAAAATTTCTTCCATATACTAACTAATCTCATTTTAGTATTTCACAAGAATTATGAATTCCTAAGATAATTTAATTCTTCCAGTTCTAAGAACTTGTACAAATAACTAACGTAAATTGCATGTTTCCAGGTTTAATTCAGCTTGGCAGGCCCTTGTATAACTTTTTTGTTGCTGTGTAACAGAATTACCACAATCGAAGTGACTTAAATTACCGTATATTTATTTTCTCACAGTCTCTGTGTTAGGAATCTAATCTGTGCATAACTTAGTTGGATCTTCTACTTCAAGGTCTGTCAAACATGCAGTAAAAGTGTCAACAAGACTTGAAGTCTCCTTTGAAGGTTAAATGGAAGGATCTACTTCCAAACTCACAAGGGTATTGACAGAATTCACTTTTATGACCGCAGGACTGGCCTCAATTTCTTGCTGGTTCCTGGAAGACACTGTTGGCTGGATGTTGCTGTCAGTCCCTAGGGGCTGTTTTTAGTTCCTTGCCACATAGGACTCCCAACATGACCACCACCAAAAAAAAAAATTTCCTAGGAAAGTCAGGTGTTATACTATTATGTAAGGTACAATTTGATCCTTGGAAGAAAAGCTATGGCAAAGCCAGACAGCATATTAAAAAGCAGAGACATAACTTCACTGCCAAAGTCCATATAGTCAAAACTATGACTTTTCCAGTAGACATGTATGGATGTGAGAGTTAGACCATAAGGAAGGCTGAATGCTGAAAAATTGATGCCTTTGAACTGTGGTGCTGGAGAAGACTCTTGAGAGTCCTTTGGACAGCAAGATCAAACCAGTCAATCCTAAAAGAAATCAGCCCTGAATATTCATTAGAAGGACTGATGCTGAAGCTCCAGTAACTTGGCCACCTGATTTTAAAAGCCAACTCATTGGAAAAGACCCTGATTCTGGGAAAGATTGAAGGTTGGAAGAGAAGGAGGTGACACAGGATGAGATGGTTGGATGACATCATCAACTCAATGGACATGAGTTTGAGCAAACTCCTGGAGTTAGTAAATGACAGGGAGGCCTGGCGTGCTGCAATTCATGGGGTCACAAAGAGTTAGTCACAACTGAGCAGCTGAACAGCAACAACAATAATGTACACATTCCTTCATTCTACTGCATCCTATTGGTTAGAAGGTAGTCCCAGGTCATGTCTACAATCCATAGGAGATTATGTAAGGACATAACTATCTGAAGATGGATATTACAGAGGCCATCTTAGAATTTGTCCGCTACAGCCTCTAGAATTCAGGATCTGATCTTCAGTTGAATAAGTCAGAAATAAGCCTGTTTATTAATCAGGCTTAGTTGAAAAATTAAATCTTATGAGACTGAGTTAAGACATGAAATATGCTTTTATTTAATTATTTATAAATGCTTTTGCTTTCCCAGGGACCATAATATGTGGATTCAGTTTATTTTAGTCCCTTTCTGCATTTAGGCACTTGGGTAATTTAATTAAAAGAAACTTTACTACTAGAAATGGGACAAAGGAATTTTCACAGTCCTGAGGGATGTGTCTGAAAATGGGAGATTCTCATGGATTAGGATTTGTACCACTAAAATACAGCTTCTACAGTGACCTAATTGTGACAACTGGCCAGTTTGGTACTGTTAGATGGGGTTGAATGAACTAGAAAAATTTTCTCTTGCTCTATTTTTTTCTGGTTATCACATCAGATCGCTCATGGATCATTTCATCAAAAGTTTTGCTTCAACATGAAGATGAAATCTGATTTCCTAGGTGTATTTAAATCCAAGAATCCCACTTGGGTGCTTAGGGGAGCTTAATAGTATTTACCTTTCGTCAAATACTGTGAAAAGTCTTAGGGACTAGACTTTTAACCTTGTTCCCAGAAAGTCCCAATACTTGTGTGAAAAGAAAAAGTAGGGTTTTCTGTTCTTGTTATGAATTAACTTCTACTCATTCCTTGAATTTTATCTCAGTTTTCCGTGCCTGTGGTTAAGTCTCCATTGTAGGATCTTATCATGCTTCCCTGTTAGCTCAGATAGTAAAGGATCTGGCTGAAATGAGGAGCCCTGTGTTTGATCCCTGAATCAGGAAGATCTGCTGGAGAAGGGAATGACAACCCTCTCTAGTATTCTTGCCTGGAGAATTCTGTGGAGAGAAGAGCCTGGTGGGCTACAGTCCATAGGATCTTATAGCATTCATATGTCTTCTCTGTACTTTTATTATGACTGCAGTTGTGCATTTGAATGATTATTTAATAGATGCCTACATTACTTACTAGTCTTAGCCCCGTGAAGGCAGAGACCATAAGGAAATTTGCTCACCTTTTGATCTCAAGTACCTAGCAAAATGCTTGATGCGTGCTTATGTGTGTGTGTGTGTGTGTGTGTGTGTGTGAGCACATGCTCAGTTGGGTCTGACTCTTAGTAGCCCCATTGACTGTAGCCTGCCAGGCTCTTCTGTCCATGGAATTTTCCTGGTAGTAATCTGGAGTAGGTTGCCATTTTTTTTCTCCAGGTGATCTTTCCTGCCCAGGAATCGAACCCCAGTCTTTTTGGCAGGCAGTTCTTTACCAGCTGAGCCACCAGGGAAGGCCTTTGACACATAGTTGCTGAGTGAATGCATATGTGAGCAATTGGAACAAGAGTTTTCAGGCTCAAAGCTTTCCCTTTGCCATATAAATGATGTTATCAAACCACAGGAAGCAACGGAGTAGCCCTGGTTTGATGCTGAAACCTGTGTTAAGGAGTAAGAGAATTCATCATGAGATGGCTCCTGACTATGACTTAGCTATGGTGCTTTTTGATGTAATCACTTTCAACTTTTTCTTATTTAATATTTTTAATACCTGGCCATTTACCAAGATACTGTTAGAAATAGCACTTGTTAAACTTCAGTATATTTTTGGATACCTTTAACAATTATTACATAGTCTGTTAGACAAAATCAACTAGGCAAATAAAAATTAAAGCTGTGTGTAAAACCATTTATATTTATCACTTAACACTTTCTTCTCTGGTCTGCAACATTAATTACATTGACTAAAATTGATTTTTCAATTTTAATTTATTAAAGTAAGTTATTTTCATAATTACTAGTTTGAATTTTGTTCTTTTCTTGAAACTTTATATTTCATCCATCCTTTGAACAATCATGTACTAAGCACTTCTTTTAAAACTAGATACTGTAGAATGTGATAGTGATAGAGATTAATGGGGAGAACAATCAGGAATTTTAATGTAGTATAATGAGAGCTATAAACTTTATATGAGAACGATTAAGATTTATGTATATAATACCATGATAGCATATACATGAAATACCAGCCCATGGCAGTAGCGAGACTGAAGGGAGTAGAATTACTGGGTCATGTGGTAGTGTTATTTTTATTTTTTTGAGGAACCTCCATATTGTTTTCTGTAGTGATTGTACCAGTTTGCATTCCCACATCCTCTCCAACGTTTGTTATTTGTAGACTTTTTGATAATATCCATTCTGACAGGTGTGAAGTGATATCTCATTGTTGTTCTGATTTGCATCTTTTCATATATCTGTTAGCCATCTGTATGTCTTCTTTGAGTAAATATCTATTTCTAGTCTTTTGCCCATTCTTTGATTTGAGTTGCATGGTTTTTGATATTGAGTTATATGAGCTGTTGTATTTTGGATATTAATTCCTTGTTGATCATATCATTAGCAAATATTGTCTCCCATTTTGTAGTTTGTCTTTGTGTTTTGTCAGTGGTTTTCTCTTGCATGCAAGATTTGTGTTTAACTAGGCCCCATTTGTTTATTTTTGCTTATATGTCTTTTGCCTTAGGAGACACCAAGAAAATATTGCTACAGTTTATGTCAGAGTGTTCTATGTTCTCTTCTAGGCATTTTATGGTTTTAGTTCTTATATTTTATGGTTTTAGTTCTTATATTTAGGTCTTTAAAAGACAATTTTTAACACATTTTTTTTCTGTAAGCTTGCTGCCTTGGAGCTTTTTCTGAGAAGTTTTCTAAAGCTGTTGAAATTTTCATGTTTTACAAATCATACTTTGATTCTTCATTACTCTGACAATCAAGTACACTAAATGTAAGTTGTGTTAAGAAGGCAGAAAATAAGAAGTAACTCTTCATGTATTTTTGAACATCAGTCCACAGATCATGTGTGCACTTAGTTAGAATTGGAAAAATACAAGTATAGGGAAATGACCATTCACTATAAATGCTTGAAACACAAAGGCAATGAAGACTTGAAGGCCTGATCAGGTGGCTCACCACTGGGTGATGCTCTCCGATGGATTCATTGGTATTTAGTGATGATAACCTAATGGTGAATGTATTTATATATCACTATTGGGCTTTCCCTGACATTTTCATATAAGGCTCTTTTTGATAGTACTTGCAATGAATATGTAAGATAGAATAGGTATTTTTATCTTGACATTTTTTACAGACAAGAAAACTGAAGCTCAGATTAGTTTGACTCAGTAAATAATGATGATAATGATAACACTCATATTTTGAACATTTATGTTGTACCTAATGCTGTGCTAACAACTTGCTAGATATTGTCTCATTTAATCCTTATGACAAATCCATAAGATACCTACTATTATTATCATCATCTACACATAAGAAGCATGAACATTGCAGAGGTATAATGACTTGCTTAAGAGCTAATAGCTTATGCTTTTAAATTCTACATTTATCTCAGGCTTCTAAGTTCAACCTCATGTTTTCACTTGCAGTCAGTAAATTTGGGGGTATATATTGACATCTTATTGACACTTACCTCTTTTTAGTAAAAGATATTTTGAAAGTATGAACCCAATATATGTCCCTAATGGGTTAGGTGTTTAGAATATAACAGGCTGTGAAGTTGTGGAGCAACTTATCAGTAAATAAGACAGAGGATTCCATATTTTCTTAAAAAATAAAAAATATTTATAGGATATAAACCAGAACTTATAATATTGGCAAGTAAACATCTTTTATTGTACTAAAATTTTAGTAAAATATAAGATCTGGATTGAGTTTGGTCAGAAAGACAAAATCAAGTTTTATATTTTTCCTAATGGCCTCATAGATAAGACTAAGTCAGGATGTTAATTCCTACTTCCAATTGTGTGCCTATGATTTTAGTTTAGAGTGTGTTCACAATTCATGAAAAAATCAAGCTTGGACAGAAATGCAAGCATGTGTTTTTCTATAACGTCTTTCTAATTTCTTTTGTGCTGATTATATTTAAAAACCACCATACAGAAAAAAATGTCACAATGAATAGGATTATAGTTCTGATTAGATTTCAATAACCCCATGATCTAACCATTTTGTTATACATTAGCCTTTGGAATAAAAAAAATCTGAGTTCTAGATACTTGAAATTTAAATAAGAGCTGATATTAAATTGAATAATACATCATGAAGTCAAAATTTAATTTTGTATTGCTGCATAATTTTATAAATCTAAATTGCATGCTCATTTTAAATATAATCACTGTCCTTAGGCTAAAGTAATAGTATGAAATCATATGAAATCATTATTATGGAAGAAATAACATAATGACTAAGTTTTGCCTTTGTTGTTGTTTTGAGGTTTTTATCCTGGACAGGACTGTTGTTACCAGTCCATAGGGCATATGGAAATTGTGAGAGTCTTATTTTGAAAACAGCACTTTCCAAAGTCTGTCTTCATAAGTGCGGGATGAGGGAAGTTTATGGTATGTATTATGAATTTATGGAACTCAGTTTCTCTTTGTTGCCAGCAGCATCTTCATTCTTTTCCCTTCATTTGGCAATAGATTGAGATAGGGTAACTCCTGGAGTTAGCCGAGTTGGGGGAGGCAATGCTGCTGCTGCTGCCACGTCGCTTCAGCCGTGTCCGACTCTGTGCGACCCCATAGATGGTAGCCCACCAGGCTCCCCCATCCCTGGGATTCTCCAGGCAAGAACACTGGAGTGGGTTGCCATTTCCTTCTCCAATGCATGAAAGTGAAAAGTGAAAGTGAAGTCCCTCAGTCGTATCCAACTCTTCACGACCCCATAGACTGCAGCCCACCAGACTCCTCCCCTTATGGGATTTTCCAGGCAAGAGTACTGGAGTGGGATGCCATTGCCTTCTCTGGGGGAAGCAATAGGTTTAATTAAACTTGAGCCTTTTCTTTTTATTCAAATTCACCTTGAAAACATTTTCAAATGTACTTTTATGTCATTAAAATATAGACAGCATGAAAATAGGGACTATATTTCTAGACCTTAGAACCAGTATCTGACATACAGTTGCCTCAGTAGACATATAGTTGCCTCACTAGTATTATTGATGTTCTAGATCAAGCTGATATAACTAAGTCTAACTATCTGGGTTCTGGTCTTGACACCATTGGTTACCAGTTGTTGTTTAGTCACTAAGTCAAGTCTGACTCTTTGTGACCCCCTGAACTGCAACACACCAGGCTTTCCTATCCTTCATTATCTCCTGGAGTTTGCTCAACTCATGCCCATTGAGTCAGTGATGCCATCCAACCATCTCATCCTCTGACGTCCTCTTCTCCTCCTGCTGTCAATCTTTCCCAGTATCAGGGTCACTTCCAATGAGTCAGCTCTTTGCATCAGGTAGCCAAACTATTGGAACTTCAGCATCAGTCCTTGCAATGAATATTCTGGGTTGAGTTCCTTTAGGATTGACTTGTTTGATCTTGCTGTTCAAGGGACTCTCAGAGTCTTCTCCAAAACAAGTTCAAAAGCATCAGTTCTTCAGCACTCAGCCTTCTCTATGGTCCAACTCTCACATCTGTACATGACTACTGGAAAAACTATAGTTTTGACTATATAAACCTTTACTGACAAAGCGATGTCTTTGCTTTTCAATATGCTGTCTAGGATTGTCATAGGTTTTCTTCCAAGGAGCAAGTGTCTTTTAATTTTGTGACTGCAGTCACCATCTGCAGTGATTTGGGAGCTCAAGAAAATAAAATCTGTCACTGTTTCCATTGCTTCCCCATCTATTTGCCATGAACTAATGGGACTGGATGCCATGATCTTCATTTTTTGAATGTTGAATTTTAAGCCAGCTTTTTCACTCTCCTCTTTCACCCTCTTTAGTTCCTCTTTGTGTTTGTCATGAGAGTGGTATCATCTGGATAGATGAGATTGTTATTTCTCTCTGAAATCTTGATTCCACCTTGTGAGTCATCCAGCCTGCCATTTCACATGATGCCTCTTGATGAAAGTAAAAGAGGAGAGTGAAAAAGTTGGCTTAAAGCTCAGTGTTCAGAAAACTAAGATCATGGCATCTGGTCCCATCACTTCATGGGAAATAGATGGGGAAACAGTGGAAACAGTGTCAGACTTTATTTTTTGGGGCTCCAAAATCACTGCAGATGGTGATTGCAGCCATGAAATTAAAAGCCGCTTACTCCTTGGAAGAAAAGTTATGACCAACCTAGATAGTATATTCAAAAGCAAAGACATTACTTTGCCAACTAAGGTCTGTCTAGTCAAGGCTATGGTTTTTCCAGTGGTCATGTATGGATGTGAGAGTTGGACTGTGAAGAAAGCTGAGCACCGAAAAATTGATGCTTTTGAACTGTGGTGTTGGAGAAGACTCTTGAGAGTCCCTTGGACTGCAAGGCGATCCAGCCAGTCCATTCTGAAGGAGATCAGCCCTGGGCTTTCTTTGGAAGGAATGATGCTAAAGCTGAAACTCCAGTACTTTGGCCACCTCATGCGAAGAGTTGATTCATTGGAAAAGACTCTGATGCTGGGAGGGATTGGGGGCAGGAGGAGAAGGGGATGACAGAGGATGAGATGGCTGGATGGCATCACAGACTCGATGGGCGTGAGTCTGAGTGAACTTCGGGAGTTGGTGATGGACAGGGAGGCCTGGCGTGCTGCAATTCATGGGGTCGCAAAGAGTCGGACATGACTGAGCGACTGAACTAAACTGAACTCTATATGTAAGTTAAATAAGCAGGGTAACAATATACAGCCTTAAAGTAATCCTTTCCTACTTTTGAACCAGTCCATTGTTTCATGTCCAGTTCTAGCTGTTGGTTCTTGGCCTGCATACACGTTTCTCAGGAAACAGGTAAGGTGGTCTGGCATTTCCATCTCTTTAAGAATTTTCCACAGTTTGTGGTGATCCACATAGTCAAAGGCTTTAGCAGATGTGTTCTTGGAATTTCCTTGCTTTTTCTATGATTCAGTGAATGTTGACAATTTAATCTCTGGTTCCTCTGACTTTTCTCAATTCAGCTTATATATCTGGAACTTCTCTAGTACTTTTCACAAAATCTCTCTGAACATCAGTTTCTCTTCTTTCAAGTGAGAGTGGGATTAGCTTCCCATTGTCTCTCAGGAAGATCAGTTGATATGATTCATATGAATTTGCTTTATAAATTCTGGAATGATGTACAACATATGATATTCCTAGCCCAACAAACAAATAAAAGCTTTCTGGATGGTTATTTATTATCTACTGACCTACAGTTCCTCTGTCCATATTGACCAAGATGGGGACTGCCACAGGTTCTGCCCTGCAGAAAAATACCTGGTCAAAGAAAGAAGAAAGGGTATTGTCAACTAAGAAACACAGAAGGCTGCACATAAGAAAATATTTATTTAGGGGTCTTAGGAATCACAATTTGGAAGACATAGATCGGGTAAAACCAAAAGTATTCTAGGGAAGAGAAAGAGACAGGGGTTTATAAAAGCAAAAGTTACAAGGTTGTTAAAATTGTCTGATAAGAACTAGGATTGACTCTGATGTAAGAAGGGAAATATTTGTCCTTAAGGGACAGATTGTTATGAGTGACGTAGGGTAACTGTCCACGAGTATCTGGAACACTGGGCAGATGTTCTGGACGCCCACTTTAAGACTGTAAGTGGACAATGCTTAGATTCCATTTAGGCTGAGATGTGTGTAAGTAACACCCTTTCTCAGCAGCCTCCTGGCTCATTTCTAGGGAGCTCTCTTACCAGTACCAACTCCATTTTCATTTTCCTTTCACAGTATAAACCTAGCATGTTCTCTCTTCAGCAGGCCCTGAGCTCTGGTGCAGCCATTGTGAAGGCTTAGAAAGGACAGTTCTTTTGTTTAGTACAGATGAGTCATTTAGAGTATCTGGAGGCCTAACCAAGACCACCATTCTTGGATTCTCTTACACTTGATTTAGTGTTGAAGAAACATAGTACCTGCCATGATGAAACCTGCTTGCTAAGGTACAGAAAGGATTGCAACCTTATTCTTAAATTCTGGTGGCTAGGCATGTATCACGCATGGGTGAGCAAAAGGTGTCAATGGTGGTATAACAAAACATTATGTTGTTCTTAAAGAGCTGATCAGTTTTGGTCCTTAGAAGTCAGAGTTGCCAATCGCAACACATTTTCTTATTTATAAAATGAGAATTCTGTCTCCACTATACATCTAGAAAATATATAATTTTTGCACTAAGATCTTTATTGAAAATCTATATGCAAATACTTAATATCCATCATCTCAAATTTGGTTATGCTATACTTCAAATAGTCTTTCTTGGCCTATCTTGTATACTAATGCAGATAAGCTTGTCAAGTATGGTTAGTAGAGAGAGTAAGGAAAGGGTAAGGAGTCAAGTGGATGTAGCACAGTTTTAAAAAAATATTTTCATATTTGGAAAGTTTCAGTTGTGTTGAGTTATTCAGCCGATAAGTTGAATTTCAGTAAGTGGTATCCAATAGATACCACTAAAAAGTCTGCTTTAGAGTTATTTCTGTACTTAGGAACACTTCCCAACAATACTTGTAATTATCTGTGAATGTGATGGTAGCTGCTCTCAGTTCTTCAGCCATCTTCTTCACTATGAGTTCTTAATATTTTTAACACAAAGCTCTGAATTTTCTTCCCATCTCTGTATGTGTATCTCCACCTAAACAAGACTCAGGACCCAGAAAAGCTGAGAACAGCTACCACCCGCCTGTCCCCCAAAATTTGTTTCTATCCCTCCTTCATTTTCCTATAACAAAACTCCTTGCCCTCTCCTTAGCCCCCACTGCCAGGACTGTTCACCCATTCACTTCACTTTGGCCCGCTTAGCCCTCCTTTCTGATCCTAAATCCCTTCGCTTCACATCCTCCACCCAGGTGCTGCTCCCAGAAGAGCACTCCACCGTTCTGGGCTCTTCCTCCTGAAGAGCTGCAGGCAGCGGCTGAGATTAAGCTGTGTTCCTCCCACAGACCCTTGTGGGCTTAGGGAAAGGGACCACGCTGTTTCCTGACATGACAACAAGCTTCAGACATTGTGATAATCCCAAGGAGCAGAGGGCAGATGTACCCTTGCAGCAAGGGCCTGGGAATGAGAACACAAAGGACGCAGAGGGTTAAATTCTCTCCCGCGTCACATAAATTTGCAGCATCTCCTATGTAACAGGCTCTGAGGCATTCGATATTCAGGTTAGGGCAACAATTCACTAGCACTCTTTCAGAACTGGTCATTGCTCTGGGTATCAGAAGTAGACAGAGAGTGTGAGAGGCCTCAGGAAGCTTACATTCTAGCTGGAGACCCACAGGCAGCTGCAGCATAATGCGATGCATATGTGCTCAATCTCTCAGTCGTGTCCAACTTTTCATGACCCAGTGGACTGTAGCCTGCCAGGCTCCTCTGTTCTTGGAATTTTTTAGGCAGCAATTCTAGAGCAGGTTGCCATTTCATGCTCCAGGGGATCCTCTCAACCCAGGGATTGAGCTCACATCTCCTGAGTCTCCTGCATTGGCAGGCAGATTCTTTTCCACAGAGCCACCTGGAAAGTCCTCTAGGTCTTAGATAAATGTTTGGAGCAGGTGGTCTGAAAGCATCAAGGAGAGACATTTTTAAGTCACCCTGGAGGTTTATATATAAGACTTCTGAAAAATCTGAGGCTTAAGCTGACTAAAACTTGCTCCCATTTCTCATGTAGATAATATACAAACATATTAAAAAGCATGAGGATGTCTATGGTTTTATTTGTATAACAATTCAGCTGCATAATATTAGAAAGGTTTTGATGGGCATACTGAGACCATAACCAAACTTCATAACATGCTTTAATTAAAATGGGGAAATACATTTGTGCTCCAAATAACCACCTTATGAAAAAATCCTTCGGGACCTAATGCCTGTTTGGAATAAAGAATAGCACCAAATTGTGGCAGAGATTAACAAAAACTGCAGTACTGTGCTTTTTGTAATTGGCGGCGAATGCATTAAAAACATTATGAGTTTTTCATATGAATGAAAATGCATGATTTTACCCATTATGCATTCTGAACATTGGTTGGAGAAATACATTCTGAGTTGTTTACATCTGTTGGCCTTATTTTAATGGTAGTTATGAATGAGTTGAACATCAGTTGTATACTTTGCAATGTAAAGTCTCTTTAAAGAGATGAACCTCTGAGCCTCCAGGGCTTACATTCTCAGTTATATAACTCCAATTATTATATACATGAAAAAGCAGTTTAATCTTTGTACTTCAGAATACCATGTACAGAGCTAAAAGAATGAATGGATGGAGCTAAAGTAATTTTCCTCCTAAGAGAGACGTTTTAAGAAGCCATATTTTTATGGAAGCATTTTATCACTATTATCAGCAATACATTAAGGTAGGGGAGGTTAGTAATAGAGGGAAAAGAGTATGTTATTGTGCCTGACACTGTGCTAAAAATTTCTTTTTCTTGGCAGTCTTCTGAGGATTTTAATGATCTCAGTTTTATACATGAACACTAGGGTAGTGTTAGTAGTAAAGAGAAAAGCCAGGATTCAAACTTCAAACCCAGTACTAAACCCTACTTTTATGTCACTGTGTCATACGCCTCCCCTATACCTAATTAGTCTTTTTAAATGTTAGCTTAAAGTATTTCCTGATTTTAAAACCACTTTATATGTGTGTGTGTATATATATACACACACACACACACAGACAAATATTTTAAATTTTATTTATTTATTTTTGGCTATGCTGGTTCTTTGTTGCTGCACGCAGACTTTCTTTAATTTAGGCGAATGGAGACTACTCTCGAGCTGCGGTGCAGTCCCTTCTCTTGTTGCAGAGCACAGGCTCAAGAGTCTGCCACTTCAGCAGTTGCAGTACATGGACTTAGTTGCCCTGAGGCATGTGGAATCTCCCCAGATCAGGGATCGAACCTGTGTCCCCCACATTGGCAGGCAGATTCTTAACTATTGGCCCACCAGGGAAGTAACCACTTAACATATATTTTTAAGTTCTTCCTTTATCTGTTACTCTCCTCCAAGAGCAAGGATTGGAAAATTTTTTCCATAAAGGGCAAAACGGTAAGTATTTTAGATGTGGTGGGCCAAATGCTCTAGGTGGCAACTACTCCATTCTGCTACCTTAGCAGGAAATCATAGAAACAGACAAAAGACGAGTCATAAACAAACGAGTGTGATTGTTTTCCAATAAAACTGAGTCCTGAAGAGAGAGTAAGAGGTAAGATGGGCAACTGGATGAAGTCATTTCAGTCTTAGGCTGCAGACTACCTATATTCACAGAAGAGAAAGAGGATGCTGTGTGTCCCAGGAATCACAGAAATTTAGAGTTGGCCAGAGTATATAAAGGGCTTCCCAGATGGCACTAGTGGTAAAAAACCCACTTGCCAATGCAGGAGACATAAGAGACACAGGTTCAATCCCTGGATTGGAAAGATTCTCTGGGCGGGGGGGGGCATGGAAACCCACTCCAGTATTCTTGACCAGAGAATCCCATGGACAGAGGAACCTGGTGAGCTACAGTCCATAGGATCGCGAAGAGTCGGACACGACTGAAGTGACTTAGCATGCACTCACAGAGCATATAGATGGAAGGGCTGAGTGATGGGAGCCAGGGTTGCCTGAGACTTGGTGTGTGCAGTTCTTTGTACTCATGCTTTTTGTCAGTGTTAGGGTTAGGTCTTGGTAGATAACAGAGCCTCAAGGGTAGAGGTAACAGTAATATGACCTGTTGGTTTTCTGTCATCTGCTTAAAAACCCTTTTAATGCACTTAGAACTTTGCTGTTGGTCACATTCCTTCTGTGGCGCTTGCTGAGCACTAGGGTTGAGTGTGACTTTTTCACTCTCAGCTGGTCTTGATCATTCTAGGGATGGAAAGACAGTCCTTGACTTAAATTTTCAGAGACTGGTAGCCTTGTAGGTAGGTGAAGTGACACCCAAGAGATACCTTAGTCACCTCTGCTCCAGTGCCTAGCTCACTGCTCCATTCCCAGTCTCTTGCTATTGACCTGTGGCATATTCTTTGTCTTCTTAAAAAAATATGACCGGACAAGTCCTTTCTAATTATTCTTTCCTGTCAGAAGAACCAAAGCCATCTTTAAAAAAAGATTAAAAGAATATTTGAGTGCTTTTCAGTTTCTCATTTAGGTTTATAAATCGATTTATGGAAAGTCCACTTAGCAGCTGTTCAGTCTTTCATCTTGGATCCATTGCAGAACCAGTTGATTTTGTCCCATTCACCAGTGGCTTGCTTTATAGGTCATAGAATCTGAGGCATGCATAACTATAGAAAGGGCCATGTGAAAAATAATAAAATTCTATTTCTTAAGTGTCACCTGAATAATGAGTTTTTTTAAAAAAAAAACTTCTATTCATAAGGTCTATGAGAAGTACAAATGAACAGTAGAATAAATTAATAAGTGATTTCATTAAAATCTCCTGCATTACATAATCAAGACAAATGTTATAGATTATTTTCAATTTCAATTTCATGAGAATCAATTTGTAGGACACCAGGGAATGTTTCTATTCTGCTCTAAACATTTTTGTAGTACTGTGGAGGCAATGGATTCAAAAATGTCTTTTTTATGAATGAGGAATTTTTGTTCTCACAGACTGTGTACCTTAGCATTGTTTCTGTATTACAGAGGCATATTTTGGGCTGGTATCATGTTCTAAACTTATTTTTCTAGTTTGTTTTAGGCTTCACAATCATTAGTCTGTCTCGTGACTGAGCTGCTTCACTTCACTCACTTCATACTTTCTCACTGGAGAAGGAAATGGCAACCCATTCCAGTATTCTTGCCTGGAGAATCCCATGGACAGAGGAGCCTGGTGGGCCATGGTCCATGGGATCGCAGAGAGTCGGACACGACTGGAATGACTAAGCACGCATGCTTGTTAGAGAATGAAATTTGATCATTTGGCAACTGAGAATTCCTTAGGATTGATGGATAAACTGAAAAGCTTGTTTCTTTTTTAAATATGAAAGATACATTATCTAAATAACTAAAAAAAAGTTCAAATTGATTTTTTGACATTTCACATTGTGAATTTTAAGTTGTTTAATCCTTAACCTAAAAGGATTCCCTGTATTGTAAGTATTGAGGCTAGTATTGGGTTGGCCGAAAAGTTAGTTTGTTATTTTTCTGTTCAATCTTATGAAAACCTCAAATGAAGTTTTTGGCCAATCCAGTGGATTTTGTTGAGTAAATTTTCTTAGGATCAATCAGCAAATATTATAGCCAGGATTTTACTCTGCATAATTGCATTTATGCTTTAGGCATTTTTTAATTATTAGAATTTTTTTTCTTTTTCTTGGATTAGTGAAAGAAGCAGGTATTCTTTGAAGAAACATTTTTACTGTAAATATTTTAACTTAGCCACAATTAAGTTTTTTATGATGTTATAATTAAATTAAACAAAGGCTATAATCTATAATAAATTTTTATCTGAAAGCATAACACCCATAAATGTTGATTCCTTTGGCAAAATGTAAAATGTGTCATCTTTATTTGCATTAAAGTTTATGGATTAAAGGATAAGGAATCGAATTATTTAACTGTTAAATATCTAGTTAAAGTGCTTCACTCAAAATGCCAGCAAATTTGGAAAACTCAGCAGTGGCCACAGCATTGGAAAAGGTCAGTTTTCACTCCAATCTAAAAGAAAGGCAATGCTAAAGAATATTCAAACTACCATACAATTGTACTCATTTCACATGCTAGCAAGGTAGTGCTCAAAATCCTTCAAGCTAGGCTTCAACTTAAACTAGGCTTAAAACTCAACATTCAAAAACTAAGTTCATGGCATCTGGGCCCATCACTTCATGGCAATTAGTTGGGGAAAGTGGCAGATTTTATTTCCTTGGACTCCAAAATCACTGTAGATGGTGACTGCGGCCACAAAGTTAAAAGATGCTCTTTGGAAGAAAAGATATGACAAATCTAGACAGCATACTTAAAAGCAGAGACATCACTTTGCCAACAAAGGTCTGCATAGTCAGGGCTATGGTCTTTCCAGTAGTCATGTACGGATATGAGAGTTGGACCATAAAGAAGGCTGAGTGCCGAAGAAATGATTCTTTTCAACTGTGGTGCCTGGAGAAGACTCTTGAGAGTCCCTTGGACAGCAAGGAGATCAAGCCAGTCATCCCTAAAGGAAATCACCCCTGAATATTTACTGGAAGGACTGATGCTGAAGCTGAAGCTCCAATACTTTGGCTACCTGATGTGAAGAGCCGACTCACTGAAAAAGATGTTGATGGCTGGGAAGGATTGAAAGCAGGAAGAGAAGGGGGAAACAGAGGATGAGATGGTTGGATGGCATCACTGACTCAATGGACCTGAGTCTGAGCAAACTCTGGGAGACAGTGATGGACAGGAAACCTTTGCTTACTGTGGTTCATGGGATCACAAAGAGTCAGACATGACTTAGTGACTGAATGGCAAAGACATTTGGTTCAAAGGATCTAGTATTTCAATTTAGTGAAAAATGACTAATTTGGATAAGTAGTGGCCTTATTGTAATTACCTTGGGTTTTGATAGTCTTATCATTTCATTAAAATATGTTGATGGCATATGTCTGCCTAACCTATTATGTTTGTGTTTAGCTATGGATACAAATGTTTAAATACACACACATACATATATATTTTTTAAAAATTGAGCATTTCTATAACAGAGAGAAAGTAATCAAGAGCATTATTTCCAGAAGTCATTACTTGAATAAGTTCAGTTACCTTTGGAAGCCAAATGCTCTTTATGAGTCACTGTGGCTTCTGAAGTGGCTGAGTTTTATTCCAGGAAATAATACACACACACACACACACACATACACACACACACATATATACACATATCCAGAAAATCTAGCTTGTGTGGTTGTCTTTCATTTCCCTGGAGCAGAGATGCTTTATAAGCCTAAAGCAACATAATTATGATCAGTTTTAGGACTAGAGTATTAACAGTTATGATTTTCTTATGAAAATTGCCTTAGCAAAATTTTTTTATGATCTGATTCTTTTTACAATCTCTGGAGTCTTTTATAGGAGGCACATTTCCACAGAACTAAGATGCAGAAAAGATCTGATGCCATCTTTGAAGAACCTCCTCTAATACTATATCAAAGGGTTTAATATTTATATTTGAATATTTAATGCATTTCCCTTTTGTTATAACATTACAAGGGAAACTGATTTTTATGCAAGAAAAATTATCCCTAAATTGTTTCTCATTTCTCTTCTCCTCTAAGATGGAAAGAGACACTGGATGGCAAGAATCTTGTAGAGCATAACGGTGGAGCTATGTTCCTCCAGCGAAAGCTGCTTAGGAGTTTCTAAAAACACATGCTATAGGGCAACCAAAATTTTATAAAGCTTATTTTCCTGAATTTGCTATGGCTTGGTAACACTAATGCAGCTGCAATGCTTGGATAAGCTTAGTCAAATAAAGCCTATAAAAATGTTCAGTCCATAGAAATAACTGCTCTGAGTGATCTAATGTCAGAAATATCAGTCTGTCAGTAGTAAAATCCTATTCATATAAGCTTTTCAAATGATAGGTTAGGGAATTGCACTGTTCTATATAATACTGACAGACCCAACACACTGTGGTAACCCTGGATTAACTCTGAGGAAAGTGGCCCCTCTCTCCCAGTCCTTAACATGAATAACAAAGTCGAGTCCGTGTGTGCAGGCCAAGTTGTTTCAGTCGTGTCCAAGTCTTTGTGACCCTATAGACTATAGCCTGCTAGGCCCCTCTGTCCATGGGATTCTCTAATCAAGAGTACTGGAGTATGTTGTCGTGGCCTCCTCCAGGGGATCTTCCTGACCCAGGGATCGAACCTGAGCATCTCTTAATCTCCTACATTGGCATGTGGATTATTTACCACGAGTACCACCTGGGAAGCCCACCCGACAGTAAATACCAAGTAGGTTCTTAGAAAATAATGGCCTAGTTTTCCATTTATTTCTTACTCCTTGAGGTGCTGAGGATATAATTTTATCTTCAGAATACACAGTAAAATGACTGCTCTTCTGCTCAATAAAAACTGAAATGTTGATAGGTATGAAGGGGCTAAAAGGAAAAAGTTAAACCATTCATCATTTTGTTTATCTCTTTGCTTTCTCACATTTTTTGTATCAGAATTTTAATTGCCTAGAGAAAAAGCCTTTATATTAGTTGCCAATGAGTGGCATCCTCCTCACATACAATTTAAGATCAATTTTTAGTCTATTTGGACAAATAATTCAGAGGATGAAGTGTTAGAGACTAAGCAATACATAATACTTTGAAAACTCTGATAATGAGTAGTCTTCAGAAAAGATTCTGAAGGGTCTTTTTAACTCTTCAGCTGGTTCTCTTTAACTCCTCTGTTTCAGTTTTATTTCATATCATGCATGCAGCTTTATCAGCTGTTTCTAAAACCCTGCAAGTTCCTTAGAAGATTTGTATAAAGTATTGTTTGTGTTTACCTAATTGCTTGCATTTTTCAAGTATGGGCATGGATACCTTAATGTTCTTTTCAGAAATACATAAAAGAGCTTCAAGCTCATTTGGAAGTCCTTTGAAAAGCACAGGAAGCTGATTTTTTTCCCCTGTAGAGTAGATGATTTAAAAAAAATACACAGCAAATCTTCCCTCTCTAATAAATTTTTCAGACTGTATTTTATGCACGCAATATGTGTTTTTCTTCATGGGGTATATGGACTCAGTTCAGAAAGATGAAGGTTTGGGCTAGGTTATTCTGATTGGTTCTAAATCTATCAAATAGCTTAATGAAGATTTAGGTTCAAGTTAAAATATAATATCCTATTATAACGGTGCCCAATTCTAAGCATACATTTTTTTCTCACAAAATTTAAGTATTTTACTTCACTCAATATTAAAAAATTCTAAACAGAAGAAATGAATAAAGAAAATGTGGTATATATATACAGTGGGCTACTGGTCAGCCATAAAGAAGAAGGAATTAACATAATTTGTAGCAATGTGGATGGACCTAGAGATTGTCATACTAAGTAAGTCAAACAGAAAAAGACAAATATCATATGGTATCACTTATATATAGAATCTAAAGAAATGGTACAAGTGAACTTATTTACTTGGTTTCCATAGTGTAGTGGTTATTACATTCCCCGAACATGTGAACGTTTGAAACTGGGCAGAAATTTTTGGGATTCCCTGGTGGCTCAAATGGTAAAGAACCTGCCTGCAATGCAGGAGACCCAGGTTCAATCCCTGGGTTGGTAAGATCCCCTGGAGAAGGAAATGGCAACCCACTCCAGTATTCTTGCCTGGAGGATTCTGTGAATAGAGGAGCCTGGTGAGGAACTTATTTACAAAACAGAAATAGAGTCACAGGTGTAGAAAACACACTTGTGGTTACTGGGTGGGGCGGGGGAGGGGAAGAACAAGGAGGAGGGAGAGATAAACTGGGAGACTGGTATTGATCAATATACACTATAATATATAAAATCAATAGCTAATAGTGACCCATTATATAGCATAGGAAATGCTTCTCAATGCTTAGTAATGACTGGTATGGAAAAAGAATCCAAAAAAATAGTGGATATATGTATAGGTATAACTGATTCAGTTCACTGTACAGCAGAAACTAACTCATTTTGAATCAGCTATACTCCAATAAAAACTTAAAAAAAAATCTATGTGTCTGCTTTTAATTCAAATATGGCAATAGCATTAATTCTGGAGTGATTATAGACAGTGTCAGTTTATATTACTAATAATTACAGATGCATGAAAACAGTGGTACTTCATTGTAATTTTTATTTATTTTAAAAGCCCCTGAGGTACTCAATAAAATCAGTTATGTCCCTACATAATGATTATATACACTAAAATATCTTTATCCATATAAATGCACATATGAAAATTTTATGCTATTGAATTATCACTATTTTCCAACCAATGGATACAAATTTCTTTATAAATAGAAAACACAGATTTACTTTTATTTATATTTGTGTGGTGTGTGCCTCGTTGCTTCAGTTGTGTCTGACTCTTTGTGATCCTATGGTCTGTAGCCTACCAGGCTCTCTGTCCATGGGATTCTCCAGGCAAGAATACTGGAGTGAGTTGCCATGTCCTCCTCCAGGAGATCTCCCCAACCCAGGGATGGAACCTGTGCCTCTTACATCTCCTGCATTGGCAGGCAGGTTCTTTACTACTAGTTCCACCTGGGAAGCCCTTATTTATATACAAGTATGTAAAAAATGTGGACTTCCCTTGTAGCTCAGTCAGTAAAGAGTCTGCTTGCAATGCAGGAGACCTGGGTTCAGTCCCTGGGTTGGGAAGATCCCCTGGAGAAGGGAATGGCAACCCACTCCAGTATTCTGGCCTGGAGAATCCCATGGACAGAGGAGCCTGGCAGGCTACAGTCCATGGGGTCAAAAGAGTTAGTCACGACTTAGAGACTAAAGCAACACCGTGTCAAAAATAGGGTTTCCCTGGTGGCTCAGATGGTAAAGAATTCACCTGCGATGCAGGAAACCTGAGTTCGATCCTGATTGTCTGGCTCAAGACAATCCTCTGGAGAAGGGATTGGCTCCCTACTTCAGTATTCTTCCCTGGAGAAATCCATGGCTAGAGGAGCCAGACAATAGGTCACAAAGAGTCAGACATGACTGTGACTAACATTAACTATGTCAAAAATAAACCAGGTTGGTTCATGAAACAATTGCCTAAAAATTCACTCAGAGAGGTAAACTTGAAAGAAGTGTTGCATTTCTTGAAAGAACTTGAAAATTCTTGCATTTCCTTAAGTTTCCTGAAAGTAGGTGATGCAGTGTGAGAAACCAATCATTTTTATATGACTATAGTTTTAAGCAGAAGCATTCCTTGAAGTCCTTGTTATTATTACAGAGTACTTTCAAATGAAAAGAGTATAAATATGCTCTGTGCTCTTTTGGGGCAGGGAGGACAGTTACACTCTCTTAATGGAAAGAAAGTAAAAGCTATTGTGATACCACATTGGTAGGATTTGACTCCTCTGAGGTAAAAGCAGCTGGAAATGATTAGTTCTTATAGAAGAGTTGATTTCCATGAAAATTTAAGAAAAATAAAGTAAAAAAACACACATTTGAGTCAACAAGTTGTGGAAAGTTAGTGATGTTGAAGCATTGAATTTAGTATTTTTTCCCAAATTGAAATATCAGGTTCATTACTCAGTCCTTTTCTCTTTATAGGGGTTTGTAATTCAATGACAGTGGGGCTATTTAGCAGGAAAATTTCCGGGGCTAGGTAAAACATTTCAATTATATATTTGGCACAGGAAGAAAACATGTCAACCCGAACATAAAATACTAGAAGATTAATTTCTCAAAAGAACTAAATATAACTCATGGATCTTATATCTATTCTATTCAAATCATATTTGCTAGGGACCAGTGTCTAATATTTCTTTGCGTAAAATTGAATCCACAGAATCTGGGAGATTTTCTATCAATCCCATATTTAAACTTCAAACTGAGAAAATCAGATTCCAAATGACTTATCTTCTTGGATAAGAATTTCTGGGGTCATGAAGTCAGGATGGGTTATTTTCCTAAAATGAATCTGGTTGAATCTCTCAAAATCATTGCCATGAAAAAGTCACATCATGGGTCTTGTTGATTAATTTCCATCACTAAGCGATTGCACTGACATTTTGATTTGGGTTACTTGGGCATGTACTAGTAGTATGGGGCTGTGGCCATGATTTCCTTTAATTTAATATGAAAGATATAACTCTATTAAAATAGCTTTGTCTATTAAGCTTAATTATATTAATATTTGTTTGAGTAATTTTTAAATAATCGAACAGAAGCATGCAGGCGATGGACTGAATTGTGTCTCCCACGTTCACTTGTTGAAGCCCTGTTTATTCCTCGGTGTGATGGGCTTGGAGACAAGGTGTTTGGAGGTATTGGGGTTAGGCTAAGTCATAGAGGTAGAGCCCTTATAATGAAATTAGTTCCCTTATCCAGGGAGACATTATAGAGCTTGCTAAGCTCTCCCTGCCATGTGAGCACCCAGCGAGAAGGCCGTAATCTGCAAGCCAGCAAGAGTCTTCCCCAGAAACTTACCATGCTGGCACCCTGATCTAAGATTTCCAGCCTCCAAAACTGTGAGAAAATCAACTCCTGTTGTTTGAGGCATCCAGCCTGTGGTATTTTGTGATGATCCCTAGCTGACTAGGAACCTGCACCGTCACACATTTGTAACTTGATCCTCAGGACTTTTAGTTAGCTGCACACTTATTCTGCCTAATCTGCGTGTAGAAACCTCTCCCAGGTGTTGTACCTTCTGGAGATTTAACAACCTTAATAACGTTTTAATTGCCTCATTGGAAAAGAGTGTCTCTTCTTAATTATTGGCTGCTGCGGCTGTCACTTCAGTCGTGTCCGACTCTGTGCGACCCCACAGACGGCAGCCCACCAGGCTCCACCATCCCTGGGATTCTCCAGGCAAGAGCACTGGAGTGGGTTTATTTAGTAAATAAAAGCTTTTTTAGTCAAGGAGATTGAACATCCTTTTCTCTGCCCCACTCATGTTTCCTTCTCTGTGGAAGCTTTAATTAATTATTTTGACCAACTAAACTTTCCACTTCTTTTGAAATGCACCCTGAACAATTTTTTAACATTAATTTTTTTTTAAAGAGTTAGTCACGACTTAGAGACTAAAGCAACACCGTGCCAAAAATAGGGTTTCCCTGGTGGCTCAGATGGTAAAGAATTCACCTGCGATGCAGGAAACCTGAGTTCGATCCTGATTGTCTGGCTCAAGACAATCCTCTGGAGAAGGGATTGGCTCCCTACTTCAGTATTCTTCCCTGGAGAAATCCATGGCTAGAGGAGCCAGACAATAGGTCACAAAGAGTCGGACATGACTGTGACTAACATTAACTATGTCAAAAATAAACCAGGTTGGTTCATGAAACAATTGCCTAAAAATTCACTCAGAGAGGTAAACTTGAAAGAAGTGTTGCATTTCTTGAAAGAACTTGAAAATTCTTGCATTTCCTTAAGTTTCCTGAAAGTAGGTGATGCAGTGTGAGAAACCAATCATTTTTATATGACTATAGTTTTAAGCAGAAGCATTCCTTGAAGTCCTTGTTATTATTACAGAGTACTTTCAAATGAAAAGAGTATAAATATGCTCTGTGCTCTTTTGGGGCAGGGAGGACAGTTACACTCTCTTAATGGAAAGAAAGTAAAAGCTATTGTGATACCACATTGGTAGGATTTGACTCCTCTGAGGTAAAAGCAGCTGGAAATGATTAGTTCTTATAGAAGAGTTGATTTCCATGAAAATTTAAGAAAAATAAAGTAAAAAAACACACATTTGAGTCAACAAGTTGTGGAAAGTTAGTGATGTTGAAGCATTGAATTTAGTATTTTTTCCCAAATTGAAATATCAGGTTCATTACTCAGTCCTTTTCTCTTTATAGGGGTTTGTAATTCAATGACAGTGGGGCTATTTAGCAGGAAAATTTCCGGGGCTAGGTAAAACATTTCAATTATATATTTGGCACAGGAAGAAAACATGTCAACCCGAACATAAAATACTAGAAGATTAATTTCTCAAAAGAACTAAATATAACTCATGGATCTTATATCTATTCTATTCAAATCATATTTGCTAGGGACCAGTGTCTAATATTTCTTTGCATAAAATTGAATCCACAGAATCTGGGAGATTTTCTATCAATCCCATATTTAAACTTCAAACTGAGAAAATCAGATTCCAAATGACTTATCTTCTTGGATAAGAATTTCTGGGGTCATGAAGTCAGGATGGGTTATTTTCCTAAAATGAATCTGGTTGAATCTCTCAAAATCATTGCCATGAAAAAGTCACATCATGGGTCTTGTTGATTAATTTCCATCACTAAGCGATTGCACTGACATTTTGATTTGGGTTACTTGGGCATGTACTAGTAGTATGGGGCTGTGGCCATGATTTCCTTTAATTTAATATGAAAGATATAACTCTATTAAAATAGCTTTGTCTATTAAGCTTAATTATATTAATATTTGTTTGAGTAATTTTTAAATAATCGAACAGAAGCATGCAGGCGATGGACTGAATTGTGTCTCCCACGTTCACTTGTTGAAGCCCTGTTTATTCCTCGGTGTGATGGGCTTGGAGACAAGGTGTTTGGAGGTATTGGGGTTAGGCTAAGTCATAGAGGTAGAGCCCTTATAATGAAATTAGTTCCCTTATCCAGGGAGACATTATAAAGCTTGCTAAGCTCTCCCTGCCATGTGAGCACCCAGCGAGAAGGCCGTAATCTGCAAGCCAGCAAGAGTCTTCCCCAGAAACTTACCATGCTGGCACCCTGATCTAAGATTTCCAGCCTCCAAAACTGTGAGAAAATCAACTCCTGTTGTTTGAGGCATCCAGCCTGTGGTATTTTGTGATGATCCCTAGCTGACTAGGAACCTGCACCGTCACACATTTGTAACTTGATCCTCAGGACTTTTAGTTAGCTGCACACTTATTCTGCCTAATCTGCGTGTAGAAACCTCTCCCAGGTGTTGTACCTTCTGGAGATTTAACAACCTTAATAACGTTTTAATTGCCTCATTGGAAAAGAGTGTCTCTTCTTAATTATTGGCTGCTGCGGCTGTCACTTCAGTCGTGTCCGACTCTGTGCGACCCCACAGACGGCAGCCCACCAGGCTCCACCATCCCTGGGATTCTCCAGGCAAGAGCACTGGAGTGGGTTTATTTAGTAAATAAAAGCTTTTTTAGTCAAGGAGATTGAACATCCTTTTCTCTGCCCCACTCATGTTTCCTTCTCTGTGGAAGCTTTAATTAATTATTTTGACCAACTAAACTTTCCACTTCTTTTGAAATGCACCCTGAACAATTTTTTAACATTAATTTTTTTTTTCTATACAGTTTTAATTCTATACAATTTTACTTTCCATTTACAGTCCTCACAAAATATTGGCTATTTTCCTTGCATTGCACAAAACAACTTGGAGCCTATCTTACACCCAGTAGTCTGTGCTTCCTGCCCCTTCATTTCCTCTCCCCTCTTCCCACTAGTAACCACTAGTTTGTTCTCTGTATCTTTATTTCTTCTATGTTATAGTCACTAGTTTGTTGTATTTTTTGATTTTATGTATAAGTGACATCATATAGTATTTCTCTTTCTCTGTGTGAATTATTTCACTTAGAATAATGCTCAAGTCCACCTATGTGGCTGCATATGGCAAAATTTCTGAATAGACATGCTTTTACTTCTGTCAGTAAACATATATCATAATTCAACATTGTCTCATGTCATAAAAATATATTTTGGTTTATATTTATTTCTGGATTGAAATTGTCGGAAATAAAAGCCTCTGGCCCAAACCCAAAGAATGGACTTGAAGACACTAGGTGCAGCAGGAAGCAAGGCTTTAATGATGGTCTTGCAAGATCCGGTGTCTTGTGAGCAGGCACAACCAGTGTCATTACAACAAGCAATTTTGTCTCCTAGTGTGTAATTTCCTCCCCCAGTTCCTCATTGGCTGGGTACTGTGGAGTGAACAGTCTTCCCGGATGTTGCCTAGGTTTATTCCCTCCCTCTTTCTGGGCGGGCCCCTCCCTGACATCTTGTTTCCTCCTTTCCTGTGCACCTATCCCATTCTTATGTTTTGCATTCATCAATAGAATGAGTCTGCATGAAACCCTATTCCTGTTCTGTTTTGAACTCACCAATGGAATGAGTCTGCATGAAAATCCTAGGCATCCCACCCTCCCTTAGTTTGCCCAGATCTTCTAGTTTTGTAATCCTTACAAACACTACATACATAAGTAAACTGTTAGGCAAGTTTGGCTGGTATTTATTTTTCCACTTAAAGCCAAAAATCCTTGAAAATGAACCACTTTAAGTTTTTTTATTTCTTACAAATTCACTGCATCCTGCAGATCCTTCTATCTGTAGAAATAGATGCTATTTATTACGACAGTTTCTTTAGTTGATTTTCTTTAGCAAAACTTATGAATTTTTTCACACTGTGTAAAATAAGTGCTGTGCTAAGGTCTATGAAAGGGTAAATGACTTGCTTCCAACCTGGAACTTTGTTGGAAACAAAAGAAAAACTATAGAAGAGTTGGGATAATTTCATCCATATATTGTGTTAAAAAAAGTTATAGAATTGTAAATAAGAACAGTAGTGTTCACTTAATAAGATCAGGGGAATATGATTATGGAGTTGAGATTTGAGGCAATTCTTGAAAGAGAATTTGGCTTTCAAGAGTGGAATTTCAGCAGAATTGAAAGAGACACGTGTACCCCAATGTTCATTGCAGCACTGTTTACAATAACTAGGACATGGGAGCAATCTAGATGTCCATCAGCAGACAAACGGATAAGAAAGCTGTGATACATATACACAATGGAATATTAGTCAGTTATTAAAAGGAGTGAATTTGAATCAGTTCTAATGAGGTGGATGAAACTAGAGCCTTTAGACAGAGTGAAGTAAATCAGAAAGAGAAACACCAATACAGTATACTAACTCATAATATGGAATTTAGAAAGACGGTAACCAAGACCCTATTTGCAAGACAGCAGAAGAGACACAGATGTAAAGAACAGTCTTTTGGACTCTGGGATAAGGCAAGGATGGGATGATTTGAGAGTATAGCAGTGAAACATGTATATTACCATATGTGAAATAGATGACAAGTGCAAGCTGGGTGCATGAAGCATAGCACTCAAAACCGGTGCTCTCAGACAACCCAGAGGGATAGGTGGGAAGGAGGGTGGGAGGGGGGTTCAGAACTGGGGGGACACCTTCACCCAGAGCCAATTCATGTCGGTTTATGGCAAAAACTGCCTCATATTAAAAATTAATTAGCCTCCAATTAAAATAATTAAAAGAAAAACAGTGGAGTTTCTATTTAAAAAAAAAATAGAAATAAAAAAGGAATTCATCAGAAATCCTTACCCACTTTAGATTGGTAAAACAATGTATTTTAAGTTCAGTACATTTTCAGAAAGTGAATTCTAGTTATGCACTTATCATTGCTTTTCACCTTTAAATTCAATTTGCTATTTGTCAGAAAACAAGTTTTCTGAATGGAGAGGAACTGCTGTGTCGAAAAAGGAAAGTGCAAAAGGCAGGGGAAAAGTAGGCTTACTGGTGCCAATGCAAGAAGAGACATCTATTACCTGGCAGTAAAGAGTACTGGGAGGTGAGCTAGCACGTCACAGCGAGAGGTCACTGCCCACGGAGGGAGAGCCTGCCTCTCACCCAGAACACAAGGGAGCTCTTCCTAGAAGGAGCACTTCAATATTAAAATTTGACCTTGACCAGAACACCTCATTTCATTTAGGACCATAATAGCACAACCACTTAAAATATAAGAGTGAGATTTGAGGTTTTCTTTCAGAAATGATTTAAGAAAAAAAAGAAAAGCTAGATATTTAGATCATTCTGACTGATCATCACTCCTTATGACACAAACAAATGAAGGAAAATAATTATTTACATTCCTAGCAGAAGCAAAACCATCAATCAGAATTCCTGATGGCTGGTAATGTGGACTGAACCAAATTAAAAGAGTTTATATATTCTCATATAACCGGAAAGTCCAGCGATCAATCTGGCTCTAAACACAGCTGGCACCATGAACCCACATGGTGGTGTCTGGACTCTGCCTGTTTCCATCTAGCAGCAGGTCCTTTAACTGGTGGGCTAGAGAGCCACTGGCAGATCCTACCGGCTTGGCAACCCCCGCAGAAAGAGTGTCCTCCAACAGTTTCATGAAAAATGAGGAGGTTTCTGATTTCACCATCCCTTCACAGTCCTGGGCAAGACGAAATATTCTGATGGCCAGGCTTGTCTTAAAGGCCCATTGCTATGGCTGAGGGAGAGTTCATTTTCTAATCTCAGCCCTGGGAAAAGAAATTCACTTGCGGGAAGAGTAGAGTCAGTGGGTAGGTAGGAAGGAGTGCTAGATAATATAAAATAGAGGTGCGTATCTCTCCATCTCCCAGGTAACTTAGGTAGCCAAATCATCCTCTGAAATATTATAATCGCATGCCCTAGATCTGGGGGAAAAGACAGCAATTTACTTTTCATTGAAATTGGCAGGGGGTCAGTTTCTGGTTTAAGACAAAAGCAGTTTTTACCTTGAAAGAATATATAGTTTCTTTTAAAGTGCTTAGAATCTAAATTCTTCTAAAACTTATGTTAAATACTACTCATGGTTTACTGATAATACACACATATGTATATCAATTAGAATATCTAGGATTATTTTGATAAAGATTGTTTTTGTGAATTGTCATGATTTATCTTGCCCTCAAAATCCATTTTCTTTCAGTTTATATATACAAGAAGAAGCATGATTTAGTTGTACAGATCTCTGCATGATACATAGATATTTTTTATTGTAGTATAGTTGATTTATTAATACAATTTTGTGTTAGTTTCAGGTGTATAGCAGTGATTCAGTTATACATATACACATATTATTTCTTTTTTAGATTATTTTCTCATATAGGTCATCACAAAATATTGAGTGGAGTACCCAGTGCTATAGAATAGGCTCTTATTGGTTATCCATTTTATATATATATATTATGTGTGTTCATCCCAAACTTCTGATTTTCACTCCCTGCCACATTTCCCCTTTGATAACCATGTTTGTTATCAATATAGGATTTATACATATAGATATTCTTCAAACACTAGGATTAATAAAATATACAAGTTAAAAAATGTATAAATCTTCACTCTTCAACTGTATTTGCTTAAGGATCTTTTCAATAGAGTTTCTCCAAAACTGTTACTTATGTGCATGTTTTCTGGAACACTTAAAAATATAGTAAAGGTCATTCTTGTAATTGGGAATTACGTTCTTAATATAATTTTGAAATAATATTTTTTTCTTGGATAATATATACTCCCCCTCTCTCCTTTGCTCTCTAATTTTTGAAGAAAAAATTTAGTGTTAGAATTTTCCATAAACTGCATCTCATAATTAACTGTGAATCCATAATTAATGCTTTTATGAAAAGGATATGCAATATTTTATTTATACCATTCTAGAGTATAGGTGTCTTTCTTGAGCATCCTGGAAGAGAGTGCATTGCTATTGTCCTGCTGCTGCTGCTGCTGCTGCTGAGTCGCTTCAGTCCCACTCTGTGCGACCCCATAGACGGCAGCCCACCAGGCTCCCCCGTCCCTGCGATTCTTCAGGCAAGAATGCTGGAGTGGGTTGCCATTTCCTTCTCCAATACGTGAAAGTGAAAAATGAAAGTGAAGTCGCTCAGTTGTGTCCGACTCTTTGTGACCCCAGGGACTGCAGCCCACCAGGCTATTGTCCTAGGGACCGTCTCTGGGATTCTTCAGGCAAGAATGCTGGAGTGGGTTGCCATTTCCTTCTCCAATACGTGAAAGTGAAAAATGAAAGTGAAGTCGCTCAGTTGTGTCCGACTCTTTGTGACCCCAGGGACTGCAGCCCACCAGGCTATTGTCCTAGGGGAGTAATAATGGTCGAGTGTGCATGGCAGTTTCCTCATCTGATTAACAAGGCATGAGGAGGTTAAGTGAGTTCTTTCAGAAGGCTTGTGATTTATTCTTCAATGCATAACCTGTCTGTGAAGCTGGGCTTTGGAACCACTACATAGACAGCCCCTAATTTTATTATGTAGAGCAGAGTCTCTTGGCCCTCCAGCCAGAGACCCACTTCCTTTGAAGCTGATTCTGGCTATCTGGCAATCAAAGTAATTTTTATGAAATCAAAAGGAATGGAATGTAAAAGTAGTCATGGAAAATACTGTCATATACCCTCACTGCTCTGCTTCAACTGTGAGACACCAACTTTCAAGAAGCATCACCCATGTCAAATTACTCAGTAATATTTACCTCTCATTTTTTTCTGCCATATCAATAACTAGCTCTTGTCATCTTCAAAGTGCTTCTCAAACATTAAATAATCTCAGATTACACACTCTGTTCTTTGCATTTATCTTGACCGGCTGTCAGAGAAGGCAATTTATTTCCCCTCAATTTTATTCCTCTTGGCTGTGCATGTGTGTGGCGTCTGTAAATAAATGTGAATGGAAATTGAAAGGTATAAGCTAGTGTGTTTCCATAACAAAGTGAAGTGAAGTGAATTTGCTCAGCTGTGTCTGACTCTTTGCGACCCCAGGGACTGTAGACCACCAGGCTCCTCCCTCTATGGGATTCTCCAGGCAAGAGTACTGGAGTGGGTTGCCATTTCCTTCTCCAAGGGATCTTCCCAACTCAGGGATCGAACCCGGGTCTCCTGCATTCCAGGCAGACGCTTTAACCTCTGAGTCAGTTCCATAACAAAGGCAACACATAATTTTCCTTAAACAAAATAACCTTCAGATTACTTTCAAATTGCTTATGGTTTTGTTGTTTGTTGGATACTCAGAATATGTTTTCATCACTTTTTAATCTTAATTCTTAAGTAGAATTTTTGAAGATGTGAAGATGAAAGAAATCAAAAAGATTTTTTAAATTACTTAGTGTTAACTTTATTTTGTATTTATTTAAAATATCGTACCATAATTGTTCAGGCAGGACTGTAAGGTGAAATAAAATTTAGAATATACATTAAAAGCAGTTCTTTAAGCAATTAAAAGTCATATTTTAATTCTATACTTGCATTACTTCCTGAATTTATAGTTTCTCATTTTTTTCTGATAAAAAAGGAGAAAATATATAAATTCTTACTATATTAAAATTTTCTGTCTTTTAAAAATGTGACCAGGGTTCAACTAATTTTGTATCAAATTTCAGTAAGTTTACTCATTCAGTTTCAAGATACCAAGCAGCTGTGTACTACATTGTCTACAGAAATACTCTCTAATACACAGTTCACTGAAGTGAATCTGAAGAGCAAAAGCAATTCTTCCCATTTTCTCTATACAGTTGTAGTAGAAAGCCTTCTGAGGTTAAAAATCAGGAGATTAGCAACATATTCAGGTGGGCCTCTCCTAAACACTTACAATTCACTTATTCTCCTGCAAATCATTATTCCAAAGATTTGATTCACTTGTAGCCCCACTTGAGTCTTAAATCGCATTTCAAAGCACTTCTATCATTCATCCATTTTCAGAACTGCTATTTAGAAGTGATGGGAATTTGGCACCAAAATCAATGAGAGGATATCATATGAGCTCTTTCTAATTTTTTCTTCTTTGAACACCGTCTCAAGTATAGTCTGTGAAATCTGTTTTTTAAAGTTATTTTTCCATCTTGGTATCATTTCAACTAAATTGAGTTCTTGAGCTTGAGATATGTATTCACATAGTTTTTCAGAGAAGGAAATTCATTGTTACTATTGTTAATTTATAACTAAAGTTGTGTTAAAATTTTAATTAAATGTTTTTACTGCTGATGTTTCTCATCAGCTTTTTACTCTTAAAAATGTATGCCTAGATTTACCACTGTCATCTCAAAATAGTTGCACTAGTTATGTCCGATTATTATTGTTATTTAGTCGCTAAATCATGATCAGCTATTTGTGACTCTATGGACTGTAGCCCACCAGGCTCCTCTGTCCACGGGATTTCCCAGGCAAGAATCCTGGATTGCCTTTTCTTTCTCCAGGTGTTTGTTATTAATACCTACTAATATACGTATACACTTGAATGTGTTTGATTTTCTTTCCCCTAGTCAGTCTAGATTTTATGTCATTTATTTTATTTTTTTAATATATAGGGGAGATAATTACCATTTTATTGGTAAAGAAACAAAAGGGTAAAACTTTATTAACTAGAATACTTAATTTTGTATGTGTTATTTTCATTTCTTCTGTTAATTAATTGTCTTATGAAAAAATTTTTTTTTTCCTGGTTCGCAGAAAATGTCTTAGCCTAATATATACGCTTATGAGGTGGAAATAAATGTCTGCGTTTATTTAGGAATTAGGCCCTCAACCTTTGTTTCTAAGGTTAATCTTGCACTTCTAGGCCTTCCTTTTAATGACAGTAGTGGTTATAATCCTAGCTGTGGATATGGTGGTCAATGTAATGATGATAATATTGAAGATTATTCTAAGAGTAATTCCATTTAGGTGAAATTTATTTTGTGAAAAATGTCAAAGTTTCTAGTTAGGAATGGAAAAAAAAAACAAAAAAAATTTTAATGTCAAAGAAGTTTGAAATTTTGCTTTTTAAAAACAGAAATTGGGAATATAATTTAGAGATAAAATTGAAAATATTTTCTTATGTATATTAAAATATTATTAATCAAAAATTTCACTTTCCTTATATGTAATTCTTTAGTTGTTGCAGACAATGTAGCTCATGTTTAAAGTATATGAAATATGTTGTTAAGCTGTGATGTTGGCAAAAATATTTGGATTGTTAGTATTTTTTCTCCTTAGTACTTAGGCATTTACTTCACATTTGTATAATTTCTGGTTGGTCTTCAATTGTTGTTAAATAAAACATGATGTATTTATTTCAAATTATCTCTAAGTTTCCTCTTGAGATAACTTTCTATGAGTAAAGGTTATCGATATAATCATATATGCCTGCTCTCCACTGAGGGGCAACTTTCTAGGCATGCAGAGGCAGCAACTTTACAGGAGAAACACGAGTTACAAAATTTTTAAATGTTTATGCATAAAAGTATTAAAAAGAAAAGGTAAACAGTTGAAGGAAAAAAATTGCAACATTAAAAGCAGTTAAAGCAGCACTGTCCTATGTGTGTATTTATTTATAAACATGCATGTATATAAATGCATGCATACACATGCATATATGTATATGTACATTTGTTGTTGCTTTAATCGCGAAATCGTGTACCATTCTTTTGCAACCCCATGGGCTAAAGCCAGTCAGGCTCCTCTGTCCATCGGATTGTCCAGGCAAGAATACTAGAGGGAGCTGCCATGCTCTCCTCCAGGGGATCTTCCTGACCCAGAGGTTGAACCCATGTCTCCTGCATTGAATTATTTACCACTGAGTCACCAGGGGAACCTATATGTCTACATATACATAAATATTAAACAAAATACTTACATATACATTATATATATGTACATATAAACACAATTTAATAAACCATCAAAAGGCGCTTTCCAGAAAAATGAACAAAAAACTTCACAAGAAATATAAATGAAGAATAAATATATAAAAAGCTTATCTCTAATAATCAAAGAATTGCCAATGAAGTTGAATTATCCTACTATGTGATAACACATATTTTGAACACTGGTAATACCCAGAGTTGTCAAGGATAAGGAAACAGACTGCCTTGCATATACAATTTTCTAAAATAGACTTTCAGATATGCATATATTCTCAAAAGATATAAAAGTAGTATTTTATTTGCCTGGAAATTCTATGTTTGGAAAATTCTCCTAATAGAAAAATCATTAGTAAGTGCTGAGAAAACTTCTGCCATGTTCCAGGGTAGAGTGCTGTTTGACTAAATTATGCATAGCCACGGAATGACATGCCATGTAGCCACTTAAGTGGTGTTTTATGGAATACATACAGCAAGAAAACATGGTTATTATATATTGCCTAGTAAAAAAAAAATAGAGAGTATGATGATGACTTGTCAGGAACAAATAAAATCACATTTATGTGTTTATTTGCATATGCTGAAAAGTAGGTGTAATTAGAACAATATGTCAACAGTTGTTTTGAGGTGCTGAGAACACAAATAAATCAACTATTACTTAATAAAGCTTCCAAATAATTATCTATTTATTTATTTTGCTATTTTTTATATTTTTGAATTTTCGGTCATAAATGTGTAGACTTTTAAAAGCAAGTATAAAAAGTTTTTGATATAATAAGATTTTTCCAACATTAATCTCTTAGATCTTCTGTGCCCCTTTCACAAATAAAAATGAATGACATCATTTAGAGGTCAATTACGCTGTTAAACCAGGATATCCAAAAGGAATTTCATCCATTTGAACTATTTTATTCCTGATTTTGTTTCTCTCCCAGAGGAGATATTTTGCTTGCATTTAGACCTGACATATGAACCTAAATAAATGAAAAAGGTATTAAAAAGCAACTTGACAAAAAAACCATTGCCCTTGATGGTAGTGGATAAAGGCGGTGGTAAGGGAGATGTAAAAATGATTGAAGGTGATGACAAAGTTTGTGGCCTGGATGGCAGTATTTATGGAACTTAGGAGACTAGGAATGCCGATTATGAGGGCCTATGGGCATCAGAGTGCAGGGTAAATGCTGAGGAAGTAAAACTGTGGTAATGGACAGGGAGTTTGGCCCTACCACTAAGGAGGTGTACTCTGCCATCAAAAGTGCAGTAAAAGAGCTATCTGTACTTATATAAGTCTGTGTTTTGTGAGGGTTTTTTGGTCATCAATATTGATGTGAAATTCTAAACTGTAATTCTCCTTTCTCAAATGTTTGATTAGGAAATGCATCTACAACCACAACGGTGATAGACAGCAAGAATGGATCTGTGCCCAAGTCCCCTGGGAAAGTGCTGAAGAGGACAGTCACCGAGGACATAGTGACGACGTTCAGCTCCCCAGCGGCCTGGCTTCTGGTCATTGCTCTCATCATCACGTGGTCAGCTGTGGCCGTTGTGATGTTTGACTTAGTGGATTACAAAAACTTATCAGGTAAGGTCCATGAAGTTCGGCTCTTACATGAAAAGAAGCAGTGTTTTCTCCAGCTCTAGCTTTGTTTCTCTTTGCCCTGCAAATAAAGCATCCTACTACAAACATGCTTGAAGGCCACTGAGGGCTAGTTCCCGTCTTCACCTTTCCTTCTTTTCTTTGTCTGTTTTCCTTATAGATTTCAAATGCAGCCTTATTTGAAGAGCTGATCAAAAGCTGAATGCTATAGTCCCATGAGGATAATGATCCCGAAGCATGGTGGTGGTGGATATTTGGTTTGGGAATAGGGATTTTATCAACCAATAATAAAGGATAATTTGTAGATCTTATACTTGGTTAATACTCCTTTATAAAAGAGTAAGGTGTAAGGGGTAACATAAAACTAAACCAAACCAAATAAAGCACTTTTGGATAAATGGAAAATTGTGTAAGTCCCCTCACCATCTGGTTCCAAGCTTCCTTCCCAGATATTCTCTTTGCTCCTCCCATTGCATGCATACCCAGTCACTCAATCATGTAAGACTCATTGTGATCCCATGGACAAGCAAAAACAGTGGAGTGGGTTGCCATGCCCTCCTCCCAGGGATCTTCCCAACCAGGGATTGCACCCACATCTCCTATGTCTTCTGCATTGGCAGGTGAATTCTTTACCAATGAGCCACCGGAGAAGCCCTTGCTCCTCCCACTGAAACACCCTATTTTGAGTTTTCTAATTATTTGTAATGAGATACTATGATCAGCCATGTGTTTTTATAATTTGAAGTGAAATAGGTATAGCACAGAGCTTCCCAGGTGCTAATAGTAAAGAACCCACCTGCCAATGTAGGAGACATGGGTTCAGTCCCTGGGTTGGGAAGATCCTCTGGAGGAGTGCATGGCAACCTACTCTAGTATTCTCGCCTGGAGAATCCCATGGATAGAGGCACCTGGCTGGCTGTAGTCATAGGATCGCATAGAGTCAGACATGATTAAAGTGACTTAGCACATACACACGCAGGGAGATCACAAGTAATGACATTTAGATTTTCACTGTGTCCTGTTCAATGTTTGAGTATGTTGTTCATCTCTTTGTTCAAGGTCCTTTTGTATTTTTTAAATTATATTTGTTGATTTTCACATCTGCCATACTCTATTGACTGAGTTCCTTGAGGGAAGGAATCAGTCAGGTGCTCTGTAAGTATTAACTAAATAGATGAATGAGTTTATGCTTATGCCTTTGTATCATAAGCAAAAACATTTCATCAGCCTCTTAATGTGCTCATTCATATTTGCACTGAGCACCCCCAACCCACCTGTTCTTTCTTTAGTAGGAGTGGATTCAATAGAGCACAGAGACTGTTACATTGCATTCTATACAGTAAGAGATCCTCTATTTCTTATTATGGTATTTTGCTTATTCAACAGTTATTATCATCAAGTATCTACTGTATGTGCCAAGAAATGACTAAGTTAAAAGATATGCTAGTAGGTGTAAGGGGAAGTCATAAAAATGTGTGCTTGGGTTTATTGGCATGGAGGTGTGACTGAGTTGACTCTGCCCCATGGCATTGTAGCTGGGCTCAAGTGAGCATGAGCATCACACAACAGAGAGCCGAATCCCATGATGTCAACCAGGGCAAAAGGGCTGTTTATAGAGAGCCATAAGCATCTGCTTTAAATAGGCAGTTGTTTCGATACTGTGTGTAAGGCAGCCTCTTAAAAGAATATACTGTTAAAAATGTGAATAATATAAAATATGACCTAGGATTTTAAGTGAAAATCAGTTGGTTACATTCCTCTAGGAGATTTCATTTCCCTTGAGCCTAATTGACTGTGATATTTCATCCATTCTTTTTAGACTTTCATTCATTCAACTTTTAGAACCAAATATGGTCATAAAATATAGTTCTTCAATTTTTATGGTAGATGTATTTTAGAATTGCATATAAATCTAATATTTGTAAAGTTACTATTTTAATAAGTGTACTAAAGAAATTACTGTTGAATTTGTCCTTAATTATTTGATAAAATGAGCAGCTACATATAATTAGACTTTCAGGTTAGATTATTTGAATGCAAGACACACTTATAGTCCACAGTAGAGCTTCCTTGGACTACTGTAATGGGAAACTATGGATAATGCCTCTGTTACTGGTATTTCATTTGATTGGCAAAAAATAACCTCTGTATTCCTACTACTTCATTTCTTCTTTCGAGAAGTGCTTATTAAGTACATCTTCTTTGCAAAGACTCTTCCTCCAGTTCTCTATATTTATTATTGACCTAACCATCTCTCCATTCCCTGCAAATAGAAACCTGCAAGTCATCTTTTAAATCTGCTGGGCACCTGATCAATTACCATACTGTACGCCAGCCAGCCTTCGTGCCCCTCATAAATTTGTTTCCTCCTCGTATGACCGCGGTCTCCATTACTGCACTTTAGACCTTGATTGTCTTTCAAGAGTGCTAGTGCACTTTCTTCTTGCCTGCCTCATCCAGTCTCTCCCTTTTAACATTGCCCTTTAAGGTATCTTCATAAAACATAAATTTCATCACGTATTTTTGCCAAGTACAGCTTCCCTGGCATGAAATTCAAGTCCTTGGCCTGGCCCTTTATTTTCATCTTGTGATTCTGCTCATGTGCCCCATTTTACCTCCCACTGCTCTCACCTGTTTTCTTTCCCTAGGAAAACATACACTCTCACTCCTCCCCGCCTCTGCTCATGTTGCCCTTTCCCCATTCCATGATCCAATATAGCAGAAAGTGTACCAAAGAGGCTAAGAATGTTCACTCTGGTACTGGATTTCCTCCCTACTATTAATAAATCCAGATCTTGGAACTTTCTAGCTGTTGTGAGAAAAGTTGCTTAGAATGTCTTTGCTTCCATTTCATCATTTAAACAGTGGGAATAATATTAGTACCCACGCCATAAGATTATTAAGGAAATCATATAAATGAATTTATTTGTGGAGTGTTTAGAACAGAACCTGGTTTATCACAAAGTACTGTTTACATTTTAATATCACTAGTAAGAGACTCATTCCTCTTTTCTTGAAGGATGGATTCATCCCTTTTTTGCTAAACGTTTCCAGATTTCCTAGGAAAAACTCGCTGTGCTGTGCCTTCCTTTTCTTAGTCCCTTATGGGCACCAGTATTACCAGCAGCTATCACATTGTATTATTAGTATCTGTTTACTTGTCCATCTCATTCAGAAACTTCAACTTATTCAAGGAAAAAACTCTCTTATTCATCTCTGTACATGAGTGTTTGCCATGTAGCATATGTTTTGGTGTATATTGCTTAAAGGAATGAATAATGCTGATATTTTGATTTTGAAATAATTCCATAATTATGAAGAAACAAATATTTATCATAAAAATTTTATTTCATCCAGCTTCTGAGCAATTTAAAAATTAATAAGTAATTTAATTTTTAAGTAGTTTTAACTTGACAAAATTACATGTGTGTTAGTCACTCAGTCGTATTGTACTCTTTGCCACTCCACAGACAATAGCCCACCAGGCTCCTCTGTCTGTGGAATTTTCTAGGCAAGAATACTGGAGTGGGTTGCCGTTTTCTTCTTCTTCAAATTTTGGGACTTACCTATAGCTCAGAGACCTGGGTTCGATCCCTGGGTTGGGAAAATACCCTGGAGAAGGAAATGGCAACCCACTCTAGTATTCTTGCCTGGAGAACCCATGGACAGAGGAGCCTAGTGGGCTACAAATTTAACAAAATTAGAATAAGAAAATTAAATATGTTTATAAGGTGAAATGATACTTGTCATATTTTGTAATAGTCATCTACGGCTGCATAGTAAATTACCTTAAAAGTAGGAGATTTAAAGAATAAAAAATAACTATGACTTTACACAGTNTCTAGTATTCTTGCCTGGAGAACCCATGGACAGAGGAGCCTAGTGGGCTACAAATTTAACAAAATTAGAATAAGAAAATTAAATATGTTTATAAGGTGAAATGATACTTGTCATATTTTGTAATAGTCATCTACGGCTGCATAGTAAATTACCTTAAAAGTAGGAGATTTAAAGAATAAAAAATAACTATGACTTTACACAGTTCCTGTGGGTCAGGAATTCGGGGATGGCTTAGGTGGGTGGTTCTGGTATAGGGTATATCTTGAAGTTGCCATAAAAACACTGGCTGGGGTACAGACATCTGAAACTTTTTCTGGTGTTGCGGAGTCATTGGCAAGATGTCTCACTCACTTGGCTGTCAAGTTAATGCCGGTTTGTCCTCAGAGCATGGCACCTGGTGTCTCTAGACTGAGTGATCCAAGAAAGAGCAAGACAGAAGTCACAGTGCCCTTTATAGCCTATACTTGCAAATCACACACTGCCACACAGTTCATCCCTGCTCAGTGCTGGAAGAGACTGCACAGTGGTATGAGTGCCCACAGGGAAAAGTCAGTGGGGCCGATGTGGTGGTTGGCTACCACATATTATATTGTCAGAAAGTTATATTGCCAAGTTATGAATCTTAGGATAAATGCTTAAATCTAAAGAAGTAGCGTTCAATTCTCTTACTTGACAAAGAGAGACAGGTGCAAAGAGGAAGATGGTGTATTGGAATGGCTGGTAACATGAGGCCATATCTAGGAAAATAAATATTCTCTAATGGATTTGAAATCTTAAAAATCTCAAAACTAAAATTCTCAATGATATATATATAAGGACTGTAGCCTGCCGGGCTCCTCAGTCCCTGGGATTCTCCAGGCAAGAACACTGGAGTGGGTTGCCATTTCCTTCTCCGTTGGATAGTATACATACAGTTATATTAAAATTCTGATTTCTTTTCTCCATTTATTATGTTTTTAACCTCCCTTTTTAATGTTGTTTTTACAACAACAACATTTTTACAGAAAAAAACATTCACTTCATTGAGAGTTTCAAAATGTAAATGATTCTCCTATGCTTCTAATGCTATTTTTAATTGGTGCCTTTCAAACATTTACTAGGGATAAATATTATTACTATGATGAGGCTTCTGTACTGCATAATAGTCTTTGAAATATGTATTGTTAATGTTTAAAAACAAGGTTGGTGGTAGAAGAAAGCATATCAGAAATAGTTCTGAAGGCCAGGCAGGTTGACTGTCCTTGGGCTCTGGCACTTGAGAAAAGTAGATAAGCAACTTCAATATATTAAAAAATGTTTACAGAGAAATTAAAATCTGTTTTCATAAGCAAGTATTGGATTGGGAAGAATGATTCTCATCTGGGCAATCTTCTCAATTCCCTATTTTCTGTATTTGATTTGGTTGATCTGTGTATAATCTACTTGTGAAGCACTAGTAGAAGTGGCTTTTAATATGTGCTTAATTCAAAAGACTGGGTTCACTTATATCTCTATAGCCTACAAGTTAGCATTACTAGGAGGTTAACATTTTCTTGTCTGTAAACTAGGGATGACACCTGGATTCCTGGTCTGAAAAATCTGTGACTTTGCTTCATCTTTTCAAATAGGACAAATTTTAGGACACCAAAATCAGGTACTTGATAAGAGATTTCACCTACCCTTCATTTCTTACTAAATGCAATGTTGAAACACTATTCTAATAATACTATTGTCTACTTTGATCAGAGTAGAGTCACTATAAGTAATATAAAATAGGGAATTTATTTTATGTGACTTGCACATTCTTGGAAGCTGATTAAGCAGTCTAAATGAGGCTGTTGTAATTTATCTGGTACAGGGTCAGAAGTTGACAGAGTTGAAGACAGGGTAGAAGAGAAACATATCTTTTTCTTCTCTCTCTCTAAATTCTTGGCTAGGGTCCTTCTAGCAAAAGACAGATTAACAAGAGAAAGACATTCAGATTTATTTAATATAAGTTTTATGTGACATAGGAGCCCTTCATAAGGAAATGAAGACCTTGAGAGGCAGTTAGACCTGAGCATTTTAGTGGTTGCTTTGATGAAAAGTGGTAAAAAAATGTGACAGGACCAAAAGGGTCTGAGCTAACTGTAGCGAGCTGGAGGGCACAGTGAGGCCTGTTCATTCAGATTCCTCTGGACTTTTGGGGACAAGGACATTACTTTCCTCTGGGCATAGTGGGTGCCCTCTCACAGGAGGGTTTATGACCTGCTTCAGAGGAAGATCAGAAAATTCTTGCACATGCTCTTTCTCTAATTCTTCCAGCTTGGTATGCTACGGAGCCACAGGTTGGGATAGCATATCATGAACCCCCTCACTGAAAAGGACAGATGGAAATAGAATAGGGGAGACTAAGGACGAATGGAACCCTCGTTTGACTCTTACCACCTCTAATTACGATGATGTGGGTGAGCTTCAATACGAGCTGGTGCCTTCCACCCTGGGAACACACGAGCCTTCCACCAGGGTTTCGAGATGCTGAAGGAGAAAATCCAGTGGGAACTCAAAGAGATGCAGTCCACTGCTGTCAGCGGTCAAGACCAGCCTGTATGTTTGTAGTAAGGTGCATTTTATGAGAGGTGGCAAAGCCTGGTCTACACCAACCTTCAGAGTATAAACAATGGTTATTACTTCTATTTTGTCTTCCACAGCTCCTATAAATTTCTCTCACACCCAGTGGTTACCTGGAACATTCATATAAAGGAATCCTGGGAAACATAGTTCCAGCTAGAGATTAGAGAGCACACGAAGCCACACCACAGGATGACTGTATCATCCAAAACAGGACACCTGCGAGAGTGGATGGAGATCACAAGGCTCCTAGAGACCTTGCCCCCAAGCCTCTGTAGACTCAGCCAGCAGGTCCTTCCAGAAAACAGAGGGGTGTCCTGATAATTTAATGACTCAGTATCAGAGTTTGTGGGCTTTGTTGATACTTCTTATAGACTTCTTTGTCTTATTTACAGATACAACTTTCTCTCTAAACAATAAATGCAGGCAAGTAGTATTGTTAAAGAAATGACTACAAACTTAGAGGCCTTTGTGGATGTTAATGATTTTCCTCTAGGTCAGAATGTACAGGAATAAATTGTAGTGATTTGTGGCTTTTCTTAACTTAAGAATAAGGGTCATAATTTATTAGCATCTTCATCCATAAGAAGGGAAAATCATTATGTGGCTATATCCGGGGGTTCTCAAAGCACATAAAGTAATTTTTTGCAGGCATTCCACAAAATATTTCAAAACAACTTTGAAAAAATAGAGAAGATAATCTATGTAAAACATACCCGCTTGGCACATAGGAAGCACTCATTAAATGTAACTTGAATTTGAATCTTATTACCAGGAAGTAAGATCAGTAATCTGAGAAGAGAGCCAGCAAGAATATGACAGTAAGAAGCATCAATTTCTTATGAAAGTCTTGCAGACATCTCCTGATGTGCCTTTTAAATAGATTTTCTAATGAGGTGTGCCATTTATCTACTGCTCTTGAAAATTAATTTCCCTGATTTTTTCTTCCCCTGGCACTTAGCCCAGTAAAACAGGTGCACTGTTTGTCAGGGTATGAGTTTAGAGAAACAAAATGACTTAGGGAAGACCCAAAGTCAATCAGAATGTTTAAATTTAACATTTAATAGTTATGTATATATGTATATGTGTGTCTCTGTGTGTGTGTGTGTATAGAAATGACTGTGTGACTATATATATATGAATTTGTTATTGCATTTCAGGAGACTTGGAAAACTGGAACACTAAATGCAACATTTTAAGACTTTATCAATTCTCCTGTGTACTGAGTTTTCAAGAATAGTTGACATTTTGTGTGCTTCTTATTCTGATTCAAGTCTTATCTCCAACCCCACATTTTCTGTTCAGTGTCCCAGGCTTATTTAGTCCTCTTGGTCACCATATCTAAAAGGATACATTTCATTACTTAATTCCAATCTGCTCTTAAACACCTTAAGGAGATAGCAGTTTTTGTAGTCCAGTGGTTCCCAAAATTTGATTAGGATCAAATTTTGTTGATTCTTCTTGAAATGAAGAAAAAGATAAAGAAGAATTTGTCCACTTTAAAGATGTGTCCTTATTTCTATTATTTATACATTTTTGGTCTTAAAATTCTCTTTTGAAATGATGATAATGGCAGATACTGTTTCTGTTACAGTTTTCTAAATTACATTTTCTTACAAAATAAAAAGTTAGCAATTTGATGTTGGGCTCCAGGTTTTTGCTGGTGACAGTTTTCTAGGTCAAAAAAACCCAAATTTGATACCAATGCTCTATTCCATTCATTTGAACCTTGGCAAATGATAGTTTATATTTATAAATGCATCTAGTTGGATACAATTATAGATCATATCAAATGTTAATACCCACTTTTCAATGGTCCAACTATTAAATATCTTTTCGTGCTGTGCTTGGATTCGCTTCCTTAAAGAAACCTTTTCTGAACTTTCAATGTAAATCAAGGTACTCTATCCTTATTCCCCATTATATCATTTTCTCTTTACTCACAGCACTTATTACAAGTTGTATATCTTTGATTGTGTGTGATTATTTATTTAATATCTCTCTTCTCCACTGATCTGTTAGTTTTGCAAGGAAAGTGACTGACTGTTTTATCTGCTTGATTTTTCTAGTACTTAGAAGTGTTTAGCACTGTGAGCTCAATAAACATCTGAATGAATGCTAAGATGAAAGAATGAATATATAAGTAAATAAATAAAGGAAGATGTGGTAGCATTTTTTACACTCTGAATGCTGAGTAATGAGCATAGTTGTTCTTTATGATGACTTTGAAAGTGTTAGAATTCACTTTTTAAACTTCTGTTTCCCTGATTGAAACTTAAGCATCTCAAAGTAAAGATTGTCTCATTTATCTTAAACTGTTCTTGTTACCCTGCTGACTGCCTGCCACACATTGTTCAGTACAATTTGTATGAGCTTAACAGGAGCTATTTGCTAAGCGTATATAGCAAGCAAACAAGCAGAACCACCAGACAGCAATAATAAGAGAACACAGGGACTTCAAGACCCGAGTGAAGTAGTGGAGCGCAGGCTCTGGACCGAAGCCCTCACTCCAGTTAGTAGCTGTGTAACCATGGAAACATGACTTTTGTGCCTCAGTTTCATTCTCTGTAGGCAATGATAGTATCTGCTTCATGTGGTTCTGTGAACACTGAATGAGGCAATATATTCAAGACACTTGGAATTTTGAATGGCACATAGTCATTGTTAGATAAATTGTAGTTAGTATTATTTTAATTTATTCTTCATGACTTTAAGGATATTCAGTGTTTCAGAAAGATGAATAGGCATATTTCAAAAAGATGGATTGACTACATGCTTTCCAATTTTAAATATCATTTGAATATACATAGATTTTCCCAGTTACACAATAGAAATACAATGATTAAAATATTCTATTTTATTTTCACACTGAGGGAATGTTCTAGCCTTCCTGAAATAGCTTGTTATTTTTGTATAATATATAATCTGTCTCTTATACACATCTTCTCTGTGTGTGTGTGTGTATAGAAATGACTGTGTGACTATATATATATGAATTTGTTATTGCATTTCAGGAGACTTGGAAAACTGGAACACTAAATGCAACATTTTAAGACTTTATCAATTCTCCTGTGTACTGAGTTTTCAAGAATAGTTGACATTTTGTGTGCTTCTTATTCTGATTCAAGTCTTATCTCCAACCCCACATTTTCTGTTCAGTGTCCCAGGCTTATTTAGTCCTCTTGGTCACCATATCTAAAAGGATACATTTCATTACTTAATTCCAATCTGCTCTTAAACACCTTAAGGAGATAGCAGTTTTTGTAGTCCACTTGGAAAAAAACCTGTAGAAATCTACTAATATAAATCTACAGAAAACTTGCTTTCTCATTTCTTATTAATTCATGTAACATTGGGATTGTATTTATATTTCAGCTATAATATACTTTTCTAAGAGGAGGAAAGTTAATTTTTTCGATTGATGTAATAACATCCACACCATGCTTATTAATAAAAGTATTAATTTTTCTTAAATTTTTCTATAGATGCTTGATAAGAATAAAAAACAACAGCCAAAAGTTGTTTGTGACTTTTATTTCAGGATATAAAATGCCCTTGGATATAAAATGACATGGATCTAGCTCCAGCTAGCTGGAAATATTCCAGGCTTAAACATCTGCAACGCAATTTTGCCAGCAAAAAAATTGGTTGATTGGGGTCATATTGAGAAAGAAAGGTGAAATGTACATTTATTTGCATTAATGCTTCTTACTGCCTCAAAAAGTAACAGTTGAGGTACAGTAAAGGACAACTTAGAAACACACTGTGAAACTGTTTAACACCGACATAATCACATGATTTAAACTAAAGTTGCTTGTGTTTAATTTTATTAAGTTTCCACACAAGTGTACATTTCTAAAATATTGAAGTTAGTTAATAGTGAAGATGAGTGTGGGAAAAATTTCAATTGCAAAAATGTTAAAAATCAGAAGGAAAATGCACGTGCCTCAGATGTTGAATAATCACATGATTTAAACTAAAGTTGCTTGTGTTTAATTTTATTAAGTTTCCACACAAGTGTACATTTCTAAAATATTGAAGTTAGTTAATAGTGAAGATGAGTGTGGGAAAAATTTCAATTGCAAAAATGTTAAAAATCAGAAGGAAAATGCACGTGCCTCAGATGTTGAATGGCAAGAATTGGAGCTATACTCCGACTATTTAGATGTTGATTAGAAAAAGTCACAGTCATTTCCTCAGGCAGTCAATAAAACAATGAACTCACTAAGTCAGTCAGTTCAGTCGTTCAGTCCTGTGGGTCTCTTTGCAACCCCATAGACTCCAGCATGCCAGGCCTCTCTGTCCATCACTAATTCGCGGAGCTTCCTCACACTCATGTCCATCGAATTGGTGATGCCATCCAACCATCTCATCCTCTGTTGTCCCCTTCTCCTCCTGCCTTGAGACTTTCCCAGCATCAGGGTCTTTTCAAATGAGTCAGTTCTTCGCATCAGGTGGCCAAAAGTATTGGAGTTTCAGCTTCAGCATCAGTCCTTCCAATGAATATTCAGGACTGATCTCCTTTAGGATAGACTGGTTGGATCTCCTTGAAGTCCCAGGGACTCTCAAATTCTTCTCCAACACCACAGTTCAAAGGAATCATTTCTTCGGCACTCAGCTTTCTTTGTAGTCCAATTCTCACATCCATACACGACTACCAGAAAAAAACCATAACTTTTGCTAGAAGGACCTTTTTCGGCAAAGTAATGTCTCTGCTTTGTAATATGCTGTCTATGTTGGTCATAGCTTTTCTTCCAAGGAGCAAGCATCTTTTAATCTCATGGCTGCAGTCACCATCTGCAGTGATTTTGGAGCCCAAGAAAATAAAGTCTGTTACTGTTTCCATTGTTTCCCCATCTATTTGCTATGAAGTGTTTGGACTGGATGTCTTTATCTTAGTTTTCTGAATGTTGAGTTTTAAGGCAACTTTTTCACTCTCCTCTTTCACTTTCATCAAGAGGCTCTTTAGTTCTTCACTTTCTGCCATAAGGGCAGTGTAATCTATGTATCTGAGGTTATTGATATTTCTCCTGGGAATCTTGATTCCAGCTTGTGCTTCATCCAGCCTGGCATTTTGCATGATGTACTCTGCATATAACTTAAATAAGCAGGGGGACAATATATAGCCTTGACATACTCCTTATGAACTCTCTAAAATTGTGTGTTAATCAGGATCCTAGTTTTTCTTTGCTTTAAATGCATCTAAGTATCTACATCTGAAAGTTGTTTTTTTTTTTTTTCAAAATTGTAACTCAAATGGGTTTTATTTTTTAGTATCTGATGCACTTCAGGGGCTTTGTGTTCACCCTTTATTTTTTACATCATTCTCACTAACAGATGGAGCAGCCTGACCTTGCAATCTAATACAGGCAGTATCCAGAGCACAGAGGGAGGAGAGAGAGAGACAGGAAGAGGATGATGAGAGAGGTGGAGATGTTGCAGGAAGGCGGACCCCTTCCAGGGCCCAAAACTGGGCTCTTGTCTAACACTCGGAAATGAATTGTCTAAGGAGACACATGTGCTGACAAAGCAAGAGATTTTATTGGGAAAGGGCACCCGGGTGGAGAGCAGTAGGGTAAGGGAACCCAGGAGAACTGCTCTGCCGTGTGGCTCGCAGTCTCGGGTTTTATGGTGATGGGATTAGTTTCTGGTGGTCTTTGGCCAATAATTCTAATTCAGAGTCTTTCCTGGTGGTGCACGCATCGCTCAGCCAAGATGGATGCTATCAAGAGGGATTCTGGGAAGTGGACGGACACGCGGTGTCTCCTTTAGACCTTTCCTGAACTCTTCCGGTTGGTGGTGGCTTATTAGTTCCGTATTCCTTATCAGGATCTCCTGTCATAAAACAACTCATGCAAATGGTTACTATGGTGCCTGGCCAGGGCGGGCGGTTTCAATAGTGTGCTTCCCCTAACAGAGAGAGAAAGGGAGAGAAAATGATTTGGGGATATGTGGTTATCAGGAATGTTAAAAGATAAACTAAGGCAAATTCAAAATGTTAAGAATATGAGCAAAAGCTGATTCATATCAGACTGCACCAAACCACAAGTGGATAGCAGTGCTCTGCTGACAGGACCTTGGAAAAAGCTTATATCGACAAGTGTGCCGTATGCTCTCCTGTCTGACTCTTGATGACCTCATGGGCTGTAGCTAGTCAGGCTTTTCTGGCCATGGGATTTCCCCAGCAAGGATACTGGAACTGGTTGCCATTTCCTACTCCAGGGGCTCTTCCTAACCCAGGAATGGAACCCAGGTTTCCTGCATTCCCTGCATTGTCAGGCTGATTCTTTACCACTGTACCACCTAAGAGAAATTACAAAGAATCTTCCTGCAGTGCAGGACACCAGGGTTTGATATCTGGGTCAGGAAGATCCCCTGGAGAAGGGAAGGGCTACCCGTTCCAGTATTATTGCCTGGAGAATTCCATGGACAGAGGAGCCTGGCAGGCTGTAGTCCGTGAGATCACAAAAAGTCAGTCAGGACTGAGTGACTAACACTTTCANCTGGGTCAGGAAGATCCCCTGGAGAAGGGAAGGGCTACCCGTTCCAGTATTATTGCCTGGAGAATTCCATGGACAGAGGAGCCTGGCAGGCTGTAGTCCGTGAGATCACAAAAAGTCAGTCAGGACTGAGTGACTAACACTTTCACACCTAGAAGAAAAGGCAGAAGCAAAGGAAAGGAGCCATTTGATTGGCTGCAACCAAAGCCTTTGCCTTATTTGGGAAGCGCTAGTGACTCTTTGCAGCTTGTTGTCCTTGGAGCTGATTTCTTAACCTTGAGGCATTTAAAGGCTTTAGTTTTTGTTTGCTTACAAAAGCTGCTATGGTTTTAGAACCACCTGTCTCACGGCTTTCTAACAAAGAAGTACAAGTTACTGCTTCAGGAAGATCTTGCTTTTTAAAAGGGATTATTACTCTTAAAGAAATATGTGTGTAGGAGGGTGTGGTGTGATAGGAGAAGGCCTCATGAAGGTGTATTTTCAATGTTGCTACATCTAAATGTTTCTAGGTTTAAATGACATGTCATTCCTGTGTCTTCAGTCTTTGCTGTATTCCCTCTTTCCTTTCTACATATGTTTATGTGTTTTCTAACTTGAAAAAACTGACAAGTTTCCTTCACTTCCTTATATCCCTATTTAGCTCTTAATGCAAACCTTTTTGTTTCTGTCCTTGTAGCCAAGCCCCTCTAAGAGATAATCTGACACTATTCTATCACTTTGCTGAAATGTTTCAAATATACACTTGATTTCTAAATAAAGAAATGGAACAGATGAACAAAAGAACGAGTGGCACAGTTATCTTCATCTCAGTTAAATCTTGCAGTACTAGAACTGTTGACTGACACTTGCTTATTAAAAACATGGCCTCTTATGATTTTTATTCTTTTCCAATTGTTTTTTATTTTATTTTTATTTAAATGTGTGTTGTTTTTTTTTTTTTTATTGTATAGCCTGTTAACAATGTTGTGATAGTTTCAGGTTCACAGGAAAGAGTTGGGGGGAGAATGGATACATATATATGTATGACTGGGTCGCTTTGCTGTACACCTCTTATGACTTATAAATCTTCTTTAGCACCATTAGCTTCTTTCCCCTGTTAGACAATACCACCTTATTCCATTGCTGTGATGACTTTGTGTTTTTCATACAAGTGATGGGTAAGATGCCATCATATTTAGCTTGCTTATCTTTAATATATGGCTTGAAATGGCAACCCATTCCAGTATTCTTGCCTGGAGAATCCCATGGATGGAGGAGCCTTTTGGGCTACTGTCCACGGGGTCACAAAGAGCCGGACACGACTGAGCGACTTCACTTTCACTTTCAGTCTAATAACAGGATCAACCTTTCCTTAAAATGGTCAGATAGTTAGATTAAAGGCCAAAAACAGTGATACAGTTCTAAACAATTAAAACATCCAAGATAAGTTTTAAGAAATACATTCTTCCCACCATGGGAGTCAGTAAGTGATTTTTATTTTGAAAAAAAAGAGCTCATCAGTGTTTTTATTTTCCTCTTATTGACCTACTAAAAAGCCTCTTGATGAAAGTGAAAGAGGAGAGTGAAAAAGTTGGCTTAAAGCTCAACATTCAGAAAACGAAGATCATGGCATCCGGTCCCGTCACTTCATGGGAAATAGATGGGGAAACAGTGGAAACAGTGTCAGACTTTATTTTTTTGGGCTCCAAAATCACTGCAGATGGTGACTGCAGCCATGAAATTAGAAGACGCTTATTCCTTGGAAGAAAAGTTATGTCCAACCTAGATAGCATTTTCAAAAGCAGAGACATTACTTTGCCGACTAAGGTCCATCTAGTCAAGGCTATGGTTTTTCCTGTGGTCATGTATGGTTGTGAGAGTTGGACTGTGAAGAAGGCTGAGCGCCGAAGAA